>OY759270.1:28354867-28622367 GCA_963662155.1 Lamellibrachia columna
CGCGAGTTTTATGGCTACAGCTCCAGGTCTGTGGAATGATCTCAAAGGGCTTAGAAGATACTTCGCTCGGTCCGATACGATTTCTGTTATGACTCGACTGAAGCGCCGCCTAGGTTTTTCGATGTTCCTTCGCGTAAACATTCGCGCACTGCATGTTATGGAATATGGCCCTACGACTGTTTATTCTGAAGAAAACATATTTAATTGCGTACGCATCGAATATTTAGCACTTATTATAAAGTTAATGTGATAAATTATATTACATATAGCAATAGAAATCTTAATATCAGCAT
This sequence comes from Lamellibrachia columna, assembly GCA_963662155.1. Classification (NCBI taxonomy): domain Eukaryota; kingdom Metazoa; phylum Annelida; class Polychaeta; order Sabellida; family Siboglinidae; genus Lamellibrachia; species Lamellibrachia columna. Next base: position 28,355,161 of record OY759270.1, read on the forward strand.
TAATTACGAAACCCACAAAGATACTTCATTGACATTGTATACAGACTATACTATATAGTATAGTTGAGTTGTCTAAAGTAAAGACTAACTTCGTTAACCATTCACGATAGTGCATATTACAAATTTATAAATCGAAGACGTTTACACTAAATGAACAATTATAGTTGCTAATTCAGCAGAAACTTTGACCCACGGATTAGGACGAAGTTGAAATATGACACCGGAATTAGGTGATGTCTAACGTTAGGATAATCAACTATATACTAAGTGTCACTGACAACGTCCAATACAATAATATTTATTATCTGTACGGCTTGCTGTTTGATTTAACGTGGGGAATTTTATTTACTTAACCATATATGCTAAATCAACTGTATTTTATAAAGGAATAAAGGGTGTCCATAAAAAAACGTAATTGTTGTCATGCAATATATAGTTATATTTTTCCAACTATTTTAATTTAGAATAACTATAATTAATAAAAACCCATGTACAACTGATAATAAAATGGGTATTTACGGCCTTTCTTTTGTACATCACATATCATAAAAAAATTATTATTTTTGTACCCCATCAGTAATGTACAGCAGGTATGTGGCCATTAATTTTTATAAAAGATTTAACAAGACAAGACTTAACAAGATTGCCATCCCAAACAACAAGTTCCAGATGGCAAGTGGACAAGGAAGCCATTGGCTTATCGAGAGTCCAACAATTTACTCATCTATGTGTAGCTCGCCCTTATCAAATATATGTCAATTCTATTTTTAAACATATTCACACTGCTAGCATTAATACAATCATTTGGCAGTTTGTTCCATTCATGTATCACCCTCTGCGAGAAAGAGTACTTTATCATGTCCAACCTACACTGCTCCTTGACTAATGCTGCTTTGTGTCCTCTGGTTCTACTGCCTTCTTTAAGTTTGAAGAACATATTCCTGTCAACATCCTCATAACCGTTCACTATTTTAAACACTTCTATTTGGTCTCCTCTTAGTCTCCTAGTCTCTAGTGTTGTCAAACCACATTGTAATAAGCGACTTTCGTAACCGATCAAAACACATTTCAGTACAAACAGAATATAATTCAGTGTTAAGTTATGCTGCTCAAGAAACCCATTGGAGAACATAACAGCTGAAATAAAATAGCCGATCAAAACTGTCCGTGACCCTTCCACGGTCTCAACACCTCAGCATCAAAAAACCTACGGGGCGCTGCTGCAATAGCTTAACCATAGGTCCGAGTGAAGTAAAGCCTCTTATCTTCTACGTTCTTGGATGACCTGCCAGTGTCGCTGCGTGAACATATCAACGAGCCCACGTTTAAGAGGAATTTAAAAACCCTCTAGTTTAATCAACATCTTAACATCCAGAAAGAGTTTCAGAGTTGGCCCTATTATTTCTGAGCTGCTGTTATATGACATGTCGGTTGTTCAAGACAATTGTAATACTGAATTTTAATATAATTTACTTTAATATAATGTAATTATTTAATTTTAATGTAATTTAGGGTCAGTGAGGGTCGTTATTATCTATATTATGAATTCATTTCATTAATTAAATTAATTAATTAATTCATTCATTCATTCATTCATTATGGCTATATAATAATGACAGATTGTTATGAATTACACAGGGGAAATGATTAGAGGCTGACACATGCTCGCAGGTTTGCGTGTGAACAGCCGTAACTGACCATAATAAGTCCAGTGACCTTCATTAGGTGCCTGTGCGGAAGCCTGCTCGCTTCAAGGTCTGGTAGTGGTTCACACGGCGGGGCTAATGAATCTTCGTGAACTTGTCTCGCTCCTCATGCCTACCAGGTCTCTTCGCTCGCTCAGTTTTAGAGTTATCTTTAATTAAACCTTTTTTGGTTAGAACACCAGATTATCAATCGAGGGAATCCGGTTTCAAATCCTCTTGCGGTCGTATCGAAGTTCGTTGCCTCAGCTGCATAAATGAGCACCTGGCTATAGACAGAGGTAGAAATGTAAAAGAGTATTGTTCGGCAGTAATTGCGGCGTGGCTGAATGCTTCCCAAAGAAGTCGAGTTGGCGTTGGAATGAACAGGCCATTTTCTCTAGGTGCAAGCGAACCTCCATGCTATTTATAGTATATACAAATACATAATGACAAATATGAAATATCAAAATGTTAGATTTGTCGAAACATAATGTAATTTCTACCCAATTAATAATAATGTATAGCTAGCCACAGGTATCTAAAGTTTGACGAGTTCGTGGTAATTTATATTCTGGATTAAGCGCGCAAAGATATTATTAGAAAATAAATACTAACATACAAAATAAAATCTGGGTGGCTCCTATGACAGCGACCAAATTTGGTCTTAGTAGGAGTCTGCCGTCCCATATATCAAACTGTAATTATAATTTCACATTGCGTTATTAACCTTTTTAGTTACGTTATTAATGAACAATATTAACGGATTGTTTAATTGATTGTGATGTATTGTGTTGGTTTTGTGAATGTTTTATCGTTGTATTATATGTTGAGTTGTCAATGTAAATGGGATAAATAAACAGTTTCTGATTCTGATTATATGGCAAAAAATAATTAAGGCGAAAGTAAGATAGGAACCTCTCTCCGACATCGATCTGAACTTTGTGCACTGTACCGGATGTCTCAACGGAGAACATAACGCTGGGCACGAGTTTGGGCCAGGAGACGGTGTGTATTTCTGTTTGTCGGAGACGACTACCAAATATAGCCGGTATTGATCTATGTGTGTCTTTTTGTGTGTTTGCAGTTTCGTGCCTTTGTCCTGCAACGTGATAATGAAACATAGTTGGTAAACCGCGATGTTTACTGTGTCTTATCTGTGGCATGATCTGTTTACGCATCCGACACGAAATGTTTTCGTGATGTTTTCAATTTACACATTACCTGAAAATACGTATATAAGTGTATATATATATATATATATATATATATATATATATATATATATATATATATATATATATATATATATATATATATATATATATATATATATATATATATATATATATATATATATATATATATATATATATATATATATATATATATATATATATATATATATATATATATATATATATAGTCCATGTTTGTTTTCTGTTTGTAATGCGTCTGTGATTATATTTTTATATTTGTCATTTATAATTACAGTTAAAGAGTTCTGGTTTTTAAGTACGTTTAGGTCACATTCGAATGACGTATAGAATTACTGCACGTAAGCACGCAAGCACGTACACACGCACGCACACACGTACGCCGGCGAGCAATTCCTGTACGCAGTTTAGGTTAAGCATTCTGATTAACAGAAATATTTCAAATGTAATGCAGGCCGGGACAAAGCGACGCGTCGGCCACAACGTGTTGTGGCCGACGCTGATGTCGAAGACAGGTTTTATCCAGTTTTTGTCTCGTCGTGAACTCTCAAGCGTGTTTGATTTTAAAGACACATCCCCAGTACACTGACGTCGACAGGAAAGCTACTGTTTTTAACGTAAAACGTATTGAATATCGCGTTGTCAGTGCAGTCACCATTGAATAGATAAACATAGGTGATGATAAATCTGTAATCGAGAAATAGGCATATGTGACATGGGTGTAAATAGCACGTTTACGGCTTACGCTCCAGTGGGAGCAAAGAGGGTTGAGGGGTAGATAGCACGTTTACGGCTTACGCTCCAGTGGGAGCAAAGAGGGTTGAGAGGTAGATAGCACGTTTACGCCTTACGTTCCAGTGGGAGCAAAGAGGGTTGAGAGGTAGATATCACGTTTACGCCTTACGCTCCAGTGGGAGCAAAGAGCGTTGAGAGGTAGATAGCTCGTAAACAAGGCGATAACTTAACAAAGGCCGCAACCAACCAATTTCTAGGACATTATATTGAGAAACAGTCGGATTGGGGAAAACGTTATTGGAGGAAAACCGGTAGGTCACAGTGCTTGGGACATATACAAATTAAATAGTTGAACATTTCTCAGGATAGTTCTTATTCGAGATTATACAATTCTACGATTACGTCATCCTACCATGACGTCATTCACATTCGTACAGAGGAAGCTATCTTGATAAGATAGGCGATAGTCTGTATAGGTAAATACAACTTTTGAGATATGTAAAAAAATTGTATTATCATCAAAGAATGAACGGTCGGTCGGTCGGTCGGTCGGTCGGTCGGTCGGTCGGTCGGTCGGTCGGTCGGTCGGTCGGTCGGTCGGTCGGTCGGTCGGTCGGTCGGTCGGTCGGTCGGTCGGTCGGTCGGTCGGTCGGTCGGTCGGTCGGTCGGTCGGTCGGTCGGTCGGTCGGTCGGTCGGTCGGTCGGTCGGTCGGTCGGTCGGTCGGTCGGTCGGTCGGTCGGTCGGTCGGTCGGTCGGTCGGTCGGTCGGTCGGTCGGTCGGTCGGTCGGTCGGTCGGTCGGTCGGTCGGTCGGTCGGTCGGTCGGTCGGTCGGTCGGTCGGTCGGTCGGTCGGTCGGTCGGTCGGTCGGTCGGTCGGTCGGTCGGTCGGTCGGTCGGTCGGTCGGTCGGTCGGTCGGTCGGTGAATGAAGTGGGTGACTAATATAATGATTTGATCCATTCGTGGTTCACTCTACTACACTGTGAGTGACCGTTGCTGATGTGTCGTTATACAATAAGTATTGCTGTTGAACACTCTACTTAAATTTAGTGTACCAAATATTATGGCAAGCTGACCGACATTACCACCCTTTATGCAAGGTAATGACAGCACTCTTTGCTTAACCCGCCCCCCAAGAGCAATTCATGAATCAGACCTGTCGTGTATAACACAGCATTAGAAATAAGCACATGTGCACTAATTAACTGCTCAGAGTTTTCCGGAAGCGGTATTTGAGAGAAAAATTGGGTTAATGTCAAGCAACCTGTGGGGCCGGCCGTGCTGCCGATTCATCAAGACAGTGCATCATCTTCAGACATTTATTGCAATGACAAATTGGTCGTGCCACAGAATAAGACAAGGTACGCCAATAAATCGTAAATTACACTGAATACTAAGACGTTTCTTGTTGGCATTCACGGGAGGGACCCGGCGCGTCCTCTGGTGCTAACGATGTCGCTCAGATTTATCTGTTCCGGTGCGTCGCTCTGCTAATCGCAATAACATTTGCTGCGAAAAAACACACACAGCGGAAATTAGACCTTATTCATCGCGCGGCAATATACCATGAGGATTTTATCGCGTGATATAAATGGAATTCGTTGTCTGATATCTTGTTCGATATACTCGTTAACTATAGTGTATTTATAATTATATATATATGTTAGTACTAAAAGGTGTATAAAACAGTTAAGGCAGCGTGAGCAATAATTTATTTCATACATAAAAGACTCAAATATGTGCAACTCGTCGTTAGATAAAATAGGTATTTTACACATTATAGGTATCAAATGATACGTCCTTTATAAACAAAACTTTGTTTAGTAGTTCCCATACAGTCCTCCTCACAAAAGTGTTTTTCTTATTATAGACGGTTGTGGCATAAAGTTTTAATCGTGTGCCAAAATATTAAACGTTAAACATGTATGAGCCACTATCACGTAGAGATGGATGAGAAAGCATCTTCAAACTGGAGTCATCGATTGTATGCGGACTCCGCATACAAAACGCGCTACGCGATTCATAATCTGAATTATGACAAGGAGTGTACATTGGTAGATTCAACAGTGTCCTGATACCTTACGCCAGGTCGTGTCAAACTTCCCTACGTGTTTATATATATGGTAAACATGTTAACGAATATCCTTCGCGCAGTAATTGCTGCGTGGCTGAACACTTCCCACAGAAGTCGAGTTGGTGGTCGAAGGAACAGGTATGTAAGAGGGTGAAGCCCGATACCGCGCTATATAAGAACGTAACTTTGTTTACCTTGCAAGTTCCTGAGGCACATACCATAGAAAAGGGTACATTAGGACATAGATACTTGATGTAGTATGTATACGTTAATCAGTTGTCCTATGTGTCCCAGTCCGGTGCTTTGTTTCCTGTTTCCTAGTGTTTATTAGCCAGGCGTGTAGTTGTCGTCTGTCTAGTTGTCTGTCTAAATGTCACATTTTATGGTGTTCGAGTCACCAGCTAGCAATTGATTTGGTGTCTGTGCTTCCGGTGACTTGTTATTTTGTGTTTTTATGCACCTGTGTACTCAAATTACACGATTGCAAGGAAGTCTTCGTCTCGTGTGAAGTTGCTCGTCCAACACTTGAAGACATCATCTTTTGTCTACACTGCGGCCATTTGCTCTTTACTTCGCTGAATTACTGCGATGCTTTCCGGTCAACTATAGTCCGTTGACCGGAGATTATTGATGATGATGATGGTGACGATGATGATTGACGGCCACGGAATTATCATATTAGGGTCACGGGATTGTCACACAGCAATACCGAAATTATCATATTGGGTTCAGGAAATGTTCAGAAATGTGTACACCGTAACACGGAAGAAATAATAGAAACAGTAGATAGTAACGATACCGTGCATTCGTGTAACAAAATGTGTACACCGTAACACGGAAGAAATAATAGAAACAGTAGATAGTAACGATACCGTGCATTCGTGTAACAAAATCTTGCCTAGAATGAACGGCAGCGGTATATTGAAAAACACGGCTGTTCCCCTGGTGAGAACTAATTATGTTATCCAATCGCACTGGTCATTTGTATTAGATACTGGAGTTAATAGAGTGCACATATGTGACGCTCCGTTGTTGTGCATGCCCTAGACACAGGAGGTAGATGGATTAGACAAAAGAAACGTTCTGGGCAGTTCGACGTGAAACATGATTAGCAGGCGGATATAGATAGGTACAGGTGGAATTCGACAGCCATGATTAAACCACAGAACAGCTCAATTCTCAGTAAGCGCTCGTCGGAAAAACAATGAATTGCACCGAGGACCACGCGACTCATATCTGACATCAGGCGACACCTCTATATTAAATTCCAGTGTCGGTTTTTCATACAGAAAAACATATATCACGTTTCCGTTAGGAAACATATTTCACTTACCCCCCTGGCAGACCTGTTTATTAAGACATCAATTGGAACTGTATGGGAACCATTCAGCCAAGCTGTTGTTATTGTGCGAAAGCGATACGTTAATATAATTTAATTTCAGAAATTAGAACCTAAATATCAGCGTATGTTTATTTCGAGAGTCACAGGTTTAATATAAGACATGTTAAATTTTGGTTAGAAAATACATAGAAGCTTTAAGATACTGTAAACAATGTATTTAAATATGAATTGACATTGAAAATTGTGATTATATGTTTCGCGCTAGAAACATAATACATATTACATTTTGGCGAATTGCTTCGTGTGTTTTTGAAAGACAACCACGGCCATGACTAAGCTGCGTGTGTCTCCTCGCCGCGGTGTGAGCCGCGTACCATTGAGATATGACGGCAGTAGACAAGCAACCGTGCAACTCTACATCTCAACAAAGGTTTAATTTCTTAGACACTACATGGGTCCTCCTACCACCCGCAGCGTTTTATGTTCATCATCACCGAAATACATCGATGTATTTAGTTGAATAGCCACGCACATCCAGAAAGGTCATCGATGGGCAAGAGTCTTGTAGGCGTGTGTGCACGTGTGCCTGTGTGCGTGCTCGAGCGCGCGCGCGCGCGTGTGTGTGTGTGGTGTGTGTGTGTCTGTGTGTGTGTGCGTGTGTGTGTGTTTGTGAGTGTGTGTGGTGTGTGTGTGCGTGTGTGCGTGTGTGCGTGCGTATGTGCGTGTGTACGTGTGTGTGTGTGTGTGTGTGTGTGTGTGTGTGTGTGTGTGCGTGCGTGAGTGTGTGTGTGTGTGTGTGTGTGTGTGTGTGTGTGTGTGTGTGCGTGCGTGAGTGTGTGTGTGTGTGTGTGTGTGTGTGTGTGTGTGTGTGTGTGTGTGTGTGTGTGTGTGTGTGTGTGTGTGTGTGTGTGTGTGTGTGTGTGTGTGTGTGTGTGTGTGTTTCTCTCTTTCTGTGTGTGCGTGTGTGCGTGTGTGCGTGTGTGCGTGTGTGCGTGTGTGCGTGTGTGCATGTGTGTGCATGTGTGTGTGAGGAAGATAATGATATAGATGCAGTGAGGAAATGGGAGACGGTATGATGGAAACAGATAAATGTGTGAAAGAAATAGCATATAATGAAGGAACATGCTTTCACGACACGTTGTCAAAATGTAAATTCAACAAAATATGAATTCAAATCACAAATAAAGACATATTAAAACACGTGATACCTAATTCCGAAGGTACACAATTCGCTTTCAGACAGTAGCACCTTGGAAAACATCCTTTCATATATGAGTCATCCTCCGACAGTGTAGTGGGTCTGCATCCACATCTGTTAGGGTGACTGGCCGGTTCTCGCTGCAGCAGGCACCAGTACAACTCAAACATTTTACCTCGCCGTACAGCTTACCTCTGAACACCTCCGTCATTGGCAGCTGACGCACTCAAACACAGCCAATGGTGCTGCTGGACTGTCCATCTAAAGCACCCATATCCGTCGACTTCTCGTCCCTCGCGGGGCTGGCATTGTTGGTAGCTATCCAGTTGAACCTTGTGTTGCCCGTTAGTACGAGTATCTTGTTTATACCAACAACCTGAAGCATCCATACAGCCAGAGCAGATGTATTGTGAACAAAATTAATACCATCGTAGGCAGATACAACATAGTTGTTCTTTTTGCCTGTTCGTTTTTTAGTGTCTACACAACGTACAGTATAAGTTATACATGTGCTAAGGTGGATCAATCTACACAGGCGAAAAAGGTTAATGTTGATCAGCCTTGGCGACATCAGTAGATCAATACAGTCGTCTGACGGTGACAAAAAAATAAAAAAATATTTTTTTAATGTTGATGAAGCAACTTATGATGACAGACGACGTTGCACTGATTAGGAAAACGGCCACATTCAGCAGTTTTTAAATGATAGCATCAGCTCGTTTGCTAAATTATACTTACAACCTCTCAACCACATGTCAGTAATTCAGAAGAAGTGTTCTTTATATTAAAAACAGCACATCATTCATGATACTGTTTGTGTTATAAATACCTATGTGTGTTATGTGTTATAAATACCTATGTGTGTTATGTGTTATTAATACCTAGGAATACAGCTGAATATATAATTATTACCATTTTTACATGGTCATACATACATACATTCCTCTTTACTAACTTCCTTTATAGCGTTTTTTATTTTTGTGTTGTCCTCTTCGTTTATGTTTGGACTTCGGTAAACTAATCCAATAGTTAATTTTGAATTTCCTGAAACAATTTTGCACCAAACAGCTTCATCGCAATCTGCTTCCCTTTCTAGTTTTATTTCATGAGCCTGAATAGATTCTTTAACATATAAAATAACTCCTCCGCCCCTTCTTCCTATTCGATCTTTCCTAAACATTACGTATCCTGTCAGTCCTAATTCAGCATCTGTTATATCTATGTTGGCCCATGATTCAGTTATACCAATTATGTGAGGGTCAATATCTTCTACCATAATGTTTAATTCGTTTTTCTTATTTACTATGCTCCTTGTATTTAAACATACGCATCTATAACCTTTTTCAGAGATGTTTTTCGGATGATTTAATATTGGTTTATCTGTGCTAGTGGCCTCTTGTTCTGCTTGAGACACCTCTAGGTAACCCCCCTGCACTTCTAGTTTAAACAATGTTTACTTCCAAAAATATTTGTCATTGTACCCATGTCACTATCTACTGCTGCTGAAAGTTTGTCCGCGAATACTGCCGCCCCCTCTCCACTTAGATGAAGCCCATCCTTCATGTACATATCACCTCTCCCAACAAAACTTCCCCATAAGTCCACAAATCCAACTTCCTCTTCCCTACATAGCTTCTGGACTAACATGTTAATTGCCATCCCCCGACAATTTCGATATTTGTGACCCCTCCTGCCCATTACAGGTAAAATCCCTTACATTATTACCTGCTCAACCCGCGTCTGCTTTAGTGTTCTGACCAACTGCCTATATTTCCTAACTATGGCAGTTGTACCCTCCCTCTCTACGTTATTTGTCCCTACGTGTACTAAAACAGATCCACCCTTACCCGAACCTACGATGTTTTTTACCCTCTCAGTTATCGCCTCTATTTTGGCTCCAGGCAAGCAGACCACCATATCATCTCCCTTGTTTAAGACTATGTTGGTCTTCCTAACTATCGAATCCCCCACAAACACCCTCGCTCTCTTCCTCACCCCCTCTATCACTGCTTCAGAATAACTCTTCCGTTCGATCCCTTCCATCACATTCTGTCCTGACCCCTTCCCTCCTGTCTCCTTCGCTCCTGTCTCCCCCACTTCCCACTCCTTTGCTATTGTCTCTCCCACTCCCCTCTCCTTCACTCCGGTTGTTTTCCCTCCCGTCTCCCCCACTCCCTTCTCCTTCCCTCTTGTCTCCCCTCTCCTTCACTCCGGTTGTCTTCCCTCCCGTTCCTTTCCTTCCCGTCTCCTTACGTCCTGTCTCCCTACGGCCTGTCACCTTCCCTCCTCTCAGCTTCCTCCCAGGCTGAGGTGACCTCTCCCTAGCATCTCTTGTGACTTTCCCCACTTTATCGTCTACTGTTCCCCCACCGGAACTACTGGCACAACCCTTCCCACCATTGCCACAACGAGCAGCCTCAGCTCTTCCAACTCCACCTCTAGTTCCTTCACCTTCGTACATCCCCTACACTAAAAACTAAAACTATCTGCCTGGACCTCAGCCCAGGACTTCTCGCACCCAGATTTGACGAAGTCCACCCAGTTACTGCAACTGCCACAAATTAAGTGCCTTGTGGCCTTTAACTGCCGTTTGCACGGCGCCATCATACAATTTAGTTTTAATTAGTTTGCTACGTTAGCCTTGAATAAGGCTGTTTTTTGTGATCAAAAGAACACTTTAGGCTAATATACTTGCTAACTATGTCGTCTATTAAGCTCGCGTGAGAAAAAAAACCTGCCACCTAGCGAATACGGAGAACACTGTGTAACAAAACAACGAAATCAGTGTGTACTAATTTACGCTAAAATCCTGCTGTTAATTCCTTTTTACCGAAAACGTTTACTACCACTATGTCAGATATTACCTTATGTATGTAATTTAAGTAAATATATCACTTTATCTTATATATATATTAGCCAATGTAAACGATAGTTCGATGCACGACCTGTAAACAAACTCCCTTTTATCACTCGTTGAGTTTGAATCCGGGAAAAAAATACTACCTCTGTTATCAAAAACGGTTTCTTAATATATGTCTACATGAAGTTTGTGAACAATATATGTATAATAGTAATACTTATTCTAACCAATATTCCAATGTTACTGACTATTCACTATGCTATCTCAATTTTCGAATGGTAAACAACCCTATTAACGCTCGCTGACTTCCCTGACAGAGTCCGAAACTAACTTACTCTAAAATACTCCCTCTGACTAATAATTAACAAAACCTGTTTCCTAATATATGTCTACAATACGTTTGTGTATAATATATATGCAACAGTAATACTTATTCTATTTGATATACCGCGTTTTTCTGTAAATGATCTACACCAAATTCAAGTCGCTGCACCAAGTCCAAGTAGCCGGTAGTTGAATATGTAATGTTATCAAACGTAGGCGTAGACGCGTGCGGCGTGAGTCATTGAAACACGTTTTTTCTGAATGTCACTGATTAGCTGTGATGCATTATCTAGACACTGACGTATCCAGCATGATGTTCCAGACAGCCTCTAACGACGCAGACACATGCTCACGACGCGATGTCCTTTCGGTGTTAAGCCAAGGCGGTGCATAACGCGGTTCAGGGACATCGAATGCTGGAAAGAATCTTTTGGGTATAAAATCGTCCATATCGTAGGAATAATCTAGTTCATTGTCTTAGGTATATTCCGTGTATTGACATTATTAACGTACGTAGTCTCTGAAAAAAAAATCACACACACACACACACACACACACACACACACACACACACACACACACACACACACACACACACACACACACACACACACACACACACACACACACACACACACACACACACACACACACACACACACACACACACACACACACACACACACACACACACACACACACACACACACACAATGGACGACGGTTGGACGACAAATGGACGACGGTTCCAACATTATTAAGATGAAAATGGATGGCGATTCCAACATTATTAAGATGACAAATGGATGACGGTTCCAACATTATTAAAATGATAAATGGATGACGGTTCCAACATTATTAAGATGACAAATGGACGACGGTTCCAACATTATTAAGATGACAAATGGATGACAGTTCAAACATTATTAAGGTGACAAATGGACGACGGTTCCAACATTATTAAGATGACAAATGGACGACGGTTCCAACATTATTAAGATGACCAACAGATGATACGTCGGAATCTCATGGGGTCCTGACATGTTTGTCCCAGAAAACAATCTAAAATATTGGGTGCCGATCCCTACGACCCCGATTCCGACGCCTGTGATTAACATCTTTGACAAATACGACCCCCTCCTTGAAAAACATGTCTACAGCCCTGCTGGTGTATCGAGTAGTCAGAATAATTGCGTTCGCGACTATTGTCAAGCTCCTGAATGCCAAGCTTATATGCTTGGTAAATAATGTTGGGATGACCATCGATGTGTCTAATTCATAGTGTTGTGATCATGTTCCATTTGTTTCCTTGATAATAATGGCACCATCATCAATATGTATCCTTGAAAATGTTTGGACCATCACCCGTTGGTCTCCTTCCATTTGTATCCTTAATAATGTTAGAACCTTCAACCATCTGATACAACAAAGCATATCAACTCGCTGGCTAAAATTATCATATCGGCGATCGAAATGATAGCGGTACCGGCGGTGGCTGGAACGACCATCGTGGCCAATTTCTTATTGCGGCAGAACCGGCACAATAAGTGAAATTTCCAGCGGGAATGAAAGCTGGCAGCATGCGGACTGGAACTTGAGACGATAAGGTAATCCGGTATTACAAAAATCGAAATGCTCACGCCTCGTATTACATGCACCTTTACGTCGTCATTTGGCCGGAAAAAAATGTCTTGCTAAAAAATATTAATTCCCGAAAGTGTCCAGTATTAGGCAAATAGGCTCGCGTGAAAATAACTTATAAATTATGGTATTGCGTTTGTTTTAAATAATAGAAATTATCTTACCCATATATATGTATTCGATATATGTATTCAATAAGCAAAACTACTTGATAGTAATGTTGGGATGTTCTTGACGTGTTCATATCGATTTGTTTATTTTATCTGAGCAGTTTCCATGTATGTTTTTGTGGTGTTTTATCTCTTTTCCAGGGGACGTCGACATACCTTATGGTTATACCTTATGGTTATACCTTATGGTTATACCTTATGGTTATACCTTATGGTTAAAACGTATGTCATGTGAGGAAGGATGCAGCCATACCTGCATAAATGACTGAGATACATTAACCGGAGTACTCTACATATATAAGAAACTACTTTACTGACATAGTGAAGTGTATTCACAAGTGCTCAGCTCCATTGAACATTTAACATGTTTTCGTAGCTTAACTCAGGTAAAAACTGTAAATAATATATACCGAAAAACAGATATATGTTTATGAAAGAATCTAAGTAATAATAATGCAGGCCCTTTATATATCGAGTGAAGAAAGCTCCATAGTGTGTCCATGTTTTTATTTACGGAAGTAAGAGTCTGTGACCTAAGAAAGTGACGGTTGCGAGTGATTGACGGGTTTCACCTTCCGGTGTGCTTTTCTGAAAAAAAACGAGGCATGTCGTTTTCACGAATTATATATATATATATATATATATATATATATAAATATATACATATATATATATACATATACATATATATATATACATATATATATATATATATATATATATATATATATATATATATATATATATATATATATATATATACATATATATATATATATATATACATATATATATATATATATATATATATATATATATATATATATATATATATATATATATATATATATATATATATATATATACATATATATATATATATATATTTATATAATTCGTGGGAAATATATATATATATATATATATATATATATATATATATATATATATATATATACTTATATACGTATTTTCACGTAATGTGTAAATTGAAAACATCACGAAACCATTTCGCGTCGGATGCGTAAACATATCATAAGACACAGTAAACATCGCGGTTTACCAACTATGTTTTATTATCATGTTGCAGGACAAAGGCACGAAACTGCAAACACACAAAAAGATACACATAGATCAATATATAGCCTATCTATATATATATATAGGCTATATATAGGGCCTATATATATATATATATATATATATATATATATATATATATATATATATATATATATATATATATATATATATATATATATATATAATTCGTGAAAACAACACACCGTTTTTTTTCAGAAAAGCATACGAGGTGCGTCGTTTTCACGAATTATATATATATTTTTCACGAATTATATTATATATATATATATATATATACACACACGTATATATGTATATATATATATATATATAAATTTATATATACACACACAGACATATATATATATATATATATATATATATATATATATATATATATATATATATATATATATATATATATATATATATTGTATATACGTATATACGCACGCACGCACGCACGCACGCACGCACGCACGCACGCACGCACGCACGCACTACAACCGGATACGCGCCAAGACGCCTATAATTGACTAGTCACTGTTCATAAAATCAGACACAAAGGATGTGGTTTTTCTAACGTCATATACAGCTGCATGCGACATCATAATACATCTGGTCTTGACGTTTGTTGTGATGATATTTGTGGTCTTAGATGAGGTGGCATTTGTTATCTTGCCCTTTGACATTATGATATGTGGCTAACATGCCAAAATATCTGATTACTTGAAAGACTTTGCTGCTTCTTATGCAAGATTACTTCGTGCTCATATATTATTTCTTTTTTATTTTCTTGATTTTGCACAGTAGGAGTGTTATGTTCTGGAAGCATATTATATGAGTATACTAGTCTGCAAGCTTTTTGTCATTATCTCTCTGTATAATGATTATTCATTTGGATAATTTCATCTGTGAGTATCACACCCGCGCATTTCGAGGACATTATTTCGTTGAACAGTTCTCGATGAGAAAGCCAAAAAGTCGTTCGTTTCTGCTCTCAGATCCGCAGCAACAACACGACATGGCGGTAAATAAAATGTAATCTGGAATTTGAACAGTCGATACTTGATAGTGAGCGGTCTGCGTGAAACGCTGCAAAATTAAAATGTAACCCAACAAGAACCAAAACATTGTATATGGTCTTAGCGTATTAGGAGATTATGCTCAGCAGCTTTTGCATAATCTCTTCTATAACTGGGAAGCTTCAAACATTTTTCGATGACCTATTACAGATTGCAAAGGAGAAAAAGACACGTTCATTTCCATTCAGATTAGCCATAATGTGTTGCATGATCAAATCAAAATGGCGGAACCACGTACAAATAGGAGTTGAAGAAACTGAAACCTGATCGACAGAATTGGGTTTCACTTCTGTGACACAGATATTAAGGCAATTTCATACATCGCAGACAAATGTCGCAGATTGTCCAAGAATATGAAATGTATTAGCTAGCACGTGATTAGATGATACATCAAGCTTTGGGGATGCCGGAATGTGATTGCCATTATAATCGTGTTTGAGTAAATATTTAGCAAACCTTTAGCAACATACAACATGGCAACAAGATTATGATCTGGCAAACAGGGTAAAATGTGGCTTTGCATCTGCCAACAGTACGTCGCCTTCTGTTTATCGCTTCACAGTCATGCTTCGCGCGAGTATATATGACAATCATCGAACAACCCTGACATGTTCCCATACAAACAGGGGAAGAATATTGCACCAATGTTTGCCCCTCTAGGTGTAATTTCCAAAATATCACCAAAATCGTGCATTCCAGTGACAAATGGACATAATACAGTAACACATCATCATCATCATCATCATCATCATCATCATCATCATCGTGATGCCATCTGTCTCCTGTCTCTATTGCGCCATCCCTACTAGTACTGCATATGTCGGCCCCATCAATGTATGGCAGTTGTCAATCCACAAGTATGTCTCTCGATATATGCCTTTGTGTGCCTTCGTGTCTGAGAATTTGATCAACATGTCTGAGTTTGTGCTTCTGGATTTTTTGACGCGCTGGAAAAGGTCACCGCCTACCGCTCCGCATTTGATCACGAGAGAAGACGTCTTCGGCTTCAGAAATGAAATATTGTTCTTTCAGAAATGAAATTGTTCAGATCCATGGTTGGTCAAACCCTACTGGTAGGGATTCAGTTGGCCGTAGTCGTATATTCCATATTTCCAGTCTAGTGCTGGTGGACGATGAGCTCAACGACTTGTAACGTTCACCAACAAATGAAATGAACTGGGATAAATAAATGATCCTTTTACGTGTGACTTGTTTTGTCCTCCCTCGAAACCCAGAAGAAGATTATATCAATCTTTCCTGAGTGCAACGGAAAGCGGGGTACAAAAGCTGGCAGACAGCCGTTGCCTTAAAGCCATCCACATACTGCTGTAGACCCCTGTACTGAATCAGCTACGGCATTACTGCCGAATGTACACACGACGCTCAGCCGCGTGGGTCAGGATCAGCGGGTTTGATATAGATACCTCCACTCGATGTGCACCAGCCAGGCACTTCCGTTTTCCGATTTTCAATTTGCGATGATCAAAGCGAAAAACGAAGTTTTTAAATTTTGGATTGTGAAAACGAAAAACAGTTTGATTTCCGTTTTACTATTGCAATAATGCTAAACGAAAATAGGAAAACGGCTAGTTTTCCGATTTGTCTATGCATTGTTTGAAACGGTTTTCTAAATAACGGTAGGTACCGGGATTAGGGTGTTTCCCGCTTTTCATGATCACTGACACCTACGTTATCTACACTTTTTCGATTAATCTGGGCAGGGCGAAGTTCGCGCAATATGGCTTCCGTGTAACAAAAACGGAAAAGAACTAGTTTTATGGAATAGCGTAGGGTTCAGCCTACTGTTACGTTTCCCATTGGTGACCATGTTTCGTTTTGAACGATTATAAGAAAACGAGACCATCAAAAATTCTGAAACTTCTTACCTGCCGTTGTCATCATCTCACTGACATGCTCGTCGAGTTTTGTCAAAGTCACATATTTCTAACTCTTTTACAATGGCTGAACGTGCCATACCCGTCAATGTTTACCAAAGTCTGCATAAATTACTACGCACACGCGCCTTGTGGCGAAAAAATTGCCAAAAATACTTCCGCCTATTGAAATCATATAAAAATCCACAGTTACACTGCCAACATGTTCTGCCAGCAAACTTGCCAATGTGTCTGCTCAAATGCAGTTATGTCAGATGATATGATTTTTTTAAATTACACATATCTAAAATTACTGTGCCCTACATTCGTGTAACACACCAGGAAGTCTAACTGAGGCATGATCCCTGTATGATGTGTAATGGGTTGTTAGATAGAGCCGAATTGTTTCCGCCATGCGCAGGATCACTCGAAGTTGTCGCGCTTCTTTGTAATGACCTTCCGATAATTAGGTATGCGAAATAGCGTTGACTACAGTGGAACGCATTGATGTTCGGAAACAGCTAACACAGCCGACAACCTCTGGATTTCAAGAGCATTTGGAGACATATGAAAACATTTGGAGACATTTGAAGACATTTGGAGACATATGAAAACATTTGGAGACATGTGAAGACATTTTGAGACATATGAAGACATTTGGAGACATATGAAGACATTTGGAGACATATGAGACATACAAGGACACTTTTGTTCCAAAAGTAAAGCTCATATTCAACAAGTGCTTCCCAACAAGAAGTACCATTGGTTAGTTGTGTATCTGCCTAAATACTATAATACGCCAATGTGGTTTGCGTCAAATAAAGGTGCATCATGAATTAGTGAATAAAAATCGGGGGGACAAAATTATCTTTCCTCTAATCATAGAACTATTTCAACTGTGTTAGTTTGGAATTAACTTTCTGTTATGGTCCCCTATTTTTGTGTTTTCCAGTGGGTAAAAAGATACCAAACAATTATATTTTCGTTCGCGGCGTTTCGCCAAGTGTAAAACGGAAACATGGTGATTTCTCATATCAGTTTTGCAACTTCCAAATGTATAGCATTATTCAATGGATGTTTTCTCTTTCTGACGACGTAAAATGTAAAGGTACAAACCCATTCACACTTCACACTAAACATGTTTATTCTAACAACTGGACTTCTCTGGGAAGCTTTCAACCACGCTGCGATTACTGCGAAAACAATATTAATTCCCACATATATATCCACCACTGCCAATACCAGGTACTATTTTATACACCTGGCGTGCAGCTAAGAACTTTCACAATGAGCAGCAAACTGACCAAACTGACCACATCTTAAATAAGGACGATTTGATGTGACAGAACGGATCGAGTCCGTTTCCGACCTTTGCGCTACTATGGTTGTAGACGTCAACGCAAACAGTCTTTCCGGTCGATATGAAATTTATATGTCCGCTTCGAGACAGGAACAGTCTCTCCGGTCGATATGAAATTGATATGTCCCCTGCGCGGCGGGAACCTTGAGCAATATCAGTAGTTAATTACCAGTTCATTCACCATACGTAGACTAATCTCTCATGGCAGACAATTGCATATGCTCCGTTTCCAGGTTTTGTTCGTCCAACATGACTGGCGTTTCCGGTCAAATAATGGTGTTTCAGTACGCACTTTTGTTAAACAGATAATGAAACAGTGTCTTCATCGTGTGCGTAATGGTATTAGGTAGGACCCCTGTCGCGCAAATAATATTATCATCACATTGGCAACGTCTTCATCTTGTGCGTGGTGGCAAACAAAATTCCTAATTGAATCACCGTCCGACTACAGATCTGCCAGCACAGCCTGTGTGACGTTGGCTTGAAGGTCTAGGTCACCGGGTGCATCAAATGTATGCGCAGGAAGTGAGCAGGATTGCTTGTACTCTTACGAAGGTTTAGTATTTTCTAATCATTCCTGGCTGTTCCATTCATTATGCAGCCCCATCGCCAAAGTAAATGAGGAAATATTCACATCTGATGTACATTTTCAAGAAACAACGGACTTGTTTTCAGACGGAAACCGTATAAACCATCCGTGATTTAAGAATGATGTAATTTGCAGACACAAATGTAAATAGTATTAAAATTTCAATAAAATACAGTGAGCACATCGGTTGATGTTGATGATATATTACTGCCGCCGTTATCTCAACGATCACCTGTCATAGCACAACACCAAACTCGTCCGACAAGCCCGACAACTGAAACGTGAAAACAAGATATGTAGTACGTGGACACAGCACTGCTGGAAGATTCGCGAGAGCGGGCAGAGAATTAAACTGAAGAAGAAGTAAGTATAATTCGTATGCCACACCTTTATTTAAGAATCTTGGACTACTAAAAGCAGAGGACATTTTAAACTTCTTCTTCTCCTGTCAACGACTGGGCTCCTTAAGAGCGTTGTAAGTCCTGCTCGGCGCCTCTCACGCGCCGGGAATCGGTGGGTTAGAGAAAGAGACCACCACTCTTTGAGTCCACGACAGGTTACACATTTACCCCCTGTGTGGGATCCTTTACTTCCCCTGGCATAGACACCAGGTAGAAGGGACCAACGGCTTTTAGTGTCTCTTCCGAAAGACACGGGCAAAGTGGGGTGAACGAAATTGCCCAGGTTTTGAAACGGTAGTAGGTGGTTTTGAACGCCGGTCCCTTCGACCGAAAGTCCGACGCTCTGCCATTCGCCCACCGCGCCCCACGCACCACCCACTAAACTGTCATGTTTGAATTTTTTATACAAATATAAAAAAGAAAAATCCCAGAATATTACAAAAACATGTTTCTGTCACAGGAAAATACAATAACGACACCAAGAAGAACCCGATGGGCAATAACGACATCAAGAAGAACCCGATGGGCAATAACGACATCAAGAAGAACCCGATGGGCAATAACGACATCAACAAGAACCCGATGGGCAATAACGACATCAAGAAGAACCCGATGGGCAATAACGACATCAAGAAGAACCCGATGGGCAATAACGACATCAAGAAGAACCCGATGGGCACTTCAACGTTTCAGTAGCACGGAAAATAACCTTAAATAAAGTTAAAAATACTAATTCCATGTATTGCCGGCTTTGTATCAGACACAAAATTCCAAAACGATCAACTATATATTGTCTCTCAGAAAGTGTACTCCAAAAAATAAACAGCCACTCATACCAAGGTTTTACAAATTATGCAAGAAAGTACATCATTAGAAAATACGAGTCAGACCGTGTTATTCCGAATTGTTATGAATGTAAGAAAGACAGACCTGTACTTAAAGTTTTTAACTGGAATTGTTATGAATGTAAGAAAGACAGACCAGTACTTAAAGTTTTTAACTGGAATTGTTATGAATGTAAGAAAGACAGACCTGTACTTAAAGTTTTTAACTGGAATTGTTATGAATGCAAGAAAGACAGACCTGTACTTAAAGTTTTAAACTGGAATTGTTATGAATGTAAGAAAGACAGACCTGTACTTAAAGTTTTTAACTGGAATTGTTATGAATGTAAGAAAGACAGACCTGTACTTAAAGTTTTTAACTGGAATTGTTATGAATGTAAGAAAGACAGACCTGTACTTAAAGTTTTTAACTGGAATTGTTATGAATGTAAGAAAGACAGACCTGTACTTAAAGTTTTTAATTGGAATTGTTATGAATGCAAGAAAGACAGACCTGTACTTAAAGTTTTAAACTGGAATTGTTACGAATGTAAGAAAGACAGACCTGTACTTAAAGTTTTTAACTGGAATTGTTATGAATGTAAGAAAGACAGACCTGTACTTAAAGTTTTTAACTGGAATTGTTATGAATGTAAGAAAGACAGACCTGTACTTAAAGTTTTTAACTGGAATTGTTATGAATGTAAGAAAGACAGACCTGTACTTAAAGTTTTTAACTGGAATTGTTATGAATGTAAGAAAGACAGACCTGTACTTAAAGTTTTTAACTGGAATTGTTATGAATGTAAGAAAGACAGACATGTACTTAAAGTTTTTAACTGGAATTGTTATGAATGTAAGAAAGACAGACCTGTACTTAAAGTTTTTAACTGGAATTGTTATGAATGTAAGAAAGACAGACCTGTACTTAAAGTTTTTAACTGGAATTGTTATGAATGTAAGAAAGACAGACCTGTACTTAAAGTTTTTAACTGGAATTGTTATGAATGTAAGAAAGACAGACCTGTACTTAAAGTTTTTAACTGGAATTGTTATGAATGCAAGAAAGACAGACCTGTACTTAAAGTTTTTAACTGGAATTGTTATGAATGCAAGAAAGACAGACCTGTACTTAAAGTTTTTAACTGGAATTGTTATGAATGCAAGAAAGACAGACCTGTACTTAAAGTTTTTAACTGGAATTGTTATGAATGCAAGAAAGACAGACCTGTACTTAAAGTTTTTAACTGGAATTGTTATGAATGTAAGAAAGACAGACCTGTACTTAAAGTTTTTAACTGGAATTGTTATGAATGTAAGAAAGACAGACCTGTACTTAAAGTTTTTAACTGGAATTGTTATGAATGCAAGAAAGACGGACCTGTACTTAAAGTTTTTAACTGGAATTGTTATGAATGCAAGAAAGACGGACCTGTATTTAAAGTTTTTAACTGGAATTGTTATGAATGCAAGAAAGACGGACCTGTACTTAAAGTTTTTAACTGGAATTGTTATGAATGTAAGAAAGACAGACCTGTACTTAAAGTTTTTAACTGGAATTGTTATGAATGTAAGAAAGACAGACCTGTACTTAAAGTTTTTAACTGGAATTGTTATGAATGTAAGAAAGACAGACCTGTACTTAAAGTTTTTAACTGGAATTGTTATGAATGTAAGAAAGACAGACCTGTACTTAAAGTTTTTAACTGGAATTGTTATGAATGTAAGAAAGACAGACCTGTACTTAAAGTTTTTAACTGGAATTGTTATGAATGTAAGAAAGACAGACCTGTACTTAAAGTGTTTAACTGGAATTGTTATGAATGTAAGAAAGACAGACCTGTACTTAAAGTTTTTAACTGGAATTGTTATGAATGCAAGAAAGACAGACCTGTACTTAAAGTTTTTAACTGGAATTGTTATGAATGCAAGAAAGACAGACCTGTATTTAAAGTTTTTAACTGGAATTGTTATGAATGCAAGAAAGACGGACCTGTACTTAAAGTTTTTAACTGGAATTGTTATGAATGTAAGAAAGACAGACCTGTACTTAAAGTTTTTAACTGGAATTGTTATGAATGTAAGAAAGACAGACCTGTACTTAAAGTTTTTAACTGGAATTGTTATGAATGTAAGAAAGACGGACCTGTACTTAAAGTTTTTAACTGGAATTGTTATGAATGTAAGAAAGACAGACCTGTACTTAAAGTTTTTAACTGGAATTGTTATGAATGTAAGAAAGACAGACCTGTACTTAAAGTTTTTAACTGGAATTGTTATGAATGCAAGAAAGACAGACCTGTACTTAAAGTTTTTAACTGGAATTGTTATGAATGTAAGAAAGACAGACCTGTACTTAAAGTTTTTAACTGGAATTGTTATGAATGTAAGAAAGACAGACCTGTACTTAAAGTTTTTAACTGGAATTGTTATGAATGTAAGAAAGACAGACCTGTACTTAAAGTTTTTAACTGGAATTGTTATGAATGTAAGAAAGACAGACCTGTACTTAAAGTTTTTAACTGGAATTGTTATGAATGTAAGAAAGACAGACCTGTACTTAAAGTTTTTAACTGGAATTGATATGAATGTAAGAAAGACAGACCTGTACTTAAAGTTTTTAACTGGAATTGTTATGAATGTAAGAAAGACAGACCTGTACTTAAAGTTTTTAACTGGAATTGTTATGAATGTAAGAAAGACAGACCTGTACTTAAAGTTTTTAACTGGAATTGTTATGAATGTAAGAAAGACAGACCTGTACTTAAAGTTTTTAACTGGTATTGTTATGAATGTAAGAAAGACAGACCTGTACTTAAAGTTTTTAACTGGAATTGTTATGAATGTAAGAAAGACAGACCTGTACTTAAAGTTTTTAACTGGAATTGGGTGCATCATGCATTTTTGTAAAAATGAAGGCCAGTTATGTCAATATTTTCATATAGTCCAGATATTAACAATAGTGATAATTTTAACTTCAAATAAAGCCGTAGTGAGAACTACTGTTTAGATTTCATGTAATATATCATATAATCTAGTGTAAAATGTCATATATCATAATAATCTAGTGTAAAATATTTAAGTGTTATGTTGAGGCAATTTGTGTTAAGTAATGTTACTGTTAGTCAATGATAGTTAATGCAATTTAGTTTGGTCTTTGGTTAGTGTCAGTTAGTGTTAATTAGTGTTGATTATGCTAGTATGAATTAGTATTGGTGGCGTTAATTGTTGATATTTGGTTGTGGTACTCATTCATGATTTCGTAGCTATTTTCTTGTATTTCAAATTTCGATCAATACTTATACTCATACTATTCGTTACATAGCAGTAACAATACCTTACACTTTATGTTCACGTAGAGTGATATATTGTTAATTATAGTATTAGTATTAGTTAGTTAACGAAGTATAAGTAACTGTATATAACTGTCATGGTGGCCTGTGCGCCAGTGATCTGTCAGGTCTTAGTGCAGGTCTCCATGGATCAATCAACATTTATTCACAATCGTCATGTATTATAACTGTATTCTTATATTCATGGTTTGATCTTAATCTCTCTCTCTCTCTCTCTCTCTCTCTCTCTCTCTCTCTCCTCTCTCTCTCTCTCTCTCTCTCTCTCTCTCTCTCTCTCTCTCTCTCTCTCTCTCTCTCTCTCTCTCTCTCTCTCTCTCTCTCTCTCTCTCTCTCTTCTCTCTCTCCTCTCTCTCTCTCTCTTCTCTCTCTCTCTCTCTCTCTCTCTCTCTCTCTCTCTCTCTCTCTCTCTCTCTCTCTACCACTGCTACATTGCCGCCGGTATGATCTCACAAAAGGGGTGTCAAAGGGGGAGGGACCAAACTTAGTCACCATTAGTTTACCCTGCTAGTATGAAGTGGGGTAATAGGTTACGTACAAACAAATAAAAATGTAAGCTAAGCCTTTAGCCTAAGGGGGCATGGCGAACAGCAGCAAGACGTGTCGAACCTTAGTGTTATCAAGAAATTCTATGTTGCCATAATAAAAATATTAACAACAACAACAACAACAACAACAACAACAACAACAACAACAACAACAACAACAACAACAACAATAATACGAATAATACTTGCGTTTACACATATACCACTGGATGCTAAAAACGACACATTTACGGTAGCTACATGGTTGACGTGTCCTTTCAAAAAATCAATACACCATACACCTTCCGATGTATCATCTTGCAAGTGTCTAAAAGTTATGAAAACAGATAAACGAGAACAGACAAAAAAAACACCCACGCAAGTGAGTGATATTTTATTTTCTTCAACGCAGCGGTAATGACAAGTGAGAGTAATAAACATCGATAATATTAACTGGTAACGTCATATTTGACATTCTCCGACCTCATTATTCGGCCATTAATCACACTTGCACAGGACAGGCGCCTTTCGGGTTGTTTCCTGTGCAACCGACGGGCATTTGATGTGGTTTCTGAGATCTAATGCATACTCGGTAAACCAACGCACGCGACCGTCAGAACTACTACAAACACACATCGCCGACAACGGACGAGGAGACACTTTGGTGTCCCGCTGTGTGTGTGTGTGCGTGCGTGCGTGCGTGCGTGCGTGCGTGCGTGGGTGTGTGTGTGTGTGTGTGTGTTTACATCCCAAAGTAAAGTCCATTAAAGTTGCATTTAACATGCAAAAGGGCTTGCATCCAATTTAGTTGAAATGCAAACAGGATTAGATCCTTTGGCCAATGAGACACATAATCGTCATTTCATATTATGATGTCACCGGTCAGTGAAGTGACTATCGCACACACGCAGGCACGATTCAACTTTAGCGGGCTTTAGGCCACATTTTTTAGGTTTACGGATATTTAGTCATGTCTAACATCTTTGGAGAGAAAAAAAGTTTTACTCTCATGTCAAACACGGGACGGGTTAAAAAAGAGACAAGAGAGATGAAGCGGAAAGTGTTAATCAAGGCCAGTTGTTTTTTAAGTTTTTGTATGGATTATTACAATAGTTTTTAAGGTAGCTGGAGCGGATATTATATGCTTGTCTTGAATTGATTAGTTACAATAGAAGTTTTTAAGATAAATTTACCATTTCTTCACATAATGTAGATTTAATACTACATAATATTCCAGATTAATAACATTTGCAGATTTATCATTTATTTGTTTATGTTACAAGATTTTTTACATTTTTGTAAATGTAGAAAAATAGCCACAAAATGCGAAATTGAGAAAATCACCAAAGAAATGAATGACACACATATAAGTATGACAGTGTCACTGATAACTTAAGATATATTTTGGTTAACTTAAACGAATTACGTCTGCTACACCACCGTGAATGAATTAAACAAAAGTTCAATGACAGCTTAAATTGACAATGTATTTTTTTATACAAACCCTTCACCAATCGTAATTCGATATCGTATTATGTTGCCTACATGTAAGAGGCGTTCATACGCCAAATTGTAACGTCGTAAGTGTTGTAGTTTTTTAAATAAGATATTAAGCATAATTTCCATGTTATTAATGAAAACGCAATGTCAACAAATGTTTGCTTTTGTGTCGAAATTTACAGTTTTTCACTGGCGTTTTATGTATTGACAAAACATGACCATTATTGACACGTCCCCTTAATTTACCGCCGCAATCCGGCGTGGTCACCAGGTCACATATACGCTGCCGTATCCATTAGCGTCAAAGGCACAATAAACTACGTTAGCGCTGATATTTGCTGGTTTAAGGACATGATTTAGTTAGATAGATATAATACTGATGTGTACTGGAATCACAGTAACCAGACGGTATGTTCCGCTTTCACGGCGAACGAATATAGCTGGTTCGAAAATCGTAGCAACATGTTGGCAACACGTCACAGCTTGACCACAGCCCGGGGCCTACGGCTACACCTGGGAATAGTCCGTCTATATTTTGTTTTGAAACTTTCATGACTATGACAATCACTTCTCTTACAGAACATTATTCACACCAATTTGCACGATCATTTGTATTTCGTATTAACAGTCGGAGAACAATGAGTTGTCTGCGTAGTAATGCAGACAACTCATTGAAAGGCGTTCCCCGGCGTTGTGAATATATTTTAATTCACCAAAATGTGTTAGTCGGATCTGTACACCGAAAAAAATAAAAACCGTCGCCATATCTGAGGAGCAGGTTTGCCAAAGGGCTTACACTCCATTTGATTGATTAAGAGAAAAGCACAAGCAACTGTGATTAATCTTCTTTTTTGGATTATAAAATGCATGGTATGTTGATTATAAAAACATGCTTTTACAAATCAGTGACTTGTTTTTGTAGTTACTTTAGTTAATTAATAACATCTCAAACGTAATTAATTAAGTATCATGTCGTAAAAAATTACACCGGCGTCATGCAAACCGTATCAAACGTCATTGCCCCGACACAGTGACATTCGCATGCGCGAAGTTCAAGTTTCAGTATATATACGGCTAACAACAGACGACCAAATACTTATATGGCATCCATTTAGATAACGATTAGCACAACAGAATGGCCACGACACTCGTGTTTATAGCATACGGTCGTAATTTGCATATGGTCGTAATGTGACTATTTGTGATGACGACGCGATGTTGCATAACTTCGTTTGACTTCATCGAAGATGTTGCAGAGGCATCTGCGTATTTTGTTGCATACCGAGCGTTTACCGGCGATCCATACGTATGTAAGGAAATGACGCCGCCGATTCTTATAACATTAAACTGATTCTTAAACTGGAATTCTTTAAAAAAAACGTAGAGCAGCACACATTACAGAATATATAGTATACTAAATGTGTGTGTGTGTGTGTGTGTGTGTGTGTGTGTGTGTGTGTGTGTGTGCGTGCGTGCGTGCGTGCGTGCGTGCGTGCGTGCGTGCGTGCGTGCGTGCGTGCGTGCGTGCGTGCGTGCGTGCGTGCGTGCGTGCGTGCGTGCGTGCGTGCGTGCGTGCGTGCGTGCGTGCGTGCGTGCGTGCGTGATTACATTGGTTTCCAAAGAATCGGTTTTGCTTAATCCAGATTGTCGAAATTTGTGGCTTTTGATGGCAAAATTATTAAATCTTGTTAAATATCAATAAACTAATTCAATTTAAGCAACTGGTCAGGTGGTTTGAAGGTCCACCTGTTTGGTGGTAAGTTTTTACCCAGCGTGTGATCTGCAATCACATTGATAAAAGGTTTATATGTTGGCGACGGGAGATGTATGGTTTGTTTTGTAGGCAACGGTAGTTTTATTGGGTCTCGTGAAATTATAACAAGGTTGCCCGGACATTATTTATACGCGACATCAGATGAGACCAGATTATTAGTGTGCATGTCAAACAGCTACATATATAAACGCAGATATATGCGGTGATTAGCGTGTCGATAAATAACAATTCAGACTATTTCTTTTTTGAAGGACGCAAACTAGCAATAGATGGAATTATGCTGTTCTTGAATAGCTACAAAATAATGTCACGACTTGTGAAATCGTTATTCAACCGGCCCATAGGAATACTCGTCACTACAATCAATAGATTTATTATGCTCACAAACAGTTTTGTGTGGAATTATAATACATCACACCACTAGTGTATTGCTAGACTGTTAGATTAATATTGATTTCTGTTTGCTGGCGCTATAACTTATTTTCGCTCTCCTCTCTCTTATGTTTGTTTTTGCCTATTGATATCATCCAGATGCAAAAAGCATGACACATTTCAGTGGGTGAAGTGTAAAGCGCTTTGAACAGTGTAAAACGATTTGAATAGTCCCTGTTAAAATATGTGTATTCTGGTAGTCCGATATAATTCAGACGCGCAACAAGTTATGTACGTTATATAATGCCATGCACAGTCAGTAGTTGCGACATCACCACCACGCCACGCTGGTTAATAAATATGGGTTCTCTGATCTTAAAGTGTTGATCGAGTACAATAATCTAAACAGTCTCAAGCACTGGATACCGCGCTATCTAAGAACGTACCTTTACCTTGAGTAATTACAAAATAATCACCCCTCCCTCGCTGACAGTCGAAGTTACGACTAAGACTGATCCCTTGGTTCATATTGTAGGAGTCCTCTCCAGGTCGGTCTTTCTGCTTTGAGTCTGTACTTTTTTCTTCAAATTACGCTTTAGTACATTTTTATATCTGCGTATAGGGTGGCCTCTGTTTCTAGTACCTTCCGACAATTGAGAGATTATAGTTTATTTTGGATGTCTGTTGTTATCCATACGAGCCACATAATAATCACACACGTACCTGAATGACCTTGTAGTCGTAATCGGGGACACAGGCAAATTGGCCTTGGGTCCAGTATTATAGGAGAGGTCCCTGTGCCTGGACCAAAAGAGAGTTACTATATTCACTGACACACCTAGCATACATTCCTGGAAGGTTGAAATAAGGACAGCTGGGACGCAGGTGACCAGCCCAGAACGAGTCATCTGTGCGTAGCCGTTGACTTATTTGGAATGGCATTTGGTAGTAGTCGGAGAGCATTGTCTTCTCCAAGACCAAGATATAAACCCAAGGTCATGGAGTGTGGGTTGGGTATGGCGGATAGAGGAGACCGGGACTCATATCACATGAATATATAATGTGATGGGCTTGCTACTACAAACTTGATTGTGAGAAGTTAATAGTTTATATGTAACAATAAGGGTTGATCTATCACTAGGAAGATGTGCATGGAAGACAATTGTGGGTAATTTGCAATTATGATGTATTATTAAATTAAATCAACAAAAGTAGACAAACTTGGAATCTCTCAATATAGAAGTAAAGAATGACAGACTGGTTTGCATGTAAAAAAAAACAGACCATACATAAAGGTTTGGATTTATAATGCGTTTCATGACGAGCCCCAAATACATCAATAATGCATGTGCCGTACAAGACCGTGAGTGAGTTAGAGCACACATTGACGCCGATGCATGCTGGGTACAGAGGGGTGAAAGTGATGTTCATATGCTGATGTCCACATTCAGCAAATCCATTTGACATCAATGCTTTAGACTTAGAAGGAGAGTGTCAACCACTGACAACATCATATCTGGTGTGACGGTACCTCAACTTGTGGCAGCACATCTTGTGGCGTCCAAAGAGACTTCATAGAAACAACTGCAAAGGTCGTGCCCAAACCGCTACACAACAATGAGACGAGTTTATGGGATGCCTTGACACATTTGAATCGCATTTGAATATGTTTAGCAGACCATTTGTTATCTCTAAGCACCGAGATGTCAACCTCAAAGACGTCCTTGCATTTGAGCTAACCTTCGTACCACGTGCATCGGCACATTGTGTTGGCAGTTTGCGCAAATATGCAACGAACGATACAATAGTTGAGTTGGCAATAAAGTCAGACGTGTTGCCAAGATTTCCCCGATCAAAGGGCCACTCCCCGTACCACGTGCATCGGCACATTGTGTTGGCAGTTTGCGCAAATATGCAATGAACGATACAATAGTTGAGTTAGCAATAAAGTCAGACGTGTTGCCAAGACTTCCCCGATCGAAGGGCTACTCCCCGTTGCCAATGTCATAGATGCCGTGGTCATGGTCCAAATGGTCCGGTATGGTCGTGCCAAGACATTTCGACAGCTGACATATAAGTATCATGACATAATGTCAGCACCATTTGGGGGATAATAACAGAACACACAGTTCGTGCATGTGAACAATTCAAGGGCACCTTGTACACCACATCTGAGGCAACGTCAAAGCCAATCAGGTCCGATACTGGATATATTGCCAGTAAAAATTAATGCCGCCCACCCACGCCTAACAATATCAGGCTGCAGATGACAACGATCGATTCTTCGTCTGGAAGAATTAAGTCGCTACACGCACTACAAGACCAAACCAGATGATCATGGTTGGAACATCAGCGACGATGGAACGGTACAAAATACAAACCACCACATTGTCTCAAGACCCTGCCTCCGCTGGTCTGATAGAACTGACAGCATACTAGTGTCAGAAGATACCAGTGCCACTTATGTGCATGTGCATGCATTTAAATGCCACGCACATGTGTCTGCACGTTCATGTGAGGAGAAATGCAGAACTGTATTCAGACTAACATGCACCAGCAACGACTCACACAATAACGTTAAATGATGATCTTTTGGTGATTTTGACGGAGACTATGTTCGACCTTCGCTCGACACTTACTGCATCACTGGACAGCTCCACCTCCTTCCTCCTTGTGACGGGAAGACATTAAACTTCCAAAAGGTATGAAATGTGGGTGTATGTGGGCTGAAAAATAAATACACAATCATTGTAAATTTTTTAACGTTTGCGGAATGGCACAATTTCGAAAAATCATCATTTGACACTGACATTGTTTGACATTTGACAGTGACATTGCTTGACATTTGACAGTGACATTATTTGACCTTAGCTCCATGCTTACTGCACCACTTGTCAGCTCATACAGAAATCGAAACGATAAACTATTCAACCAATACCATAATCCAAGACGATGCCTCCTTGGAGAGCAACATAACGCCAGCTAATGAAAACATTCGGGAAGTCAGACCACCGATAGGTCATCTACTTACCGCCAAAAGAGACTCTAGCATAGGCACCTGGAATGTACGGATCATGTACCAAGCCGGGAAAGCGACTCAAGTGGCACATGAAATGAAGAAATACACCATACAGGTGTAGAGTCTCACTAAGACCAGATGGGACGGAGCTAGCTACAGGAGAACGCATAATCTACACAGGACATGAAGATGAAGACCATGCTTACACATACGGAGTGGCAATAATGGCAACAGAAAGTGCCACGAAAGCCTTGATGAATGGAACACTGTGCCACCAAGAATCATTACAACAAGATGCACGTCAAACGGAAGGAACGTCAATGTGATTCAGTGTTATGATCCAAGAATCAGTGATAACGAAGAGGCAAAGCAAGAGTCCTGCGATTGATTACAACCTGTATTGGGCGAAATTTCAAGGAGATATATCAACATTCTAATCGATGATATGGATGCAATAGTTGGTTCAAACAACGCAGGCAGGGAAGAAGTCACGGGGAAGCATGGAATGGGAGTTATAAACAACATTATATAACTTTTCGAGAAGATTTCTGTGTATTTAATAACTTAGTTATATATGGTAGTGCCTTCCCAGACAAAACAGTACATAAAGCAACATCGATCTCACCAGATTGGAAAACAGAGATCAGATCGACCACATAACCATTGACAGGAAATGGAGAAGAAATCTTCTGATGAGAGGAGCATCAGACAACCATCACCTACTAGGAACTTTGAGAATTAAGCTGAAGAAATGCACAGACACAGCCAATAGACCACACCAACAGTAAAATGTTGGGAAGCTAAACTCAAGAGAAACAAAACCCGAGTTCAACTATGCATTGAGAAACAGGTTTGAAGCACCTGAAGACACACCGGGGTACCCCGTAGACAATGTATATGCTATACTGCAAGACACCTGGAAGGAAGCGTGCAAAGAAGTCCTAGGCAAAAGAGAGAGAAAACATAAGGTGTGGCTGACAAAAGTAACATGGACGTTGATCAAAGAAAGGAAATAAATGAAACAAATGGTCAATCGATGCGAGACAGTAGAAGAGAAACAGGAACTCCAAGCAAAATACTAGCAACTAAACAAAGCAGTCAAGAAGAGCGCAAGAAAAACCAACCAATACTATATCAATGACCTAGCAACACAAGCTGAAATGGCAGCATACAGAAGATACCCGAAGGAACTATACGACATAACAAGAACACTGGCGGGGAAAGACGAAATCCTTCAAAACCAGTGAAAGACAAATAAGGAAGAACCGTAAATAAAGAAGCAGATTTACGATTAAGATGGGAAGAACACTTTAAAGAAATCATCAACAGAGAACCACCAGTAGAAAGACCACCCTCAAAGGCTAAAATAAGTCGAATACTGAATATGTTAAAGAATGGAAAGACACCAGGACCAGATGGCATATTACCAGAGGCTCTGAAAGCAAAACTTACAACAACAATAAGCGGCAACACCTATTTCTGAAAACCTAGGAACAAGAGGAAGTCCCAAAAGAATGGAAATCTTGTCAAACTGTCAAAAAGGCTTGGGAATGTGCAAGAACTGGAGAGGAATGACACTCTTACTAGTACCAAGTAATCGTCACACGCATAACTGTGGACATATTGAAGGGAGCACTGGATGAAAAGCTACGTGAAGAACAAGCTATTTTTCAAAAAGACAAATCTTGCACTGATCATACTGCCACAGTGACAACAGAACAGTCAGTTGAGTTGTGCTCACCTCTCTATATCACATTTCCAGATTTCGAGAAAGCTTTTCATAGTGCAGACACAGACGTTATCTGGATGCTGGTGCATCATTACGGAATACCAGCAACATATGTAACACTAATCCAGCAGACGTACGAATAATGGAAAACTGTCTGAGACATTTGAAGTAAAGACCGGCGTGGTACAGGGGTGCATATATCACCATTTGTGATCAATGTGATAGACTGGATAATGAGAAAAACTGTTAAGCAGGGCCAAAATGGCATCCAGTGGATATTCACTCAACAATTGGATGACCTAGACTTTGCAGATGACATCTGCCTACTATTACATACACACAGAGAGATACAGAAGAAGACCAGGCGATTGACGCAGGAAGCAGAGACAACAGGCCTAAGAATAAGTATACAGAAGACAGAACTCATGAAAGTGAACAATACGCAACAATGTAAAGCACAGATCAAAGGAAGATATGTGGAGAGGACAAACAATTTACGTATATGGGCAGTGTAGTGGTAGACAAAGGAGGAACAGGTGAATACATCAAAAGTAGGATGGGAAACAACAGACATGCATTCATCACGTATTAAGAGATAATGTGGAATACACCATTTTTCTCAACAAGATACAAAATCTTCAACACCAACGAGAAAAACGTTCTGCTCTATGGCTCTGAAACAGAAAGAGTAATCTTGTTGTCTTAACAACCAGAAAACACGGAGAGTAACAAGACAACAACCAGAAAACATGGAGAGTAACCAAGACAACAACCAGAAGACATGGAGAGTAACCAAGACAACAACCAGAAGACATGGAGAGTAACCAAGACAACAACCAGAAAACATGGAGAGTAACCAAGACAACAACCAGAAGACATGGAGAGTAACCAAGACAACAACCAGAAGACATGGAGAGTAACCAAGACAACAACCGGAAAACTACAAACATTCATAAAGAAATAAATGTCTCAGATACATCCTCAAAATAAAATAGCAAGACGATATTAAAAACAGAGAGCTCATGAGGAGGTCAGACCAACAATTGGGAAATAGATTTAAAAAAAAAGAAAATAGACTTGGATAGGGCATACCCTCTGAAAACCACCTACAAATATGAGACATGCCCTTGACTGGAACCCCCAAGGAAAAAGGAAACCAGGCAGAAAAAAATAGTTGGAGGTCAATAGCCGAGAGGACATAGAAGCATTGCACCACCTAGAAAGAAATGAAAGCTGCAAACAATAGAGTGCGTTGGAGAAGTATCGTTTCGGCCCTATGCTGTACCTTGGGCGAAGAGGATTATGTAAGGGAGGCGGATGCATTTAAACTCCTAGTCGGATATCCGGTGGTTGGACGACGGGGTCGGATCTCCGGTATTTATTTAACTTGTTATGATAATTATTATATAATTAACTATTTACTCACAATCAACTGCCATTATGGGTACACTCATTCTCATTGTATGTGTAAAATAGCGCTTTCATATAGAGCCAACAACACGTCGTTATGCGACGTCGGTCGCGTGTTATTTAATGGCCGGCGACGATGTACACTGTACTCTCCAGGCCCCACGCTATTATGTACTCTCCAGGCCCCACGCTATTATGTACTCTCCAGGCCCCACGCTATTATGTACTCTCCAGGCCCCACGCTATTATGTACTCTCCAGGCCCCACGCTATTATGTACTCTCCAGGCCCCACGCTATTATGTACTCTCCAGGCCCCACGCTATTATGTACTCTCCAGGCCCCACGCTATTATGTACTCTCCAGGCCCCACGCTATTATGTACTCTCCAGGCCCCACGCTATTATGTACTCTCCAGGCCCCACGCTATTATGTACTCTCCAGGCCCCACGCTATTATGTACTCTCCAGGCCCCACGCTATTATGTACTCTCCAGGCCCCACGCTATTATGTACTCTCCAGGCCCCACGCTATTATGTACTCTCCAGGCCCCACGCTATTATGTACTCTCCAGGCCCCACGCTATTATGCGTTGTTGTTACGTCATTTGCTGGGGTACCCTGTCTTGTATAACGTTTTGGGATCGATTGCAGTACAACACTTTTGTCGCCGCCATTACCCAATGGTGAAAGTCTAGTCATTTCAGGGTGTCGAGAATTGTTTTGACTGCAACATTCTGATTGTGCACGCGTTTCGTGTTTATTGCACAGAATACCTCTAAAATCGATAATTTCCCAAACCCCATTTTCTAAATCCCGAGGACGGGCCTGACAAATTAACTAGCTCAACAGCAAGTATCATAGCAACATGCTAAAAACTAGACCCCTATTAAAGTATCTAGGCTGCCTGAGCTGAACGGCTACACGATTTACACAGTTCAAGTAATTCATGATAGAACTTCTTTGGGTGCCTTTGGCAATTGCCCCCCTCCCCCATTTTTGACATTGCATGGTCTTTCAAGCGATATGTTTAGACTATTCGGTGGCGTAGTAATTAGAACAGCGGACTCTCAGTCGAGAGAACTCGGTTTCAAACAATACTGCTGCTGTTTCGAAGCTGCTTGGGCAATTTCGATCACTCTACGTTGCCACAGTTCACTCAGCTGTATAAATGAGTGCCTGGTTGTAGACGTAGATATATACGAATGACCAGTCTTCGCACAGTAATTGCAGCGTGGCTGAATGCTTCCCAGATATCGAATTGGTGTTGGGATGCACATATCTACCAGGGTAAAGCGCTTTGAACTTGCCTTTACCTTTTACTAATGTATTTAATTTTTTTTTCAATGACGGTTTTTCTGACTGCTCCTCAATATAAATGCCTAAGAAATTGCAACTCTTCTGTTCGCGTTCAGTAATTATTTTTGTCGTGGTGCTCTTGGTAGAACCTGTTCATTTGTAATGTGTCGTGTTCAATAAACGTTTTGTATTCTCCCGAGGAACAACAACTATGTTGTTGTTAATATAGAATCGCAGGACGCACCATCATCAACAACATCGTCGATGAGGTGAAGCATAGAAGATGGAGATGACTCGGCCATGTTCTCCGCATGGACAGGAATATCCTTCCACACGCTGATCCCAAATGGACACCACCTGGAAAAAGAGGCTGACCACTGGACACCAGGAGAAGTTGTTGAAGAAGAAATGAAGATGGCTGGGAAGACATGGATTGAACTCAGCTGACTCGACCCAGACTGTGTTGGCTGGAGAAGATTTGTTTGCGCTTTATGTTCCAGTGGGAACGAAGAGGACCGAGTGAGTGAGTGAGTGAGTGAGTGAGTGAGTGAGTGAGTGAGTGAGTGAATCTGCCCTCCATACAATACGTAGATTTATTGTCCATGTTTTACTGCTATAATATGCATTTAGATTCAACAGACAATGAACGCCGTTTCGTGAAGCGATCCGCTTTTATAAGGCAGCAATCGTTTAATGAACAATCGACTCCATAACTACAATACGTTTTGAAAGATGAAACACGAATGTAGTAGACAATACTGTCCAAACCAACGACAACAACACGACACTCCTTAAATACGCACCGATTAAACACGCACATACACACCACACGATCATAACGGCGCCACGTAAACGACGTTTTCAGGATCGCCGCACAGCGGCTACACATTACTCTCACTAGGCGGCGCCACTGCATACACACGCGCCATACCACCATTGCCATTGGCTGGTCCGCGACCTTATATTGATAAAGCCACAGCTGTAGACCGGATGAATAATAAATGCATTGCGAACATGTTTATATTTGATGGATTCTTCTGCAGACAAACCAGTTGCAAAATAATATACATGTACCATGCTACAACGAAAACCCCAGGAACAGGCTGTTTGGAGTGCAACTACTTCACAATTTCATAATAGCATAATAGGTCAAATCCTTTTACATTGTCATTGCATTGCTGTTTTGTGTAGGTGTGTATATCTACATGTGTGACATTATAATTATTATAATCCCTGATTGCTGTAAAGCATTTTCCCCTCCCCGAACTTACATTATGCATTTATGGAGATCACAACAGTGAAGATAGTTATCCAAAGCAAAAAACTCAAGATGGCAAGTGGACATGGAAGCCATTGGCTTAACGAAAGTCCAAATTAGATGGCATCTCAATACACGACCAGGATTGAGAAAACTTCAATAAATTATTCAAATGGCCATGCACTGAATTATCCATACCCTGGGTAATTTGACATTTCATAGTACCCGTTGCCTTCTCAATGCCTAAGTTGCCACGATCTTCACTAGGAGAAACATAACAAATATATTGCTCAGCATATTGTATCAACCATCAACATTCCCCTGAACATCTTGTAGCTAAACCCTTTATACTAAGCATCCTGTATGTTGCAAAACATACACCAGACAATAAATAGAACAACTGGACTAGAACCATACAAATGACTAGAACCTTATACTCGGACATTAACATAGTAGACGTTATACAGAGAAAACGTTGGCCTACCAGCACGAGCCATTTTTGCACCCACACAGAACACAATTGGTCTTCTTTAATCTTAATTTGCCCTTTTTTGGGCAAATTAATGTTGTCGGCTGCTCTTTTTCCATTACATTATCCTGTAGAATCATTTGTAACCAAGCCAATGTCTGTCTCAATACATTTTCAGCAGCAATGTAGATATTCAAAGTTGTGATCGTAATAAATATCTTACTTGCAAACCAACCAATCTTGCCTGTTTAAAAACTTGCTTCCCTCAAATCGCAGTAGCCCGTTATGCACCTTTGGTAGTCAAACCCCCAGGATATATATTTTACATACCACTCAGGTTGTCAATTTGTTCATATCTGAATTTTTTGCATTCTCCAATACGAATTCAATGTGGAATTAACAATTAGTGAGCAGGTAAGTGATACAATTATATGTATTAAGGACACAAATTCCTACTCCAGTTTGAGCAAGTAATACTGTGTACCAAGACAATGCTTATGGCTATAGCATGCAGAGCCACAAAGGATTGCTAAATATTCTTCAAAATTTTTGCTAAGTGTTAGTACACTTCATAAATGTTCTTTCTATCCTGTTGTTGAACTTAATTAATGGTAGGATATTTTGTGTCATTGCCAACATGTTTTGTACAAAAGCACCTATTAAGAAAGACCATCAAATAAGAGTTTTATGCATGTGCATTAACTCTGGAAGAGGGGATCATAAGAGATGTATTTCATTGAGGCCCTCAGTTATTTACCGTATCCACTTCCCGCACGGAAATACTTGCAATCTCACTTGCTATTATCTTCCTATAATATATATATAATTATATACGAGGTGTTTATCCGCAAAACACGTTATATACAATTTGTGCGTTACAAGACAAATCTTGTTTTATGTTGCTAAGCAACAGATGGCAGAACTATCACACCAACAGTCAACAGCGTGACGTTTAATGCTTTTTCCCCAAAACAGTCATCTTCATCACTATCAAAACCAATAAATTTATGTGATTTTGGCATTTGATGTATTTTGCGGATGAGCGCTTCATATATATATAATTGGAGTTGAACCTGCTTTAGCACAACATGGTTAGTTTTACCAGTATGATTTGCATGCTTTTGAAAACGTCCTGTAGTAATATGTGGGGGAGGGACTGTGTCAACGCCTACTCGACATTAAGCAGATATGTGATGAGTGTATTAGGTAATGGCAGTTCATTGCAATGTCGGTCCAACTTCCACTGCACAGCAACGTAGATGGTTATACGACACAGCTGTCGCAGTGATCGTGGTGTCGCGCTCATTGCCTTCAGTCGTGCCTGAATGAGCGTGTTGTGAACGCCACGTTCAAATTCTTCATCAAGGTTCGCGCACACACCTGCCATGCAGCTACCGAGCAAACGCTGGTTGAGCGTATTGTGAAACACATTAAGTATCTCGAATGCCGCAAAGTTCGCATAGCGGGCGTGGATGTACAGACCTCGGGCCAGGTAATAACCGACAGTGTACTTCGTCGCGTACATCTGCGGCTCGCCGTAGGTGGCGCCACCTAGCCCCGCATGCAGTTCGCTCAGCTGGATCATGTTTGGGTCGCCGCCCGCCCGCACCACGATCCACAGCAGTTGGTTGAGGTGGCGAATGAACGCAGTGTCAAAGATTTTGGAATTGAAGATGATGACAAACTGTTTCAGGTTTTTTCTCAGTACCAGCTGAGGATTGAGGCCATGAGCGAGAAACAGTCTCAGGGTCTCCTCAGTGAACGTCAGCAGCGTCTCGAGGCGAGTCTCGTCATCTGTTGCATGATACAGCCAGCGGCTGAGGGAGCCAAGCAGTAATGTCATCGTGTTGTCTCCAAAGGCGTTGATCACGTTTGGATTCGCGCCGTGATGACACAACACACTGATACAAGCCTTCACCTGGGCATACAAATGGCAGACATGAATGGGTGAATAAAATAAATTACTACTAGCAAAAATAATGAATTCTTGTTTTAACTAATTATAGATTGGATAAGGCAGAGTAATTAAATTATAGTTAGCAAAATAATTTTTCTTTAAACTAATAACAACCCAGATATGAAATTAAATAAAGTATAGTTAGCTAAATAACTTCGTTTTTTTTAATTAATAACAGACCGGACAGGACAGAATAATTAAATCATAGTTAGCAAAAATAATAAATTCATTAATTTTTAAACTAATAACAGGCTAGACAGGACAAGGTAATTAAATTATAATTAATAAAAATTATTAATTCCTTAATTTTTAAACTAATAACAGACTGGAAAGGAAGAGTAAGCCAATTATAGGTAGCATAAATATTAAATTCTTTAATTTAACTTTTAAACTAATACCACACTGGACATGACAGTGTACTCAAACTAGTCGGCAATAACAAACATTTATTTCTTGTTAAACAAAAACAATTCAAAAACATAATATCATGATGGCAATGAAATGTTATATTGTATATTAAATGCAGCAGGGTTATCGTATTATTTTGACTACTTCAGTTGAAACACATTCAGAAACATCAATAGTATGTCTGTTAAAACTATTATATTAAAAAAAATATCAAGAAATATTAGACTGGTAAAAAAATCACACGGCTGGATGCTCAAAAAAATGTACTGGTCATCGATTTTTTCAACTGTACTCCTGTATATATTTACGCATTTTTTTAAACAATACAGTCATGTGCCTCTAAAACTACCTCTTAAATTGATTTAGCTCATCGCAAATCAGGTTCAGTGATGTTTACATTTGTACTGGGTGAAAAGTTTAAACAATATGCGCAGGTGGTTTCATAAGAGTGCATAATTTTATTAAAATCATAAAAAGAACTGACGTTGATTGTTAGCTCGGGTAACTTGCGATAGCCTCATCTTATAGAATATATGGAGCAGGACTACTTTTCTATTTTTTTTCGACAAACTTTGACAGGACCCAGTCAAAATTAATTTAATAGTTTTTCCAATGATTTCACCAAAGCTGAATAAAACATTTGCACAAATGACCTAGGATGATGCACAGGTGTAGTGGATACTAGATAAGTTCCATTTTTCACAAAATGAGTCTAAAGTGAGATCAGGTGTATAAATTGTCACCTGGTTGGCGGTGACACTGAGCAGGTGGGG
The DNA here is from genome assembly GCA_963662155.1 of Lamellibrachia columna. NCBI lineage: Eukaryota > Metazoa > Annelida > Polychaeta > Sabellida > Siboglinidae > Lamellibrachia > Lamellibrachia columna. The sequence goes on from OY759270.1 coordinate 28,395,461, forward strand.
TGACATCGCACAGACTACCCTCATCAGGTAATAGAGAGGAGAGACGACATTTGGGGGTACCATCAGGTTGGCATTGGCATGACCCTGCAACAAACGATAACATTATGGTGATGATGTAGAATTTGAGAAATGTTGTATTATAAAAGGCACAAGGTCTGACCATTCTTAACATAAATCATCATCTTGACCACCCAAATGTTTTTGATGAGATATAATTTTTGCATTCTTGCTGCCAAAAGTGAGCTCAATTGCAATGTTCAATTACAATTACATAGCCTAAATGGAACTCAATTAATATTACATTGTTCTAAAAAATAAATTACAATTATATTATAACTGTATTTAACTACAAATTTATGCTGAACCCTGGCTGTATCTGCGTACAAAATTAATCAAGGTGTGGTACAATCAACATCAGCCAACCAGAGTGAGTTTAACAAATAAGAAACCAATGAAGACCAGCGTAACAAACCTGCAGCAACACCTCCATGAACACACATATGCTGTCGAGCAGCGTCGCGAGGTACTGCGGCCCAACACGGAACGGATCTCGGATGTAGAAAAGGGGACGGCCGCTGTGGTGCGCAAGCAGCGAGTGCAGTGTCGACTCGCCCTTCTTGTTCACGACATTTGGATCGCATCCCTTTGAGATGAGCAGCCGAATAGTGGCAGTGACCTCAGCGATGTACTGCTCGCGGTCGCGGGGCGTGCTCGCTCCAAAGAACTTCAGAAGCTTATTCAGCGCTGTGTCGCCGTCGCTCTTCAGAACTCGTGTTGCCAACTCGGGGGGCCCCTTCTCGAGCATTAGCTCTGTCAGCGTCAGCAGGTGTGACGTGTCATCCGAGATGTACAACTCAATGAGCAGAGTGCCACCGTTGTCTGTCTCGAAGATTTCTGGTGCGAATGTCGCGTTGCTCTTGAGAAGGATGACGGCACTATCACGGTTGCGTGGTCCGCGCAGCGCGTGATGCAGCGGTGTCATCGACTTCTTGTCAGCGATGTTCACTTGTTCGGGGAGCATCTCAACGAGGAACTTCAGACAGCGACGGGCGCGGTACTGACACACTTCATGAAGCAAGAAGTCCTTTTTGACGACATCTTTTGAGTTGCGGTGAGTTAGCAGGACCTGTGAGCGAAACACTGAATAAACGCTAGGACAGCAACGTTCTACTTCTTTATAGCTAATCTATGCATCATTTGTATTCACCTTGTAGACATTTTAAACAAACATAAAAAACAACAGTAAAGTAAACAAAGTTTAATGGCAGGATTTTTCGATAGTCAAATAGATTGTGTCAAAAATCCCCTGACATTTTCACTCAGTACTATCATAACTCTTTGTGGTGACAGTAAAAGGTGCAGTTTTTGGCTGATCAGATTTAAGGCCACCTGGTCCTCGACAGTAGCTGTATACCCATATATGTAAGCAACCCTTCAACAGATCATTACCATTTTTTTTTACAAATGTTACTTGCGTGAAATCCCATCCCAACAATTTAGGGTGTAATTTAGAAACAAAGATGCATTGAATAAAGTGGAGTTTGTAATCTATCTACTTACTTTAACTCTGCATATGTTTATCATTACAGCACCATGTAACTGTTGGGGAAAGCACCCTATATATTTTGCACTTTAAAATTGTCCAGTTTCACTGTAATTAAATTATTTGTTTAACAAAATATTGTGTTTTTATTTACACAACATTATGCGTATTGTATACTGTAGATTATTGTACAGATACAGAATAACATAAATATTTTTATTTTATTTTTCAGTAAAGGGGCTTTATAAAAGAAATGGGTGGGTAGGAAGACAGACAATGCAGTACATTGGCAATGTGTGTACAGTGCTGCCAAGTGTTTGGATGGGGTGTGGGTGGATTTTCACCCAAAAAAATTTTGATTATTGGATTTTTTTAATTGACAATTAAGCCCATAAATTCTTTTTGTGAAAAAAAAACGGCAGAGAGACACGAAAGGACCCACCTTGACAACTTCGTCCCGGTCGTTGGGGATGGCGTAGGAGAGTGGCGGGGCGGGAACGCGCACCTGTCGACACAGAAACTTGGGAGGTTTCCCAGCCCCTGCAGGCTTCAGGTAGTGAGAAACAGGATAACAGAGTCCACGCGACAGGTCTGCCCTCGCCCCATTGTCCAGGAGAAGTTGCACGATCTGAGCGTGCCCCAGCTTACAGGCCAGGTGCAAGGGTAGACTGCACACCCCCACGTTGATGTCACAACCCTTGTTGATGAGCATTGACACCACCTAGAAAAAACCAGGGACAGATTTGGGATCAATTACATTAATCACTTCCACACCAATTATACATCTTCTTGTTCTTCTCACTTACAATTACTACGACATGCGAGTTGAGCCAATGTCAAATAACAGCCATTATTGGCCGAATTAGTGTTTTCAATGGCAGGCCAAGTCCAGTTTAGCCGTTACTGGCCCAACCAGGTGTTGCTAACTGCGCAGTGGGGTTGGCATTCTCACCTGCAGAGGTATAACAATTGCACAGTAGTACATTTAACCCTTAGTATTTAGCCTAGTTAAAAAATAATGAAGCCTAAATGTGACATGATAATGAAAAATTATTATATGATCAAATATACATAATAAAAGAAGAGCTGATAAATGAAGGTTCGTGAAAAAGTAACTTAGAACTGTATTTTAACTATATAAACATGAAGTAATGCTTGCAACATTTTAAGTACGTGTGTGCAAATACGTCTAATACGGACAAATGTGATTACAGTCACACTCACAATCAAATGTGTGACACTAAAAGTAAAGCAATATACCATATAAAAATAGAAGATGTAGCACTCAATAATACAATTGATTTTTAACGTAATACATTGAAACATAACTTCTTTGATAAAACAAATCATCCAGATCAAGTATTGTCTACTGGGCAAAAAAACAATACTTAGAAGAGCGCCAGTGGTGTGTGACAATACATTAGCGCGACAGTTACTTGGGCCAGGCACATCAACAGTGTGGATCTCCACCACCGTAATAGTCTCGTTTATCCGACTCTCGCTCGCCTTCGTGAATTCGCCGAGAAGAGAGTCTGGCAGCAGAGGCGTGGTCTCGTTGTTACCCACTGTCACCATGCCTGGATTACATCGTAATTACCTGATTATGTATGCATCCAGAATTTGGGTGCATACATAATTTCCGTCACGATGAAAAGTACACGTTGTGTCCAGGCTAAGATGTGTGTGACAAACGGTAGCGCCACAGCACGGAACCTGGGTAATCGAGGCTACCACCATAACAAATGATGTGGAAGGCACCAATGCCTCGGACTGTTCATGGACAGTTGCCGGAAGGCGTTTACGAAAAAGGCATTGATTGTCGTGAACTTTGACGTTGACATATAGCATGTTTTCACTCATTCTCGCTTGGCAGGTGCCATTTTGAACTCGCCCCACGACATCCAGGTCACGGGATTGTCTCTTTCTCCAATGAGAGCGACGATGGATAGATACAGAGAAAGCCCATAGAAACGTGTTACCCCACCAATGACATACACGATTACTACAGGCGGCAATATAATATTTTTTTTTATTTGCTATTCTGCCGTCGACAACATTCGTCGAATCACAACCGTGTGCACTAAGACTAACTTAAACATAATTTATTATGAACAAATCTCATCTTGTAAAAAGACAAAACTGTCTTTTAATCAGATCAAACAAAAAATTATGTATTTTGACATAATGGGACTTGGACAAGCATCATGCTCATGCAGTCTTTCACATGCAGTTTTATTTATTTATTTCCCAGCAGTGGTGATAAAATGATTTAGTATCCTAATCATAACAGTCAATGAACTTTAGCACTATTAGCAGGAGACACTGTGACAGTGTGATTGCATGGCTAATTTGTAATTTGAAGCCAGGTCCACCAGCCATCTATCCTTTTCACACAGGCCTATTCATTCATTCACTGAAGCAGGATAAGGGTTCCAGGCTTCCAGCACTAAACAGACTTTAATATCTGATTCAATCAATCAGTCATTGCCATCTCCCAACCCTAGCTGCCAGCCTGCCATGCTGGGTAATGTTTGAAAAAAATCCAGGGGCTTATACGAACTTTTCTGAGTTTTTCGCAGTTGGTAGCTAGCTTGCACACAAAAGTGTGAAAAACATCCTATCCTTGAGCCAATTATTAACTGTCCACCAAGCTGCAGCCATGCAGTATGGCTCTACTTTGGGATAATCAGACTGTGTTATGTGACAGTGACATTGCTTTTCTGTTTCATTCCAATGAATATATGAAACTTCTACATCTGACTGGAATTGTGTGAGGTTAATTTAATTGAGAAATTTATGAGTTAATTGTAATTTAATTAATTATACACCCATCAGTTAATTTGAAAATAGTTCCAATAGAAAATGTAATAGTAATAGCTTGAAATGTAATAGTAATATATTACATTCCCTTCAGCATGTAATAGTAATAGAAAGTAAACTAAGTAATAGTAATCTATTACATTGCAATGTAATAGACCCCAGACCAGACTATTCCTCCTAACCAACTTGTTTACCTGGATCTGGTTGGAGATGATGGCCTTTTGAAGCAGGTTCCATCCCTTATCATCCAGCGGCTCCAGGAAATTATCCTCTCGCGGACACCGATTCAATAACGTCTGTATAGTCTGCAAGCATGGCGTGTTCTCATGGGTTTACTTACATGCAAATATTATATATATATCATAATAATAAATGTTTGTTTCACACAAAATCTATATAATACACAAATATATATATATATATATATATATAAATATAAGTATATAAATATACAGTATACACACGTGTTGTGCATTAAAAGTACATTCAGAAAAAATTAGAAAATATATATAATTATATACAATAGTACTGTATTAATGTAAGTATTGTTTTACTGCAATGTCCTATTTTAACCAGGGCTTTAAACTTTGCTGGATGTGGCACTATACAAAATAAATATTATTATTATTACAGGTTTCCTTTCTGTCTGTTTGTTGAGAAATGTCTTGTTTCTTGTAAAAAAATTATTTACTGGTAGATGCTTTAACAATACGAAATAGAAGATACATAGTCCATTCAAAGGTGCTACATGATCAATGGTGCCACTTACCATCAATATTAATGTGATTGTCATACTTAAACATAAATATGAAATAATAGATAATTTCTCTAACATGGGAGCCACCTGATAAATGTAAATAAAAAAACAAATAAATCGTATCTAGCTAAAGTACTGCCAAACCAACCTGCAGCTCGCAGCGGTCGAGAGGAGGATCACGGAGGATCTGGAAGATGCGCTCACTGTGCTCCTTCGTAAGGTCAGACGAAGGTCGTGGCTGTGCAGTACTGAACGATCGGCCTGGCAGATCATGAAAAAAGGCTCGCGCCTTGCGCAATCGGCTCATCGCCACGGTGACGCTGGTGCTCTATGCACCGGCAGCAATCAAGGTTTCAGTAGTCGTCACTCCTACTCTTGTGGAGTTACAGCTTTGATGATGGTTGACATATTGTGCCAAAATTCCTTCTACCGTGCTTGGGTAGGTAGAAATACTAGCTTGATAGATATTCAGTCATGCCGTGTCTCCTGGTTCGGTCGTTTGCTTGGCGAGGTATTGCAGCAATTGCACATACATCCCATCATCAATTCTTTATCAACAATGTGCATCATATGAACCTTGCTCAACAGTGGCACGGGATGTCCCTCCAACGTTCCCACAAACCATAAATTCATGTCTTTGGGCAACGCCATAGATGTGAATCAGAATCGCGTCCATGTATGTCCTGCATGTAACCTGAAACCACAATGTGTGAACTGTACAATTATAAAATATATATGAATAAGCAGGGGATCAGTTGTTGGAAGGGGACCGGTTGTTTGAATGGACCAGTTGTTGGAAGGGGACAGGTTGTTTGAAGGGATCAGTTGTTGGAAGGGGACTGGTTGTTTGAAGGGACTGGTTGTTGGAAGGAACCGGTTGTTGGAAAAGACCGGTTGTTGAATGAGACCAGTTGTTTGAAGGGGACCAGTTGTTGGAAGGGACTGGTTGCTGGAAGAGACCAGTTGTTGGAAGGGAGCTGGTTGTTGGAAGAGACCAGTTGTAGGAAGGGACCAGTTGTTGGAAGGAACATGTTGTTTGAATGGGGACCGGTTGTTGGAAGGGGTTGGTTGTAGGAAGGTACCAGTTGTTTGTAGAGATTGGTTGTTGGAAAAAAGGACTGGTTGTTGGAAGGGACTGGTTGTTGGAAGGGACTGGTTGTTGGAAAGGGACTAGTTGTTGGAAGGGGGCTAGTTGTTGGAAGGTACTGGTTGTTGGAAAGGGACTGGTTGTTGGAAGGGGACTAGTTGTTGGAAGGTACTGGTTGTTGGAAAGGGACTGGTTGTTGGAAGGGGACTAGTTGTTGGAAGGTACCGGTTGTTGGAAGATACCTGTTGTTAGAAGGTACCGGTTGTTGGAAGATACCTGTTGTTAGAAGGGGACCTATTGTTGGAAGGAATGTGGGAAGGGACCAGTTGTAGGAAGGGGACCAGTTGTTAGAATTGGACCATTTGTTGGATGGGGACCAGCTATTACAATGGACTAGTTGCTAGAAGGGGATCAGTTGTTGGAAAGACTACCACACTACCAGACTACCAGTATTCAGACATTGAATACTTTGTGGTGAAACTTGGGCTTTGATGTAAGTAACTAAAAAACTGCCAGTTTGCAGCCTTTCATCATCAATGCATCAGCCCTTTTGACATAATCTATTTGTTGTAATAGAGGCTACCTGAAATTCTGCATTCAATAAAGAGAGCATATATTCACTTCGACAGAGAAATATTCAACATTGTTTATAATAAATATACTAGACCACATATAGAATATGGTGTACAGGCATGGTCATCTTATTATGCTAAAGATGTTTTAATGCTTGAGAAAGTGCAGCATATGGTAGCTAAACTCGTTATAGGATTTAAGGAATTTACATATAATGAAAAATGAACAAGACTAGAAGAATGGAGATTATGAGGAGATTTAATCGAGACTTTTAAGTTGTTAACTAGGAAGAAGAAAGTAAACCCAGATCACTTTTTTAACATTAATCTAAATAACATTAAACAAACCGCAAAGTAAGAAGCTATGAAGACAGCGATTTTTCAGTCAGAGTAATAGATGTTTGGAATTCATTGCCAAACAATATTATATTTCCACACTGTACAAACATTCAAAAAATAGAACTGATTAAGATATGGGCGAATTATAAATAGCTAATCAGTAACCTTGTAGCCCATTACTTACAGTGTAAAAATAGTGTATTTTAATAATTAATGTTCGTTGTTTTTGAAGCCGTGACAATATTTCTTTTCAGTACACGACAAAAACTGCCACAACTAACACACGAATGGATACATTTGCAAACTCATAGAAATGTCACACGCAGTGGACGAATGCTGTTGAATTATTCATAAAATGTTACCCAAAAAATTGCATGTCTCAGACTTAGTCTTAGGAAGGTCCAACACCTATACACAATATCTCAAAGAAGTTTGTCAGTAAAAGCATGCAATTTTAACAAATTTCCCTGTGACTGACCAATGGGTTAGTTTTATTTGTGTCAGCAACACAGTGCCACTCCCACCGGCGCTGCCACTGTATCAGTCACTACACTGACACCGACGGCGACACTGACTGCCACTGGCAGTTTGGGATCAGTAGTCACGGTCGGAAAACAACAGTTAATTCTATGGGAAATGTTACAGCAACTACGCTGTTGTTATATCCCAGATTGAAGCTTGCTACAGGAAGTACATTTCGTAATATGCTCACGGAACACTCGCTCAATCGATTACGCTGTACTGGATTGGAGTCTGAACCTTGACCGAGTCGAGATGCTAATGATGTGCACCGACCGTTTCCACAACGCATTATAGACTTTCGCCACACAATTACAGACATACGTCACAGTGGTGGTAACAATACAGACCTTCGGTCGTGAACCGCTTCATATCCTGGTGGCTTCTTAAAATCGGTTGACATCTGCCTCAGACGATGAATTTTTAATCAGTCGAACGTCCGTTTTCATCTTCACCCGCCATATTATTGCAATATTCGTTGACATAGGCGGCTCGAAGCGGAAATGGTAAAATATAGTTGGGTAGAAGTTATGAAACCGATATACCATAAATAATCCACATCATGGAAACATTCGCGTGAGCGGGGCGCTGACGTTCGTGAGCCTTCCAGGGGTGGCAGAAAAGTGGGAGGGTGGAAGTTGGCCCTCAAAATAGGTGGGAGATGGGAGGTTGAGAACGAGCTGTCATACCCCTGATTTGCCAGACGTGTTGTTAAGGTGGCCGACTACCCTGAAATAAAAGTAACGCAATTTTAAAATTGTAAACGTTGTTTCAAAGACCCCAAAAGCTCAAAAAGGCAAAACAAGTTGGGGGCCCGTGCAATTTTTTTTAAATCTCTGACATAGTAAGAGCTGCGTCACCAGCAAAATAATGTACTCTGAGTCATAATCAGTCATAACACAACATTTATTTACTATTTAAATATAAAACTTCCAGGAATATTGCAATTTGATATGTTCATATTATATCAACGTGACGTCGCCAAATTGTACAAACAACAAGTTGGCTCCAGTCATCAATATTTCTTTATTGTGGTATTATTTGCTAAGCGTAGAGAATATATATATATATATATATATATATATATATATATATATATATATATATATATATATATATATATATATATATATATATATATATATATATATAATAAAAAACTTGAAACACAACAACGTACGTGTAGACTAACAGAGTGTGTGAGTAATGCAGGATCACTCAACCGTATACAAACATGGAAACAAAATATGCAATTGCATGTAATGTAACGAACAATAACTCTCTGCATCTAATGAATGCAATAATTACACACTCCACCATAACTATGCTCACCCGAACACTGTAATTTCACTGCGTGAGGCTTATTAACACGTGTCAACAGTCAACCATACTCAGGCGTGACCCCACAGTCAACAAGACAACAACAACCCGAGTATGGTTGACAGTTGATACGACATGCGTTAATGAGCCTCATGCAGTATCCCTCGCAGAAAAAAACACTGTTACTGAAGTTATGTTGACCTCATGCAGCACTAGTCTGTGTTCGTTTCTTCGTATGTTGCAGAGAGAGCTGACAGATCAGTGGCATCTGAGATAACTGCACATCCCGTTCGTCAGGAAACTTCCCTGCAACAACAGTCGCCCTGCCAGATGGTGAATTTGCAATCAAGTAGAAACTTTGCCAGAACAGCCTTGTTCTCAGGCACCTAGCACTACTATTAAAATAAATCAACTGACTGCTGTCCGAGTTCTCTTGCATTCAAAGTGAAGTCCTGAGCTGTACATTTGGCAAAGCCGTTGGTAGCAATGTCGTGAAGAGAAGTGAAATTCACACAAGACAGCCATAGTGCAATAAATTATCATCTTCCTGGTTATGTTTCTGGCTACGCTTTATTATGTGTAAATCTTCATTTCGCACGGAACATTGCATGGGTGTCAGCAGCGATTGACTGTGAATGTTGGCCTCCGCCTTTGCGAGATCCTAGATACACCACTGAGCCTGACGCTTAGACTCATTTATCAATATAACATTTCATATCAGACACGTTGAACCAAACACATCATTATCAGTGTGTATCATTAAAACATGCTTTATCTGATAAAAAAATAAAACATCAAGCACTCGGCACCTATTAACTGATTAGTATGTATGCTGTGAACTGGGGGTTCCGTGGTTCTCCTGATCAATGAACTTTTTAAGAACATTATCGCCAAGCCGACCTTTCTAAGCTTGCTATGGGTGGGCACTGCCAGGGTACATGTCGTCCTCGGTCGTTCTTTACGTCGCCAACTAATGAGACAGGACCGCCACTGACGTGATCATCCGGGTCAAGAGGCATACACAGCCCCCAATAGTGAGCTAGGTTTTTACACCAACGGTGCCGTGTCTGGCTCCTCGCGTCTTCAACCCAGAAATGTGGCACGTATTTTAAACGGATGCGTTACCACAACACTACTGAGCCTCTCACTAAAATAAACAGAAAGCGCCAGTAACGTGTGAAAGGCAGCAGAGAAACCATAGAAACAGAGGTGTCATGTAACATTGCACAAAAAGCGGATGGCCTACTGCTTGTGATGTGTGGTAGGTGATGATCTGGCGCCACGGGCCTCGGTCGCCTCGAACCAATGGGTATTTTAATAAGAAGCGCAGAAGTCCGTTTAAAATAAATGCCATATTTCTGGGTTGAAGCTAGGCTTGGTACTGTTGGTGGAAAAGCAAGGCTCTCAACATTAAGGACTGTGTATCCCTCTTGACTCGAATCATCAAGATGCACTATGATTGGCCAGCTTCCGCCGACGATCGAGAAGGTAACGTACACCAGCCGACGGTCGGGTCGGCGTTTAGCACACACCAGCCGACGGTCGGGTCGGCGATTAGTACACGCCAGCCGACGGTCGGGTCGGCGTTTAGCACACGTCAGCCGACGGTCGGGTGGGTTATTAGCACACGCCAGCCGACGGTCAGGTCGGCAATTTTTATTTTACAAACATTAAATAGTGGCTCAACGTTACATTTGGATTCCATGTTTGTGCATTATTTTTTTTCACTTTAAAATTGGAGTTTGCTGGTCGATTTTTGCTCAAAAGCAGATTCTGTAAAAATGGAAGAAAAACAATAGTTCTGCCACCAAGGCGGTACACACAAAAATTGTACATCAAGGACGTAAACCCAACACATTAACTACATCAATAGGAACCAACACAACACCTAAAATGTGACTAATAGTTTTATTACAATATCTAAATTTAACAACCCAAGTAAAAATTATGAAATGTCAACACTTGTCCATCATTTTAACATATCCCACAATTATCGGTCAACCCCAATACAAAATAACCCAGAGCATACTTTAAATAATTTACTAGTTTAAAGTTTTCATTGTGAATACATTATGCATATATTGTAGAAAAATCAATTCTTAACTATATCCATTTAAATAATTGATGCATGTTAAGGGTATCAAATGCACATATCATTTGGCACCAAGGCTGCACAGCAGTGCCCAAGGCGATAGACATAAAACAGACATGTTCATATTGTGCATAATAATATGTTAATCCCACAAAGGTTTATTTATCTGAATTTTGTGCGGCACAAAACATGGACCACTTCTGTTGCCATAAAATTTTCCAGGCCTTGCCGTCTTGAGATTAAATTTATGAATAAATTCAAACACGCGGTTAGCCTGAAGAATACCCGATGTATATCAATTTGGGATGTACGTAGAATGTTTGCAACTTGTCTAAATCCATGGACACCAATGTAGTTTTGTTTGAAATTTGTACAAGGGGCCACTAATGTACAGTGCTGTCTGTTTCGATACTTAAAACAATCGATGTGGTCAGAAATCACGGAAACAATACCTGCTTACTAAGCTGAAACTAACAACCTGGTACAAACATTCAACACACATGGAAGAACAAAAATGCATTCTCTGTTTAGTCAATAACATTCCAGTTTGAAACGATTAGCGTGCTTTTGTGCCTGCAGTGTTCGGTTTCACGAATCAAACTGTAAAACAATTCCCGTCCAAACTGTCTGGCTGTACAACAGCAAGATGTACGCTGTTGTGGCAAACCACATTCCAGCGTACACACTGCTAGCAGGCTTGTCACGACTGCATCAATACTATCTCCACCAACTGCGTCTGGTCATAAACACACCAGTAGCAACAGCACTTCCCAATGATCTGCCGCTGCCCCAACATTTGGGAAAGTGAAATGTTGGGATGCTTCTTTTGGAGAAATTTGGCACCACCATGTAGCCAATGTTTGCGCGATAGTTTTTGTTGCCTTCATGTATCTACGACTGTGCAGACTCAAGTTCAGCAGCAGGCGTGTCCGGTTCTTCGTCGTTATAGATGTTCTCGGCCTGAAAGAAATGCAAACAATTCTATATGAATACATCTGCTACACAGACACACACATGATAGTCAGATTTAGGGTCAATTACATTGTAATTAAAACGCCAATTCCAATTCCGGAATTCGAATGGGTGTTTTGTTTCAAAAAGTAATTGGAATTGATGAAATGCTATTGGTATTTTTTATTATTTTTCAACTGCTCAAATTATTCGCTATATATAATCAATACAAAATATATTAATAATATATCATCATATTTATGCAGAAATTAAATAAAACTACTATAAAATAGATGTTACTTTTGGCACTGAGTATGTATATGATTGCTCTGTTCACATACTGTTATTTTGATATGGAATTGATAATTTTAATTGGTATTTTTGAGGTGTAATTGGAATGCTGAAGATTTACAGTGGAAATGCAATTTGGAATAAATGTCCCGGGTTTTTTCCGGAAGGTAGCTAGTTTCAGATGATTTCACGGTGGTGTGGAGTTCATTCCAGACCCTAGACACAGCTACAGAGAAAGCATGTTTGTCCAAGTTAAGCTTAGTTTTAGGGAAAAGCCTGATGCTAGTCACACGATGGGAAATTCTGCAAGCCACCTAATTCAAAATGCAACATGAAATATCATGACCCTTTCCCATGACCAGTGCTGACTATTGTCAATTCGTCACCATGGTGTCATAACATAAACGGTGTGCATTTCATTGCACAACAAATGTATGTATGTAGCCTAATTGTACGCATGAATCTACGCATGCAAGTTAATTTTATCAACATCATTTTTATATCAATAATAAAAGAATGGGAGCAAATATTTTTGACAAATGTATGTAAAAGTTCCACCCCTATAATTTTTTTTCCAGAAAATCCAATCACTTTCCTGGATTTCCATGCCCTGTAAGAACCCTGATTAAAACAGCAAGTCATATGTGGATATGAGCAGGAGATTATGAATTCCTGCTGGGAATTTTGTTGTTGTTGTTGACAGCCTGGATGTGCCACTATAAAAAATACTATATCATTAACATAATAGGTTTAAACAGAAATAACAACATACCATCTGCCAGACTTGCATGATGTTGTCTTCGGAGACGGAGCAGATTACCCACGGTTCATTGGGGTTCCACGAGAAGTCGGAGATCTTTGCCGTGTGTCCACCATGGATAAACTGAAACGTACATCCGGTAACCTGTTGTATGGGGAGTAGCGAACACTGGCATCATGCATTCATTTGGTTGTATAAACTTTCTCATTGACCACAAAAGAAAGGACAGTCGCCTTCCAAATTCCTAGAAACATGTTGCAGGGATAATCTAATCAATCCACCAATCTTGTGTCTACTACCAACAGCTTCATTTGTAGATAGCTCAAATTTGCTCATAATTAGCATGCCACAACGCACAAAATTACACTACGATAATGGTTTCACAGTCATTCTTGGTCTACTTAGCTCTAGATAATTATTATTTTTTATTTCAAAATGGTATCGTTTTAAATGCAACATTTGTGAAATCTGATGTCTACGGACGGACGTAAACAAACCATTCGATCAATCATCCAAAATACAGATTATGATAACAGATTACTGATACATCACATGCACACAGGGGGATTACAAGTATGATAAATGTTTTTTTACGGCAGCACATTTATTCTGCGCAGGTGTCTACATACCAGTAGTTCTGGTGGGCCATCTTCTGCATCGTCTGCGGACTGCTCCTCACCAATTTTACTGAAACACAACATGATTACCCTAAATCACACCACTAGACAAAGACACAGTCGGATTGTTTTTTATAAAAAAATCACGTTGTACATCTGTTCTAACAGCTTCACCAGCCAAATGGGTTTTAATGAACCACAATCGGTCAAATATAATTAGACCATTATCCGTGTATGTATATCAACCTGGCCGTTCAGAATGCAATGTAAACATGATATTCAGTGATGAAACATCCATCCATCTGTTGACAACTTTAACATTGAATGCTAATTTCTAGACTGCCGAACCCGTGTTAAAATTTTGACTTCTGCAATGCTTACCTAAGATCCCAGATGTGCAACCTGCGATCGGTGCCACTCGACGCAAGAATCGTCTCATTATGTGGTGACCACTGAACCTGTAAACCACAATCAAAGTAGGGCTGTAAAATTACACTAAGCCATGATGTAATAAGCATCGCAATATTTATATAATGATACGGTATGCATCTCGATAGTTGAAAAAAAAAACAAAAAAAAAACGTTTTTGCGCCAAGATCAAGTGAGATTTCGTCAGGTAGCAAGCAAATTTTATGCTGTTGGCTATAACTACAATACAAATGGGTAGAATCGAAACAGTTTTGATGTAGTTTCAACTTTCAATACAATAAAACTTTGGAAAATATGTTTGCATGTGTTATAGATGCATCACGATTCTTGTAAAATATATCTAGTATTGCATTGTGTGTTAAGTATTGCAATTCATTGATGCATCAATGAAACGTTACAGTCCTAATGGCATGACAAGAGGCTCGCTGGTTCTCAACAAACATTTTACATAGTTTTTTTAAATGGTTGTTGCTTTTTTGAAAGAACGAGAAATTAATGTTATAAATCAATTTGATAGTAAAGTTCACGCTATATATAAATTATTTTCTTTGCGCATCGCGCTTTATTCACAGTAAAGTACTGAGGCAAAAACTGCCAAAGCTGATGTCATTGATAATTATTTTTAAATTATGAAAACAATTAGACTCCCTGAGCATTAATAATAACTGTCATTTCTATATAGCGCTTTTTCGTGGCACGTAGCTGATCTTTCTTTAAACATTTTTATATATCTTTTTAATGATGCTTTTTTCCAACATTTCTTTTAACTGTTTGTTTATCTATGGATTTACTCATGATGAGCAGATTCGATAAGTTTAACTGCTGCATTTAACAAAATAAATGGCTGATGATAACAGCTTCCTGTGCTGAGCAGCTATGTGTTTAGACAGTTACCATGACGTCATCACTTTGGGTCTCTATTCAAGTGTTCCTACCTGGAAGATTTCATCCTTGTGCGACTCGAACGAATGTAATTTCAGTTTCAGATTCCTCAAGTCCCACAATGCAACAGTCTACAAGAAAAATGTGGTGTTTACAACCAGCTGATACGCAACGTCCAAGCATTCACAATGAAACCATAACAACTATCACAGTAAACTAATAAATACCCACCTGATTGTGGTTACGGTTGTATATTAGTGGTTGAATGTTAGCAAGTACAGGTTACATCTAATAAGTGTATTCTGTGCATATTTGTTTATGGTTATATGCGTATTGAGTTTACTTCCATTACCACATAGGGAAGATTTAGGTATGCTGTATGTATATGAATACATGTTACTGTCGTGCATGTAGGAATGTGGGCTCTAGGAAACCTCAAGTTTCGGACGAGGCTGTATATCAAGGGCTCAGCATTGTATCTGGTTTGCATTGTGGAGCTCACATTCCTATTATCGTTGTCCGCCAAAGTGACTGCATGATAAGCAGTCCACTTTCCAATAATAGATGTCATCGTTTGGCCAATTTCAATTCTCTCTAACAGTTACATTGGACTTGTGCTGCTTATTTCATAAATATTATATCTTGTTACAATTTGAGTACCGGTAATATAAATAACAACAATCTTAGTCTTTCATTACATATTGGTATTTTTGTCAGTAATAAAAAAGTAAAATATATGAATCCCAAGTAAATTATATAGTATAACACGACATGGGATTGGCTTTATAAAGTACAGATATAACCATGACTGGTCCAATTACAAAAAAATATTGCGTTTTTTTCATTGTATTATTATAACGAGACTAAAAAAATGATACAGCATTCATATTTTTATGATTATTAGCAGTTGATTTTTTTAAAGAACCCTTCGCTACAGCATTAAGCACTGGCACGTCTATTGCCAAATAAGGACATTTTGTATGACTGATGTGCGAGAGCAAATTTTTTCAGGTAGTTTGTGATAAAAAAATATACTGTAATTAAACTGTAATTGTAAGTGATGTAATTGTTGTGCAGTGACATGAAAGAAATCAAATACAATTACGGTTTTAATTCTAAACCCGAAAAAATACAATCATAGTATTTGTTATTAATTGTTTAGAATAACAACTACATAACTGGACCCAGCCCCGGAAAAAGCCATAAACAGAGACTTGCCTTGTCAGCAGAGCCGGTAGCGAGAATGAACTCGCTGTAGGGGTTAAAGGAGAGACAGTTGACTTCGGCTGTGTGCGCCTCCACTGTGTGACTTGGCTTGCTTGTGTTGTTATTCCGAGTGTCCCAACTGACAGACAAACACGGTCAGGAGTAAAAGGGTCTTTTATATATAGTGCATTATCCAGTCCATCGGACTGTTCAGTGAACTTTGAACTTCACCCCCTGGGAGACTGTGTTCATTCTCTGGGAAGTATTCAGCCTTACTGCAATTACTACACAAAGACTATTCATTCACATATATCCACCACTGTCTATAGCCAGATACTAATTTACACAGTTAAGTGAACTGAGGCAATGTGCAGTGAACGAAAGTGCCTAAGTTTCAAAACAGAAGCAAGAGGACTCGAACCCGGGTTCTCTCAATCGAGGGTCTGATGTTCTAACCACTATGCCCCACGGTGGAGTAGTGAAGGTGACAGACTATAGCTACGTGTCAGGAGAGGTGACAGACAAACAAGACAGAATCAGGAGTAACGAGTGTGGACACCAGGCCAGGGATAACAGTAATAGTAACGATTACAATTGTTCAAGTAATAGTAACAGCTGGAACAGAAAGCAAAGTAATAGTAACTGAGCTATTTCTTTGTTATTACAATTGAACATTTCAATCACATCAAAATTCAATTTCATTGAAAATAATCAGACCAAAAAATTCTGTATTTTGACATATTGGGACTTGGACAAGCATCATGTTCAGTCTTTCACATGCAGTTTTATTTATTTCTCAACAGTCGATGAACTGTAGCACTATTGGCAGGAGATACTGCGACAGTGTGATTGCTGCATAGCTAATTTGTCATTTGAAGCCAGGTCCACCAGCCATTTGTCCTTTTCACACAAGGCTATTCATTCATTCACTGAAGCAGAATAAGGGTTCCAGGTTTCCAGCACTGAACAGTCTTTAACGTCTGAATCAATCAGTCATTGCCATCTCCCAACCCTAGCTGCCAGCCTGCCATGCTGGGTAATGTTTGAACAAAATCCAGGGGCTTATACGAACTTTTCTGAGTTTTTCTCAGTTGGTAGCTAGCTTGCACACTATTGACCAAAAGTGTGAAAAACATCATATTCTTGAGCCAATTAACTGTCCACCAAGTAGCTGCTGAGCAGTATGGGTCTACTATGGGATAATCAGACTGTTTTATGTGACAGTGACATTGCTTTTCTGTTTCATTCCAGTGAATATACAAAACTTGTACATCCGACTGGAATTGTGTGATGTCAATTTAATTAGGAAATTTATGAGTTAATTGTAATTTAATTAATTATACACCCATCAGTTAATTTAACGTAATAGTAATATATTACATTGCCTTCAGTATGTAATAGTAAAGGAGACCGAGTAATAGTAATCTATTACATTGCAATGTAATAGACCCAGGCCTGGTGGACACATAGGATGACAAAACAGCATGGGACAATGTTTTGACTAGAATCATACACGACTCATTTATACAGTAAAAAACAGTAAAGTAAGAAATTGTATGAAGACTGGAGATAGGCGCCAGCATTCAGGAAATACAAAACAAATAGACAAACATGAGATTGTGCAACTTATTTAAACCACTTTTTAAAACCATACGAAACAGTTATTCTGGCTATTACCAGATATTTTATCATGGCAACAACTACTGACAAACAAGACAGAGAGAAGCAACACCAACACACGCTCAGAGTAAATAAAAAGAATGGGGCCAGACCGCCAACTTACATCATCAGTTTCTGATCATCAGCGATTGATCCAAACAAGCTTTCATGCAGCAAATGCCAGGCAACGTCCTAAAAGAAAAAATGGTGTAAATCAATAAAGAAATCTTTCCGCTGTAGTCACAAATGATAACTTTGGGGGTTAAAAGCTACAATTGATAGGTTTTCACATTTTTCTTTATCGTTCGTTGCAAGCAATGCACAATTACACGACTAGATGTACTATGTTGGCATAGATAGATGCCATAGGGCATGAAATTATTTATTAGCACATTTGTGTTGAAATAATAAACATTCCATGATGTCACATGTCACACATTCAAATATCTTTGTGTGAAAAAAAAAATTCATTGCAGTTTTTCTTTTGGTGATCAGATAGATTTTTTATACATGTATTTCAGTTCAAAATGCAGCTTTTTTAGTGTGTGGGTGGGTGAAAAATGCATGTCTACCAGTCTTACTGTAAAGGCGTTCCAGTTTTTAAAACAAAGTCAACTCTGCGAAGCTGGTTCAACACATTTAGCTGAATTGATCAGATTATAGTCAACCAATCAGAATACCATTACACACACAAATATATATATGTCCTCATATTGTACTGGTACAATATTTTCAGTCTCACCTCCACAACCGATGTGTGTCCCGTAAAGATGGTCTGAGCATCAATGACGCGTCCCTCTTTTGGAGTGGCGTTGATATCCCACAAACAAATTGTCTACAAAGACACGAACAAACTCCTCACAAGATTTAGTAAAAAAAAGTTGTGTAAATATAAAAGAATTGTTGCAACATAATGAACAAATTTTTCTGAATTACAACATTTAACACAGCAATTTATACATATAAACATTTATTATAAAGTATCTCCAGTTTCAAAAGGTGCATGTTGCATAGGTTAGAAGCAAAGCACATGGCTGATAATGAATAAAGGCTTTATTTTACCTCAAACATTTCACATGGACAAACCATCATCACAGGTCGATTTGAATAAAAAATTGTCCACGATATTCAGTGACCAACTCATGATTTCTAAATTAAATTAAAATCCACAAATAAATGTCTTGGGACACCTTGTGTGCACATTTCAATCTTTACTAACGTGATCATCGGATGCACTCAGCAGATTCCCATTCAAATTGGGATTCCATGACAATCCATATCTGCAACACATAGTAACGTTATTTACTTATTTAATATTTATGTACACTGCTTTAGGTTGTGAATTTTTGCTAAAATATTAATTTTGTCAGATAAACACAGGCAAGATAGACAATTTTAAAAGCAATTTTTTTTTAGGAATCGTGTATTTCCATGCACTTGAAAAAAAAACAGGAAACGTATATTTTAGGAGTATTTTCACTTCAGTACTATCAGAAATAAAGGTGGACCCACCCCTCTTTCTGATGGCCCTTCAATCTCAGTTCTGGCTGGCATTCTCCACTCGGGTCTGAAAGTAATAATTTTATTCAGTTGCAATCATTCAAAGAATTATTGTGTTCAGTAATTAGCTGACTCAGGTGACATAGTACAGTATTAAGAGAGACTAGTTAGCGTGGCAATTTGTGGCTCTACGATAATGTTGTTCGAATTAGAGCCAAGTCCAATTCCGCCAGCAGTCGATCGCAATTTTGAAGCGTCCAATCAGCGACCGTCACAAACGAAAGTTGGTGCACCCATCAAGTCGTAGCTGCAGTGTCAAAACATGCCACTCGTCTAAGCACATACATAATTTAGCTGTGCAATGTCATGTGACAGTGTCACCCGATCAACTGGGGACACAAATCGCTTGTGTGAAGCGGGATAGCGAGACAACTCTTAACACATCAATCCAGTTAGCCTAAGAACTAGGCAACACTAAATGCCTACCTGGTTTTGACGGGTGTTTTGTGTAGTCGAACACGAGGACGTCACTAGATGGTGTCTTGGTGGCAATGACACATGGATTCTGCGGCATGTAGCGAGCTCTGTTCACCTCCCCCTCATGGTTGATCTTTATCTCAATCTCTATCTTCCCACTCACAGAGCCAAATCCTCCAAACTCTACAATCAATAGCAATGGCTAGCTTACCGAGTCATCTTTCTACCTCACATTTATTCATAAATGGATTAAAACTCGGTTAATGACAATACATGATTTAAAACATAATGGTGCTGTTGGTATACAAGCAGGGTTGTTTGATTTAAATCATTTGATTTAAATAATTGTTTACAAGCATCGAGATCAACAAAGTTTTGTGTTTTTTAATACAAAAGCACAAAGTGCGCACACTTGTGTAGCTGTATTGACACCAGATAGTCAAATATTTTATGACATTGTGTATACCAGATAAAACAAATAAAATAAAAAAAAATCCGATTTAATTTGTTTTTTAAATCATGATTTTTTTCAACCCTGTATACAAATGTGAATAGAAGCTACATTTATCATCTTCCCCTGATTTTTGACAGTACCCGGTCAAAACTGATATAATAGCTTGTGTGACTTAACAAAAACTAAAAAAAAAAATTACACAAATGGGCTAGTACGTCATAGTGGACATGGTTTTTCTGGAAATTAGCCTGAAACGAAATGAGCTAACAAAAACTGAATTGAGATGTACAAGACAACATCAAGCAATCACATCCGTACCTCCTCTTTCACTATCGTAGTGTGACGCGTCGAACTGAGCGTTGTCATTGGGCAGCTGAACACTGGCAATCAGCAGGTGATTCTGTTCGTCCGACCTACTCAACAATTGCAAGACGTTGTCATTGACTACATCGGTAAACACATTCAACAATTAGTATTTTCTCTTTCGTTAATACCAAAACAAATTGTAATCAGGATCCATACACAGCAAAACTACACTAAGCTAGAATTTTTCAAGAATTTTGTTTGAGGTTCAAAACATTCATTTCCAAGGATCAATAAGTGTTATATTAATGTTCTGATCTGTGCATATTAAATAACGTACACTAAATAATAACATAGATATTACACTGATAAGATTATTATTCATAGTGGTAGCAGTAGTTACACCGGTAGTAAATAAAATTTCCAGTGCTATAACATAAAGACAGTTGCAGATATCAGATACAGAAAATCACCAATAAAAATCCAGTCAGTTCCATTCATTCGAGCATTATCCAATGAACAGTCAGTATGTTAGAGCTGCTACAACTACAAGGTCTACATTCACAACATTCAAACATGAAATAAATGATGAGATACTTCATGTCATGCAGTTCTGAACATTATCAATATTAGCCTGACTAAATACACAACAGCAAGTATTTATGTAAAGTAATTTTATCAAAATGATATTTACAAAGAGAGACAGTTTCACAGAGAGTATGATCATGCGTTTGCTGCTTTAATCTTAGATAACTGATAACATATAAGGTTGGTATGTAACCCTGGTTAAACTGGTACTTTACTGGTCAAAAGGAACAAATCGACAAAAGAAACAAACAGTATACGGTCGTGGTGTTTACAATGTTGTAACAATTAAGCATTATTAGCAGCTATTCACAATTGTCAACATTTACCTATTTGTATTGTACCATACTGGGGTTGGGGGGGTCGGGGGTCAAGCCGATATGCTAAATTAAAAAAGGCTGGTTGCATGAAAACTATGACCACCATTGCGTTATGAAGCACTGTGTTGTGAACTGTTATGGAACTATCGCTTCAAATTGTGACCGTTCACCGCTTGTTGCAACATCTTGGCAATCAATTATCCATATGGCACTATGGAGTTAGAAAAACACAACGCTTTAATATAATTAGCGGAGATAAATGTTTGTGAACATATTCTGATGGTTATTATTGTACGTTGTACACACGCACTGTGTCATAACAATATCACTTCCATGTTTTTTCATCTGGAAACTTATCAATGTTTTAAATTACTAATTCAGGGGAAGGGATCTGAAACTGAGTATGCCTTGTACGAATAGGTAAATCTTGACAAATGTGAATGGCCCCTTACTACAAATGGACCACTATTAACATTTAAGTGGTGGCATGCACTCAATACATGAAACACTATCCCAAAGACTACCAAGGGAATATAGGATAAGTGAGAAACCCTGTTTTCCGACCTATAAATTCCGGTTGAAACGTCAGGGGATTCAAATCGGGTTCTGCACCTGAATCAACAACATAGCTACAGTTAGGTAACAGGCCCACAGGTCCAATAAGACGTTCTTTCAGAAGGCGGATCTATCTAAAACACAACGTGTGGACACTAACGTGATGCACCGCATTTACAAATCACCGTTTCTGGACGTGAACTTCTATTAGCTACTTTTTCCTGCAAGTTAACACGAACATGTTTACACAAGAGTTTAAGAATCTAAGATCGGTTTCACTACTGCGATTTTATAATTTGTTTCACATTGTCAGTTCAATACCACTAAACTATTAAACAAGGGATGTATTCCAGCCCGTATTAATTCCAGTTTAACCTGGGTTACATACAGGTGTCAACAAGGATGGGGTAAACCTTGCCAACCCTGTCACAACACGACCATTTGCATTTACAGCATTTTAGCAGCATGTTTTCAGACTACAATCGATGAAAAAAAATTACTTACGTATGTGTTCCCAAGATTAATCTGTGTAACGAGTAGTCTTTGCCTTCGGGTCTGAAACATTAAGAACACCACATAATCTCAGTTAAAAAATTTTTTTTCCACCATTGAAACTCATGAATCCTATGAAACTGTTGAAACATGTACAAAAGAACCCAGCTGCAACACGGAGTATTGTGATTACATATTCACAAATCTTCAGTTTGTTTCATCCAATAAGGCTGCTAATTCCGCTAATACGCAGTACAATATAAAGCAATTAATGCTCTTTGACAGCATGACACTTGAGTGCCACAGGTTTTACACTAATGCTGCTTTCGAGTGTGCTCGTATGTACCACGAATACGAGTTCACGACTCATAAATAGCGCTACACACACTGTACGTAATTTTTTTAGAGCTGTCACATACACCATAGGGCTTTGGCATTCCTTCAAAAATGTCAAAATGTGCAATTAGTACTTTCGTTACAAAGTATTCGATTTATGCCATTTTATTTTTATTATTTATTTTTGAAAAATAATTCAGTTTTCCATGGGCAAAAAACTGATGAAATATTGAAATGAGCAAATAAAAGAAGTGCATCTTTCTATCACAAATGTCACTATGAATTTCATGAAGCAATCAACTTTTGTCTTCAGAATGTTGCCCCCATGTCATATATCAGATTGCATAGATCAAGGGACTGTGTTTATGTAGATTAGTGCCCTGCAAACTAGAATTTAGGCCCAGGCCCGGCCCGTACCAGTGGGCCAAAGATGGGCAAGCCCGCGGCCTGCAAATTTGTTTATATGAACATTGTATAATGTCTACTAGTCTGCTGTCCATAGTGTGCTGGACAGGTTCTAGAAATCCAGCACCACCAACTGCTTCAAACTGAAAAATATACCGAAAAAAATTCTACTTTTTGTTGTCATTACTATTAAGTATTATGACATATTTTCATATATTATGGCTTTAATTTATTAGCTTATGGTTAGGGTAGGTTTGTTTATCTAACCATAACATAAACCATAACCCTGATTTAAGTTGCCCGGCCCACAAAGTGTAGGCCCAGTCCACGAAATTTAGTAAAGGACAGGCTCGCAGGCCGGGCTTTGGCCCAAAGCCCGACCCATGCAGGGCAATAATGTAATCATGTGTCATCAAACAAGCTAATTTTAATTGCTCACTGTGACAACATGAGTATCGGTTTGCAACACGCTCACTAGGTGGCACCGGTCTCGATTTTAAGCATCCTGCTAGACTATAAAATATATCAATAAAATATAGAATTTACATGTATTCATGTTTGTAAATCAAAGTTCACCCTTCACCAGAGGCTAAATATTAAAAATGAGTGCCATAAATCATTATTTATGTAGTAGAAATTTATCACTGCATGGGCAGCGCCATCTAGTGGCATCTTTCTATGTTCATACTCGAACTAGTTGGCCCCATTTCGACCAAAAGTGCTGTAAATACATATGTTAATGTCAGCATATGCATAAAATTATTATCTGTAGTTATAGTTAATGTATCACTTATATGGAAGAATGGCTAAACTATGTTAAAAATTACATAGTTTGGCCAAAACATCACTTGGGATCGAGCAGGCAAAGGGCGCCATGCTGCCTCGTGGGCTAAGTTTTTCGACCAAGCGGGTGGCGTTTTACAATCATAGCCTCTAACTGGATGTTTTGACTGACAGAAAATTTAATGCTCTTTCAAAAATACCTGGATTGATGATGGTATTTTTTTTATTATTTCTGTTAAAAAATCACCTTTAAAATATTACTGTTTCGTTTACAATGTTAGAGAACATGATGTATTGCTTTACACTATTTCATGAGAAAACACGAAGTTACAATGACTTGAAAATGCACAATTTTCCACGATCTGACTGCTGAGACAGGGCGTTACATAGGCTGCCGGTACCCAGTAGAATGCACGACTGTTTTGTCTAGTTCTGGTTGGACTGTACCAAATTTTCTAACACTACGGGACACTGGGGCTTGTTTTTAATTTTAATATTATATCACTTGTAGGAGATGGCATTAAATAAATACAAAATGTAATTATGCTAATTAATTGGAAAGATAATTATGAGGATAATATGAAGTAAGGCTGCACATGTGAGACAAGTTCTGTCTATTTATGTCTAACTACCAGCTACACATAAAGTTTGTGAGGACACAGTGATCGTCAACCAGCAAGAGGTATACATGACAAGACATACAGGGGAAATGAAGCTGTTTAAACATCTCTTAGTTTCTTGCACTCTTGTTGTTGTAACACAGTAGCAGCTTTAGTAGGACGTCCTGTCGTGGGTGGGTTGTGATACTATGACTGACTGGAATGGCAACATTGTTTTAAAATACAAATTACCTCTTTTACTGTTACAACCAACACCTCAGGCACATATTAAACATCTCACGATATCAAAAAAAACAGTGCACTATTCTCCTCAGGCATTATGGTCAGGGATCACACACCTCAGCAACCATGTCTTTTCCAGGCTTTTAAAGGTTTCCTTTAAAGTAAATCCATGCCAAAAGTGACTTAGGTTTGAGCACGATGGTTATGCCAAACATGCATTTTAAGCTTAATAATTAAAATATTAATGACATATATTATTAAACGGGTTTAATTTCACAAGTTCATGGGCTACGCTGGCTCTGTCTATAAACACCAGGCACTAAAACACGTGGCAGCAGCTGGTGGATGGTGCAGAATGGAAATCCGTCATTTTATTTTTGAAAACTTAGAATTCCCGGCTTTTCCATGCCATTTATAAAATTCCAAAGCTTTCAAGGCCTTGACTTGAACTAATGAATTTATAATTTTTGCTATTGAAATTTCATTTGCCATTCAAGGATTTCCATGCCCTGTACAAACCCTGTATGCAGGGCTTCACGTTTGAAAACAACAGACGAGCGATAAATCGCTCATCTAAATATGCCAAATAATTTTTTTTTTTTACCATGTGGTGGTGCCACCATTTCCCATTCGGATTCTGTCGTTGTCGCTATGAAATTTTAATTGGTACTTGCTGGCGCTTTGACTTTTGTACAATGAAATAAATGCTTGCTTTAGTAAACCCCATTCATTGCAATTGGTGAAACGGCTTTGAATTGCAACATATCATCGATCACCATAGGCGTAGCCTAGGCAAGGCCAGTGCAGTAGCAGTGTGCTGTGTCCGTGCCAAATGGCAGTGACCACGATGCGGCACTGCCATTGGTGTGCGACTTCGCTTAGGCAGTTTGAAAATTGCAAGTGAGATTCACAAATACGCCACGTATAAGATTCAAATGCAGCTTAGTAGGGAACACCAATATAAACTGGGGTGAAATGGCATACTTCCATTGCATCATAATGCCAAATGTACAACTCAAACTCGGTGTGCAAAAATATGAATTCGTCATCCGCACATGAAACAGTGAATCGATGTTAAGTGGTACCGGAGATGTGCGTCGTGAATTTGTGTGTTCAGAGCAGTTGAAAGACGAAGTGGAACAATTATTAAAATTGTCGTTTTCAATGTTTAATCATCTTTTACATTCCTTGTCAACTCATATGCATGTTCGGATCCAGGTTATTATTTTCGATTACCATTACAGCCTAGTTGGTCAATCAGATCGTAACGAAATATTGTTGATTCCTTATCTATTCCATAACTGTACATGTATACATGTATTTTATTCAGTTCGACATACAACAGTATGTGACATTTAAAGATAGTACACATTGTCGCTGGTCCACTCATTTGATAACTTTTTTATAAACCGTGCGGTCAGCACATCGTAGCTTCAATGGCGTTTTTGCAATCTTGGTGCAGCGAGCTGCGATCGCCGGTGAAGGATGATACATGAACTCTGACTATTGGATTCTGAACACTTTGTTATAAAGAGAGTAGACTTTTCTAGTGAATCTAATACTCAAGAAACTACTTGTCAAGATGAACACTTGCAGGCAGCGAGCGATTTTAGCAACTGACGCGAGCGATAAATTGCTCCCTAGATTATTGATTTGTGTGAGCGATAGCTCGTCTCAAAAATTATGCCCTGCTGTATGGTCCTCTTAAAGACTGACATCTAGACTGCAATACTACACACACTTACCTTGATACTATATGAAGTCCACAAACAATTCAAAATTTTAGTTGGACTCTGCAAAAATATCAAATATGGCAACCTTTTGCAATAACTGAATTCTGGGATGGCCTGTCATTGTTACCTCTAGCCCTGATCTTCCCACTTGTCGACAAACACTGACCTTGTGACATCGGGAAGCCACTGTGCTGTCAGACTTGGCCACTCGAGGGCGTGGGTCATCACCAGGTCGTACAGGAACGGCGTGTTCTTCTTCCATATCTTGTACTCTTCATTGATGACCCGTTCCTCAACAGCATCATCGAAGCCACCTAGTGCAAAATTTATTAACTAAATAAACAATATCAACAAGGAGAAATCTTCTCTGTAACCAGTTTTTATATGTTGTTGTTTTACTTTAAGATGTTAGCATGTCTTAGTACTGACACCACACTACAATTCAGAGTGAATTGATTGACATCCAAAAAGTGTTTGTCACCACACTAGTAAATCACCACTAAGGCCAAGTAAAAAGTTGTTCGGTTCTGTGAAAGAACATCGGTCCAAAACACCTTGCAAAGTACTGTTAGACTCTTTCCACATTGCATCGAATGAACTACAGACTTTACAGACACAGACTTTATGGAATTCATTTCCTCTTAATGTTAGATCAGTAGAAAACATTACACAATTTCAGTGTCAACTGAAGACTCATTTTAAACCATGCTTATCCTCCTCAGTTTGCTAGCGTAGCTATCCATATGTTGACTTACTAACCCTTACCGATTTCGAGACTGATTAATGGTTTTTGTTGCATATGAATTGGATGAAAAGCGAAATATTTATTTGCATTTATGCAACGCAACCCAATCACAGGATTCAATCAGAATTGCAGGCACGTCTGGAGTATAATTCATTGAGAAGAGCATAAAATGGTTATACAGCATTAACTGTTGAAATGGTACATTGAAAATAGGCTTCTTTCAGCACGATAAAAAAAATAGTTAAGGTAGCTGGGGTGGCTATTCTATGCTTGTTTTGAATTGAATTGTTTCAGTAGAAGTTTTTAAGATAAAGAAACCATTTCTTCACAAGTTGTAGTTGAAATACTAAATAATACTCCAGATTAATAAAACTTAGTTTTTCATTTATTTGGTGATGTTTCATGATTTTAAAAACATTTCTTTTGTGAAAATGAAAAAATACCCACAGAATGCTATTTTATATAATTTTGAGAACACCCCAAACAAATAAATGTCATATTATTTAAGTATGACAGCATCACTGATGATCCCACAAACTATTTTGGTTAACGAGAGACTCGAGTAAGATTGATGGATTTTTGACAATAAAATGAATTTTGAGTTGTTGCCATTTCCGTGTATAAATATTATTCAACTTGCCATTCATGTAAGTTGCACTGTCGAAATGAACACGTTTCTGTCATAAAACATGTCTTTTGTATGATGCCTATCATTGCCTAAGTCTTTGTTTTTGTCAAATGAACCGAGGCTAAAAACGCTGCCATTCCAACATGGCGCATATCACGGGAAAGCCCCATATTCACTCTGCATGATGGTACAAACAGTTTTTAAATGTGCGTGGCGGGTATCCGTATAATTCCGATTATAAATGACCGCCTTTGAACTATCTCGGCGACAAAGGAATTGGATTCCCTCAAATCAAGCACTCTAGTTGGTTGTAATACTAATTTCCATCCTCTGATGTCAGCTTGAAATGCCAGCTACGTTCGATTCGATCGACTTTTTTATCCCCTGCGTTTCGTTCATTTATATCTCTTTGTAAAATGACATTATGCCGTTTGATCGAAAGCGAGTGGACGGTTACGGTACTGGGAGGCAGCGAAAGCTTGCATCGTTGCAGTTAGACGGCGATGCAAAGGGGTTGAATACGCCAATGAACCTGTAGCGACAACTTCGTCTTCGACCATGGTGCCAGCGAGAATGGCATTCAGTGTAAGTTTAATTTCTGATATTTCATATGTTCACCGAGATAATGCATATGATTCAGATTGATATATATTTGTGTTTTATCCTAACATCGTTAGCCTTTGTGTCATAACTATTACTGTATAAACGATTTGACGCTGATCTAGTTAATGTTGTTGATGTTCATGCTAGGCTAGCGCTGCCGATCGCCAATTGCGCCATAGGCGAAACGGTTTCCCATTTGGCGAAAGGAAAACAAAACTATTCGCCAATTTGGCGAAACGCATTAACGATCATGTTAACGCGCATTTTCGTGTAAGTGGCGGTGAACCCGTGAATCATAGCTGCCCGCCATCCGTGGAATTGTTTTTCGCACCCCCTAATCTATAATTGCCTGGCGATAAGCCAATGATGGAAAGTTTGCATCCTGCTGGGCAGCTACAAAATAATATTATAACCTTAACATATGGGATCTCACTTCCTCGCAGTTTTTAAATTTGTTATCGGTTAAAATGTACTTCGGCCAGCGAAGATCGCGGAAAGGAAAAAGGCGGACTGGTTCGTACGTTTTGCGTGGCTTATTCACGATAGCAAAAGCCACATCTTTCGCTGCAAAGTTTGCGTGCACACGAAAGCAAGAACGTGTTTGTCACCGGGAAGGACTGCGCCAAGCCCAAGAAGACTTGGCAAAACACGATATATGTGCAGACCACCGGAGATCGATGTTACTGCCGAAGCGCCAGAGACAGATAGACTTCGTCACTGCGAACGATCACGCGAACTCGGCGATTATCGCCCATAGGCGGACCGTGTTGACGCAAGCGATGCACCATCTCCCGACAGCTAAGAACACTTTCATGAGGAAGCCTTCAAGATCTGTACGGTGAAGGAGCAGCGTCCCGGATTCACTCTTAGTGAAACGGGTGGACACTGTCGCAGAGACCAGAATAGTGGTGGTGGACATTTGGGGCGACACTTGTATCATCATTCATGGTGACGTTCTCAGTGTTGGAGATTTGCAGTGTGTGCGCTCGATTTTCTTGTATTATATATTTATAATTAAACGTTGTTATGTTAATTTATATTGGTGTTATGTTCTCTTGTGACTATCTATATGTTTAATATACGTAAAAAGAAACTAGTTTCTTTTTTAAGTTAGAGGGAGGCCTTTATTATTTATGAATTTTTTGGTATTAGTTTCGAAGATGGCCGCCATGTCTTAGATGTTCACTGTGGTTGATAAGTTGTAGTTTTTTTCGATGCAATATGGAACATGCCAATGATGTATATTACTATTATAGCCTGCCATTCCATTGTCAAATACATTACTTTTTAGTGGGAATGGCAGATGAATAGAAACATTTACGTAAATGTAATATGGCACATACCTGTTACACCGGAACACTACTTAAATTGACTAGAAAGAAACAAGAAGCAAACGGAATGTTCAATATATTTATAGAAACATTTACGTAAATGTAATATGGCACATACCTGTTACACCGGAACACTACTTAAATTGACCAGAAAGAAACAAGAAGCAAATGCAATGTTGAATATATTTATAAATGTCATGTGCAGGTTTGACCATGGTTTCATTATTATGTATCACAGGCATACACCTGAATGGTATTTATACTGATTGAGACTGGAATTTTGTAAATGAGTCTGCCAAGACTATTTAATGCAAGGCATCATCATTTGAATCTTATTTTAGACTCTGTAGAATGCACATACATCCCTACACCTTGTATGATGAATAACGAGTGAACTGAAAGAGTATAACAGTACTTCGTACAGCAAATTTTGTTTCGACAAAGAATTCTTCACAAAAACTTTTTAAAATAATCTTTTTTCAATAGTAAATAAAACAGGAGGCGGAGACAAAAAAGGAAATGGGCGGGGACAAGAAACTAGTTTCTTTTTTTACGAGGCCATAACACATTTTTTTATTTTGACGTTGTCATGTCTGCTAAAAAAAAAAAATCTCATTTGGCTAAAGTAAATTTGAACCTTTAGCCAAATTGGCTAAACAGATTTTAGGTCCAGCGCTAGCCTAGTCATGGTTGTGTTGACATTCAGGCCCAGGGGCCATCCAGGCACACCAGAGGCAGAGTTGTAACTATGATTTATTATACAACTTGCCTTGGTAATTATCGTATACATAGCTTATATACACACACACGCGCGCGCGCGCGTGCATAATATGGCAATGCCAATAAAGTAAATTTAGATATGCTCCAATGAACTTTACATATGCTCCAGTAAACTTTATCTGTATGAATTATGGACTGGTGTGCTATTTTCCAGACGTTTTTCTGTTTCGTACATTTATTGTGATAAGCTGCTTAGTTTGTCATATATTTTTATTATTTTACAATGCTAATGACTCTGAACTTTGCCTTTTGATAGATTATACAGTCAGTAATGTGTATGCAAAGTTTCAATCATCTAGGTTGCTTTTCAGATGTTGAAATGTATGTGCCAATGTACATAAACATACAACCCCTCTACCACTGGTTCTAAGGACACGCGATCGTTACTATGGAAACGTTTCCAGGAAATCAAGGGGATTTCCAAAAGGACTGGTTTTTTATTTAAAGGAAATACGACTTTAGTGCCACGTGATTATTTGTGGTGTTGACGTTCACGTACATTTACAAATAATGAGCATTTGTAAAGCTAGAGATAAGACTTTTATAGTTTGCCATATCTTAACCCAGTTTTTTATTACTTACTTAGGTTCTTCCTGACCGTAGGCAGTGGCCTCGGTGGTCAGATCTTCAACTTTCCCTTGGAATGACTTCCTGGCAAGGAAGTCTATCTATTCTATTTTTAAAATATTAGTAGAGGGTGCAAATATAATATTGTTGGACAAGGAATTCCATACATCACCAGTCTTTGACTGAAAAATCGGCATCTGCATAGCTTCATACATTGTTGTTTGTTTAATGTTTTACTGTGGCCTCCGAGGTTATTTAGATTAATGTTAAAAAACTGATCTGGGTCTATGTTCTCTTTCCCAGTTAACAACTTAAGTTCAGCTAAATATTTCCTAGCATGTTATGAGGAAAAAATTAACTGACATGTTAGCCACCCCAGCTACCTTAGGTTACGCTACCTTAATGTCAAATTGGTTTACTTTCTATTCCTGCTATAGAACGATTGAATTTGGCCACAATTTATGGCTTGAAAGGGATAATACAGCATTAACTGTTGAAATGGTACATCGAAAATAGTTTTATATCAGCATAACTAATACAATTATGTGTACATCATGCATACATTAAATTATTTAATTTTCTATTGTTACTATAGACTGTTCGATTGCATTTGCCCATGATTTATGGCTTGAAAGGGTTAACCCGGTGTTGACTGTTGAAATGGTACATCGAAAATGGTCATCTTTCAGTACGTCTAATACAATTAGTTGCATATCACGTTAACATTAAATTAGTTTACTTTCTATTCCAGCTATAGAATGTCTG
The DNA here is from genome assembly GCA_963662155.1 of Lamellibrachia columna. Classification (NCBI taxonomy): domain Eukaryota; kingdom Metazoa; phylum Annelida; class Polychaeta; order Sabellida; family Siboglinidae; genus Lamellibrachia; species Lamellibrachia columna. Next base: position 28,427,509 of record OY759270.1, read on the forward strand.
AAGCTGTTTGGTAGAACGGGACAGATTATTTTTTGCAGAAGCGTACCGCATTTGCCTGCCATTGTTTTCATGCAACGTGCGTTAAAGATGGCGGCAATTGCCGCAAAAGAACGACACAATGAAGTACAAAACGCAATTGCAGGTGTGATAGCGTGTACATCAAAACCACAGGATAGCATATACAGAGCAATACATATCATAAGTTTTTGATGTATAACAAATAATAACCATACCACCGTCCTTCTCCGTCATTTTTGTGCTTTTGGAGTAACACCAAGCGCCTACACTCGCGCCAAAAATTCACATTAGCAGTGCATCATGGGAGCCAGAAAACACGTTTAATATTTATTTTTTACTGATGCCAAATTCATTTGTAGTATATTCAGAAGTTATGATGCCTGCAGTTTATTGTGGAGAAGTACGTGATAATGAATAATAGTCAGGTCAAATAGGCTGTTCCATCTGAAACAAGCTGGTATTGCAATTCCGCGTATAGTAGCACTTCCCGTTGTAAATGCTAACTGATTGCCACACTTTTACACAAACATTCTCACAATTCTCACGTCTTTTTGCATGCCACTGTTTATTAACGTGTCGGTCTCTGAAGCTATTTATTACAATATGTGTCAACTAATAACTAATTCGATGACCGGATTTATATATATATTTATATATATATATATATATATATATATATATATATATATATATATATATATATATATATATATATATATATATATATATATATATATATATATATATATATATATATACTGCGTGTGCGTGTGCGTGTGCGTGTGCGTGTGCGTGTGCGTGTGCGTGTGCGTGTGCGTGTGCGTGTGTGATATTTCTGGCCCAATTAAGCCCTTCCAATTGATGCCATGTTCGAATAGTCAAACTCCACACGCACACGCACACGCACACGCACACGCACACGCACACGCACACGCACACGCACACGCACACGCACACGCACACGCACACGCACACGCACACGCACACGCACACGCACACGCACACGCACACGCACACGCACACGCACACGCACACGCACACGCACACGCACACGCACACGCACGCGCACACGCACATATATAAACGAACGTCAGACTCTCAGTCGGGTTCGAATCCACCTGTTGTCGTTCTGAAGCGTGTACAGTTGTGGTCACTCCACGTTGTCCCAGTTCAACAAGCCGTGTAAGTGAGTACCTGGCTACGTACACTGGTGACAGTGGCGTATCTAGAATCTCACAAAGGTAAAGGTAGGTAAAGGTAAAGTCATCCCCCAGGCATTACGCCTTAGGAAGCCATGAAGGCTTATATGGCCAGTGCTTAAACCTGGTTTCTGTAGTGCGAAGCAACTTAGAGTGCAGTTATCCTGACTCTCCTGGACGGGACACTAGTCCATCGCAGGTACCTTCCAAACAGTGTTTGTACTCATTTGCAGCTGAGTCTGAGGCAAAGTAGGGTAAACGAAATTGCCTAAGCTTCGAAAACGAAGCTTCTTGAACTCACAACCCTCGAATTTAGAGTCCAACACCTTAACCACTAGGCCACTGCTGCCCCCCCCCCCAGAATCTCACAAAGGGGGAGGCCAAAGGGGAAGCCCAGTCACCCATGCTACCATGTTGTGGCGCAAAGGAAAATACGGGGAAAATAAGCCAAAGGGGCATGGCCCAATACCCCCTAAATACCCCACTGAGTGGTGCAGGGCATTTTTTTTATTTTCACTGGGGGCAATGTCATAAAATGTTAAAAAGGGCAGTTTACATATTATTAATGATTATTTACGTAGCCCTTAGGAATGTATAAAAGCTTTACATATGTGTCAGTATCTTTTTATCCACATAGTACACTGACGACTGCATCTCGGTATGAAAATAAATGGTACACATATATCCCAGAAAAAAAGTTTTTTTACAAATACATGCAGTAGTTATAGAAACATGACACGTCTTTTGCAACTTGTAAGTCAGTACGTTTGACAGTCATCTCAATTTGAGTAAACAAGCCCGTTTTGCGGGTGAATTTCCTAATGAATTCATACTGCCCGTAGATGTCCATCTTCTGGTCTTCTCCGGGAATTTGACAAAAGCGGGTCGGGGGTCAAAGTAGGCGATGCCCACACCATTCAGTGCCACCATGAGGCGGTCGTTTCTCGTGTCCTCACCCATGCTGGTGCGGTGATTGTCGACCACGGGGTTGTGGTGGCTCACGATCCTCTCGGTCCGCATAGAGTGTGGACTCATGCAAGCCAGAGATGCCAACACCTTCTGAACTGAACCTGTGTTGACTGGCAGAAGTTGCCGCAATCTGATAGTCATCTTACAACCGAGATCACAGCCATCAGGGAGGAATGGCACATTCATCATGTTCTCTCATTGCTCGGCTGCCCCGTCCGCAAAGTCGTATGCCTCGTCTGGGAAAAGGCGCCTGACGACACGCGCGCCATGCTCAACGAATTATCCCAGATTTCGTGACATCACCAACCCCTTCATGTCTTTGATGACGTCCTGCTCCAGTCTTATATGCTTGTGCATTGCGGCGGTTTGTACAAACGAACTGGTGGTTCGACTTTCGCTGTGTTAGGTCCTCATTGGTGCTATCGGTTGGGCAACTCTGTTTCTCCTCTCTTCTTCTCGGGACTGGTCCATCCCTCATCAGGCTCAACTTCTTGACGGCAGCGTCAGTCACAGTGAGAAGATCGCTGATGAACAAATCACTCCTTTGTAACTTCTTCTGGAGTGTTCAAAATATCTCCAGGATGTCGCCCATCAGTGAGGTGATCCACTTATGTTGGTGGTTCAAGATTCTCAGAAACCCTTTGGCTTCAGCCTTCTCCTTTCTGTCGCTGGTACTTTCTGGTGCCTGCATCTGCTCCCACCCCTTAATGCAGGCTGGTAGGTTATTCAGCACAGCATCCACCAGCTGCAGCTCGTGCTGGGCAAACCTGACATCGTGGTGCCGGGGGAACTGCTTAACATTCCCGGCTTGCGCTGACAACATCTTTATCCTTCTCGGCGTCCGGAAGAATAGTATGATCCCCAGTAGATTAGACTTCCAGATGCCCAGCTCCGGTACGGTGCTGACGACCGACTCAGTGGCTAAATCCGACCGGTGAGCAGCACGCCAGAAAGTTGCCAGACCTCTCTGCACTTGGTCAGCAAGCAAACGCCATAACCCACCATGTCTGCCATTGGTGACACCGACGAACTTCGTGTCTTTACCTCCGGTCATATCCAAAGCTTTGTTCACCGCTTCCAGTAGTCCAGGGGCACCATTCTTCTTTGGCTAATGCATGACGACGAACACACTCGTTACGCTACCATCACTTTTAGCCATCCGTCCACTTACAAACGTGTGGTCTAACATTTGCCTGTCATAGGTGTCATCGATCTGCACACTGACGACTGTGCATCGATTGAACATTTGAGACAGACGCACTTTCTCTAGTTCGTATATGACATCCAGCATCTGCTTGTAGTAGTTCGGATCCCTGTAGTGTAGGTCGTTAGACGCAGGCGTAAATGGAACAAATTCCACATCTGCGCCATTTTCTCGCCTAGCGGCCAAACGATGGTTCGACGGAAAACAAGCCAGAGATCGCATCGGGCACGATCGGACGGAGACCGTTTCGATTAGACAGTCGTTGTATACGTCGATGGCCATTCGCAGAAGCATCACAAAAACAGTCTTATTGTAAGCAGTGAGTGCGCGTAGCCATGTGTGCGGCGTTACGCATTCTTCCCAGGCTTCGTCCATCTTCTTCTTGTTTGTTGCTGCTATGTGCGGTTCATAAGGTCAATGACCCTTTCCAGCCTACCACTATACAGTCCACCCTGACGCCACTTACGATTGCTATAGTGGCATTTTTAGAACTTTTCGTTGCCACCTCTTCATATTTCTGACATGTGGTGCATAGAATGTGAGCTCTTGTTCGGCCACATTTCTTTGCCGAAAATGAGCGAAGCTCCGGGAATTTGTTGACAACATCTGCAATAGTTAACGGAATTCCTTTGTACGTCCGTGTGCGGGAACTTCACAGTCTCTGGCCTGAAGTTGCGCTGTCGGTGTCTGGGTAAGGTGATGATCTTTGTCGTCAGGAGAGTGGTCAGGTGTGATGGCATTTGACTGGTGGGGTAAATGAAAGGGCTGGCGGGCATTGCCTCCCCCACTTTGTATGTCAAAAAACGCCCTGAACTGAAAATCGAAATGCTGTAAAATAAATCAAACTCTTCCTTGGTGAAATTGTTTAACTCTTGTAATGTGATAGGCGAAAGGATGGAGGTCACGTCCGAGATCGGCATTGACCCACATAGTGTTTACCATTTTGGACATCTACTTTTTTGATCCTTACCAGATCTAACGACTATAAAGTCAATTCTTTCGATGATTTGAATTTTTTTATTAAATTGACTGCAGATGTTACATAGACTGTTCACACACTACCACATTTGAACACCAATTAACCGGATTTGCAGTAGGCTAAATTAATCAGTTGAGGAAGCCGTTTTAAAATAGTCGTCAATGCGCACAGCTGCTTACTTCCAGTTGTGGACAGAATGGTCAATCAACTGGTTTTGTGAAAACTTTACTAAATGTCCGCTGTAGGCACTCATAGGCTCATCAAATAGCAAGACGTGCTATTGTAAACATTTTACAATTAAACAAATTTATCTCAAAACGAACTACACCCCCCCCCCCGAGGACTGGCATGAATTAAGTTTCATTCATGGAATTTATTTCATAATTAGCTTCGAGAGATTATGTTATATATCATGTGGGCATATAGTTAAACAATAATTAAGTTATTTTTTTTCATAACTCGTTAATTTCGTCTGATATTAACTCCCGAGTTTTTGGACAGTGTGTCCGCCGATGAATCAGAATCAGAAGTAAATTTATTTGATCAGAACTGTACACGCATTCAATAATAATATATCAGTATATAATTGTACATTATAATATAACGAACTTCCAACCAATTACCATGCTGGTGCAACAGATTACGTACACAAAAATCAACAAACTCCCCCCCCTAATTTTAAGCCAAATGAGGGGCAAGGCCCAACGACCTCCCCACAAACAAAAATAGACTACGCCACTGAGACTGTTTATCTCACCTGTTTGCCACGAATACGACGCAATTTATTTACTAACTGTTCGGTTTATTCAAGTATTTGTTGTATCGTGAATATTATTTATGTGCGTGCGTGCTCATACTTATGTTTAATTTATTTGCATATATTTTTTATTCAGATACTAAAATTGCGAAATATCAAATAATTCTTGACAGCGTTCTTCCAAGTTCCAGGTTTTATTGTGCTTGCATGTAGGATTTAAACAAGGAAACGAATTTTCGCGTGTACTTCACGTTTCGGAGTCTGACTCACGGGCTATCAACATGGAGGAAAAGTAGGGTTGAAAGTTAGTTCTTGTGGTTGTTACGCCACCATGTTTTGCTTTATGCTGCCAATTCATGTGTTCGACAGAATGCAGTTGAATTTGCACTCGAACTAATTATTTTTTCACTCCGATGTAGTATGGAGCCAGTGATACTGAACGAACAGGAACAACGAATATATGCGGATTTATTTTGCCGTTGCGATGCTGGAAATTCTGGGAAAGTAACTGGTATAAAAGCAACTGAACTATTTGTGTGCTCTGGTTTACCCCCGGAGACTCTACATCAGGTAAGTGCACCTTTTTGTGTTTCATGACTGTCACGTTTGTTGAATTGGTGAATTCTAAAATGCTTTTGCAGAAGCTAAATCTTTTGCAGAAGCTAAAGCCTTGTTGCAAGTTGGCCGACTAGTCTAGAATCTAGATCAGGAGATGAAATTTAACCCTTGTACCCTACACCCTACCCATGACGTCATACGTGTAAAACATGACGAAATCTGGATTTAATTCATAGCCCAATGTGTTCTTTTTGATAGTTTCACTGCTGCTATTGTCATATTGTTGGGGTGGGGTGCAGTGGTCTAGTAGTTATAGCACCTTCACCGCACTGAAGATCGAGAGGTCCAGGGTTCGAGTCTACCTGCTGCTGTTTCTAAACTTGGGCAATTTTGTTCACCCGACATTTCCTGTGTCTTTTGGAAGAGTCAATAAATTGCTTGATGCCACTCCAGATTTCAGCTTCAATGAAAGGTGGACCTGCTTAAAAATCGTTATCAACTGTCAGTTGAATTGGGTCCAGTTCAATAGCACCGACACAGCCGTAGCCCAAAATTGGCCTCACTAATCAGTCTCACGAGGATGTTTACAAGACTGGTTCTTGCACCACGACACCGTGTCATCTGACCAATCAGGAAATTAATTGTTCATGTAAACCGGCCTTTATGTTGTAAGTTTCAGCTGCAATGCGTAAAACACAACAACACTTTCTCTTCCTTGTACAGATCACTGAGCAGTGCGGTGCCAAGCGACTGGGGCACTTTGGCCGGAGTCAGTTCTACATTGCCCTGAAGTTAATAGCTGCTGCACAGAATGGACATGCACCTGTTCTAGAAAGTCTCAGTTCAGGTGAGAAACATCGAGTTTAGTGCACACTTCACCACTTGGTACACATTACTCTAGTGGTGTATTTATAGTGAGCCATTGGGTCATAGTAAATACACATGTATGCAAACTTAGTGAGTTTGTGTACAGTCGATCTGAAAATCAGCATTGCAGTTTGCTCATGTATGTCTATAATTATAAACAGAGTAGTAGTAATACGTTTTGAACAATGTTGCTGTTTTAACAACTGAACTTACTTTACGCATGTCATCCACTTAATGTGGTGATATGATTTCCTTCCAGTGGTTTCGGTTCTTCATTGCAGTTAGTAAATTTGTCCCACTGAGGTTCGTGTCTTTCTCTAGGATGTTTTGTAGAGTTGTTCTTGGTCGACCTCTTCTCAGAGGGCATCGGGCTTCCAGAGCAGGACTTTGTTGGCTGCTTCGGCATGGCGCATCACATGACCTGCCAGACGAAGACACCGTTGTCTCACGATGGTGGTGATCCATGGGAGGGAGTCGTACAGTTCTTGGTTGGTCATGTGATGGCGCCATGACATATTTTGAGTTTTCTGCAACATTCTTGTCTAGGTGCCATCCAGTGCATTTTCTACTGTTTGTGTTAGTGACCATGAATCGCATACATATAACTTTGTCAAGGGCTTGAACTGCCACCCATGCCTGGGCTTTTCTTCACTGGATGTTACATTGTGAGTTTGTGTAGGATCTGAGATATTTAAAATCCTCTACTTTCTCAATTTGACCCTCATCTGAAGAGTGTACATTATTAGCACACAGATTTATGTGCATGTACTTTGTTTTGCTTGTATTGAGAAATAGTCCAGTAGATTTGGAAGCACTTTCCACTTTATGAAGTGGAAAGTGCTTCTTGTATCGTGTCAGCGAACAGAGCGATGTCATCTGCATAATCCTGGTCAGAGAGATGAGAGGCTGGATGTCTGGTGCTTCTGTGTCTGGTAAGAGTTGGTCCTTCTCTGTCATCAACCGCAGTTCTTAGAGTGTAGTCCAAGACAATGATGGACATATATAGGGTTAGAGGATCTCCTTGGAGAACTCCTGTGTTAATGAAATTTGTAGTTTCCTCTTCAGGAGTCAATACAACTGCAGAGATGTTTACATACATTATCTGTATGGCTTTGACGATCTTCTCTGGGATGCCATACGCATGGAAAATCTGGAACGGTTTGTTTCTGTCTACAAAGTCAAAGGCTTTCTTGAAGTCGATAAAAATAATGGCAGCTTCTTTCTGGTGGTTTCTCATTTCCCCATTGATGCATCTAAAACTCAAGAACAAAAATCTTTGAAGATGTAGATCATAGGGGTCTAAATCCGTACTGGTTTGGGCGTAACATCTTTTTTAGTTCAGGTCGAATTCCGTTAAGCAGGAGTCGATTGTAACTAACACAGGCTGCTGCAAGGGTCTATAATCAACAACTCAACGATAATTATATATCTCAAAGAACTTTTTTTGTAGCATATTTAGAAGGTCGTATTACCATTTTAGGAATGTCCCTCCAGTTTGTCATTATTACATCTAAATTCAGGTATGGTAATTATTATTATGTATTATAAAGTTGTGTACGTGTTGTGATTATCATACAACAAATTTTGGGGATTATTGTCAAGAGACATTTATTCCAAATAGACAAGCCACATGTAAACTTACCCAATATGCTGCTGCCTTCCTTATTTACATTGTTATTGTTTTTTTCATAATTGTTTTTTATAATAGTAATTACATAATGCTTTAGACTCATGTCGTTTAGTATTTTTAAAAGGCACATCATTTACAGTATTTCAAGGCAAATTGTTTTTATTGTTTTTGTAAACTCTGAGGCTAATATAGGTTTAGTTTTCTGAATGCATAAGTTGTCACGCTTGAGTAACTGTCATGCTAATGTAACTGGGCCTGTAGTGTTTGTTTGTCTGTGAAGAGGAAGCCCCAGAGAATCCGGAGTGGTACAAATAGAATAGGTTCAGTGAGGTGTGAAAACGCCAGTATTATTTAGCACTTATTTTGTGCTATTTTTGTTGTGGCACACAAACGTACACATTGGTAATGTAATTTATTAAGTACTTAGTTACTGAAAATGAAAAGAACTCGAAGTATAATATGGTAGAGAATTTAAGAATAGTTTATGGTCATGTGCTGGATTTTCTCTGCCTGCGACATTTTCTGCAGTTCCAAAGATCAGAGAGCCTGTGTTCCGTTTGTCCCAGAGAGGTCTCTGTTCCTCTCCACTGCAAAAAAAATAACCATTTCTCTCCATGGAGAGACTGGGGAGGACAAATAGAATAAACTGTCTGTCTGTGTCAGTGTAGCCTTCATATTGTTGATCTTTTTTGGATCTGTTTTTGTTACGCACTGTCTGTCAATAACTCACTCTGTCTGACCTTGGACACAAGCCAACAAGGTTGGATTCAATTGTAATTGCATAAGTTGTAATTAACTATGTACAGTGTAATTGTACTTGTAAAGTTGTAATTGATTTTCTAGAAAATTGTAATTATTATACCCTTTTTTTAACTGCTGCCATTGTAATTGTGCTTTTATGATGCCACTTATTATGATTTTATGGAAGCACTGTAATTGTAGTTTATTTTATTGAAGCATAATTGACCTTTATTGAAGTACCATAACTGTAATTGAGCTTTAATGATGCTCTATGATTGTAATTGACCCAATGTAATTGAATCCAAACCGCGGTGGTTAATAATTGTTTTTATGCACCGCCTATCAGTATCTCACTGTGTCTAACATTATCTGCCCTCAGGAACAAACCAAGACACCAGAGCTAAGATTTAGGCAATTGGTCACACATTCATATCAAGTTCTCTATCCCACACATCCTCTGATTCCACAGGGGTTGATGTATATTTTGATAAATTGATTGAAATAATTTTTTTATAAAATCCCACCTCACGGCATCAAAAACCTGATCTAGATACTCACCCTTTACTCGTCAGTCATCATGTCAATCAAGTTAATCAATGCGATATTCCAGGACAATGGCTAACATGGGCATTATCTGTATTTGATTGACAGGAAAAGAAATTCCGCTGCTTCGATTAGCAAAGCCATTGGACGCGGGTAAGCCAGTTCAAATTACCAGGTCTACTGTACTAGCACTTTCTGAGTGCTTGATATGTCTGCAAATTGTATTAAGGGTCTACATATTACCCAGCTTATGATCGCTTATCTGAACTGCACACTTGTTGTTTGGGTCGTTATGTTAACCTACTTTTGTTCAGTGGAGTTGCATTGTATAAACATTGATGTGGATTCAGTTGCACAGTGAAGATAAATATTTGCATGGTAAATCTACTTTGTGTAATCACAAGAGACTTATAATAGTTATATACACATGTAGCAAGTGTCTGCTTTTAAGTGGTTAATTATTTAGAATAGACACAGCTTTTTTGAAGTGAATTATGTGAGTTATACTTATCAAATAAAATATTTAATTCATTGGCTGGGGTGGCTACATTATGCTTGTTGTGAATGGAGTAATTTCAGTGGATGTTTTTTTAAATAGACTAATATTTTACCTGAAATAGTAGTTGAGGTAGTAAGTAATATTCCAGATAAATAAAATTTAGTTTTAGATTACTTCGATGATGTTTCATGATTGTTTAGTGTTTATGAATATGATAAAATGAACACCAAATTTCAGTTTGTCATTGTGAGAAACAGCCAGAATAAAAAAATGACATGCTTATATATAAGTATAATACAATGTCACTGATACATTTATGACAGATTTGGGTTAATATGAGCAAATTACAGCAGCAGAAATAACTTTAATGTCAGCCAAAAGAAATTTTGGATGAATTTTTTTAGTTTTAAACATGATTAATGATGATTGACATTGAATTGTTCTGTGCCGCAGACTCTAAACGAGGACAACTCAGTCACACAGGCTTCAATCAACACGTCACTGAACAGGAAACAGGAAACAGGTGAGACAGTTATTGGCTCAGTTTACTTTTAATGGATATACTGTAGACAATGATTTAATGGGACGATTTATTACTTACGTGATGCTCTTCGTTTTTTTGGCCGATTTCTTTGTCTGTTTCCAGGTACTTCTAAACTTTGTTATTTCTTCAGACTCCTCCAACTATTTTTTGGTCTTCCTGGTTTTCGCTTCCCTTCCAGAGCTTTCGGGATTCCATTCTGTGGCCTAACTCTTGGTGCTTATTTGTTTATGTATGTCCTATCCAAATCCATTTCATTTTGTTGATATCTTGCCTGATGCTGCGTTGGTCTCCTCATCAATTCTTTGTTTGTGATCTTGTGTTGTCATTTAATTTTGAGGATATATCTGAGACATTTTGTTCATGGATGTTTGGAGTGTCTTAGTGGATGATTTATTACTCTGTCAATAATTGTCATCATGTAATTTTTATACAGGGGCATCATATTTTTTACTGGACAGCAGGACTAGTAAAGACAAAAGTTTGCTAGTTTGCTAGGGGTTTACTAGTCCTGAAAATTACCAAAGCTAGACAAATTTATACTGTCAGCCATAATTTATTCAACAAATAACTGACATCATGGGAAACATGGCAGCCTTACAGGGGTATGTCACAATTCACTCAAGTGTTTCAAATGTCAGAAACACTGCTGTCCGAAGCGTGAGATGATCCAAGGTGGCCTTGTTGAGTGCTTGCACTGCTCAACGAGCTGGTGCCGTACCAGGGCGGACATCGCGCACAGTTTGTTGGCCGACTGCTCGCTTGTGCGCCTCGCTCATGTCATGAGCACGTAGGGAGTCCGGTCGGAAGTTGTCGGTCCCTGTAATGAAAGCGTTCCTTCCTCGAATGCCACTCGTCTGATGTGTTCGGCACACTGTACAAAACATGACCGACAAATAGCCACGTTGGCGCTTTGTAACCAATTAAAAATGCCGTTCTTGTTCTCTGAAGGACCACTTCAGTCATCCAGGGGTTGAGGGGGCTGGATTGATCCTACTTACGCAGGTGGCTGAAAAAGCCAATCAGCGTGTGGACAGTGGGTGGCAGCCGCATGTGTTGTCAGGGGGTCGCTGGCTCTTGACTTTCTGGCTTGCCTCTGTTGTTCTACTGCAGCAGTTCTGTTTGTATCACAGGTTGCAGCGCCTTTGTACAGGGAGGAGCGCCACTCAGCACTGTCCTGAGCAGCGTGTTCCCAGGTGTTGGGGTTGATGGCAAACGCTTTCACGGAGATCTTCAGATTGTCTTTGAAACGTTTTTTTACCTTCTTGTAGCTCACCGCAGAATAGTCTTGTCCATCATAACTGAGACTGTATCAGGATGGTGTGGATCGGGCCCTTAGCCAGAAATAAAATTTTGCTGGTCTTGAACATTCTAAAAAACCTTAAACACGCGAATGGCTTCCGTGGAAGCCATTAATTAACACATAATATTGTTACTGGCGACAATAGATATTTAAATACTGTACTGTAGTAAACATAATTTATATAAAGACTACATATATATATATATATATATATATATATATATATATATATATATATATATATATATATATATATATATATATATAAATATATATATATATATATATATAAAAATATATATATACATATATATATATATATATATATATATATATATATATATATATATATATATATATATATATATATATATATATATATATAAAAAAATATATATATATATATATATATATATATATATATATATATATATACAGGCCCTTAGCCAGAAATAAAATTTTGCCAGTCTAGAACATTCTTCCGTGGAAGCCGTTCGTGTCTATGACAGCCATTGTTGGCCCAATAAAATTTGTTTCAATGGCAAGCCAATGCTGGTTGATTACTGGCCCATTTGGTTTGTGCACTGCTAAGCCAGTGCAAGTTGAGCAAATGTCAAATGACAGCCATTATTAGCCGAATTAGGCTTTTCAATGGCAGGCCAAGTCCGGTTTAACCATTATTGGCCCAACGAGTCTTACTAGCTGTGCAGCGAGGTTGGCGTTATCACCTGCACTAATAGAAGAAGAACCAACACACGAAGGTTCATAAAAAGGTTACTTGAAACTTCATTTTAAATATATAAACATGGAAGTATTGTTTGAAGCATCTTAAGACTTTAAGTACATGCATGCAAATACGTTTAATATGAACAAATATGATTAATTTACAATCACACTCAAAATCAGATGCTTGACACTAAACGTAAAACAAGACAACAAATAACAATAGAAGATATAACACTCAGTAAAATAATTGGTTTTGAAAGTAATACATTGAAATATTACTTCTTTGATAAAACAGCAACCATCCAGATTCAGTATTGCCTGAATAAGAATTTACTACGCTGAGCACAGCCTAATTGTTCATGGTTTGCCTGCCGTTTGAACTGAGGAACCGGGAAACTGCTGCCAAAAGTAGGGCCTACGCGCCGGTTATGTATGTGAATCGGAGCACGAATCAGACTCCATTTCAAAGTTTACCGTGATCGCGCTTGGCCACTGCGGAGTGCCAGTGGTGGGTGACAATACGGTAGGCAGCGACAGGCACATCAACATTATGGATCTCTACCAACGTAACAAAGGATGCTGACTCAGACTGTTCATGAACAATCGTAGGAACACTGCTTTTATTCACGTTTACAAAAAAGGCATCGATTGTCGTGAACTTTGACGTTGATATATCACATCTTTTCACTGGTAAGTGCCATTTTGAACTCGCCCCACAACATCCGGGTCATGGGATTGCTTCTTCAAATGAGACCACCAATGGATAGGCACTAAGAAAGGCCATAGAAATGCGTTTCCCAACCAGTGACATACACGATTACAATAAATAGTGATCAATACCACAATATCATTATTTTCCAACAATGTCAAGGTTAAAAATATATAGTATTCGCTATTCTGCCGCTGACAACATTCGTTAACAGTAAAAAAGACAATTCAAACACTTTTATTATGAAAAAATCTCATCTTGTAAAAAGAAAAACCCATCTTTTATTTTTATATTACCCGTCGTGGTAAGAAATTTTCCCATCTTCAAGATGGACAGATGGGTCTCTGGCTTAGGGCCTTGTGTGGAGGCTGGGTAGGTCTGCTTGAGCAAAAACCCCAGTGTCCAGGATGTTGAGGAGTCTTCTGAGGCTGGTTGTGTGGAAGTGATTCAGCTTCCTGGCGTGACTTTGATACACTGTCCATGTTTTACAGGCATAAAGCAGCGTGGGGACTACTATTGCCCTGTACACCTTCAGCTTGGTCTGTAGATAATGCCTCTTCTGTTCCAGACTTTGGTGTGTAGTCTGCCAAATGCTGCGCTGGCTTTTGCGATCCTGGTGTTGACTTCATCGTTGATGACAACGTTTTGGGACAGCGTACTGCCTAAGTATGTGAATCTGTTCACCACGTTCAGTCTTTGGCTGTGATGCTGGGCTCAGTGTTCGGTTCCCCCAGAGCTGGGTGATGCATTACTTCAGTCTTTTTGATACTGATGGTAAGGCTGAAGTTGTTGCATGCACAGGGAGCTTGTCGTTCTGACGCTGCATTTAGGGCGCAAACAGAAAGTCTCTGATGATGTCTGTCATGACCTTGGTTTTTGCCTGATGCCGATTCCAATGTCACCATCTCTAAAGGCATCTATCAGCATGGCAGAGAGCATTAGACTGAACAATGACAGTGCTAGGACGCATCCTTGTTTCACACCGTTTGTGACAGGGAAAGGCTCAGATGTCTCCTCATTGTCCTGAGCCCTTGCTTGCATGCCATCATGGGATTGTTTTACCATGGTGATTAACTTCCGTGGGCAGCCTTACTTGGACATGATCCTTCACAGGCTCTAACGACTGACAGTGTCGAAGGCCTTGGCCAGATCGACATAGGTAGAGAAGATGTCGGCATTTTGTTCCTGGCATTTCTCCTGAAGCTGCCTTGCAGCAAACACCATGTCTATAGTTCTGCTCTCTTTCCGGAATCAACATTGGCTCTCTGATAGGAGTCCCTGGTCAAGGTGCAGTGTGAGACGGTTGAGCAGGATCTTGGCAAGTATCGTGCCTACGATGGAGACGAGTGAAATACCTCGGTGGTTTTCGCAGAACTGACCGTTCCCTTTGCGTTTCTACAGATGTATAATTCAAGTATGCCATATCACACCACAACCAATCAGCAGCATTGTTTGACATTTATTCGTTGTGCATGTGGTGCATGAAAGTTATGTTTTGATTGCACGAGTGGTTGCGCCACGCAACATGTTACATTTTACTAGACACGTGGACTAGTTGGTTCGTGGCTTTACTAGTCCACGGAAATCTTTACTAGTGTATGGACTAGCAGACTAGTGGGGAGTTCTGTCCATGTTTATATGTTTGGAGTGTCTTTGTGGATGATTTATTGTTCTGTCAATAATTGTCATCAAGTCATCTTTGATTGTCGTAAAACTGGCTTACCGTATTTGACTTATTAAGCATACATGCCCTTTTTTAATCAGCAGGATCCATAATTATTGTAATTTGACTAGTGTGGAACAACTGAAATATGTTACCATCTTGTGTTGTTAGCAACACTTTTCGGTTGTTCTATGCTAGTCACCAAATGACACCACTAGTGTTAAACATTTACCTTATTGTCTAGAGAAACAAATTTTGGTGTACGCTTATAAGAACAGATTCCCTGACATCTTCAATGGCCCAATTTATTTAAGCGTACCGTATGCTTATCAGGTCGAATACGGAATTTTATTTTCAACAGCAAAAAATTTATATTTTCACAAAATATTTTATTGAGATGAAAGATCACAACAGTAACACATGTTGTGTGGATGTTATTTTTAGCCAATCACTTGATGTTATAAATAGTAATGAGTTCAGTGGCGCAATACTCTGTAAACACAGTCACCGCTTAAACTAATAAAGAAAGATGATTGGCAAAGTGGATTGGCAAGCATAAGGATGAAAGCCTGTGGTTTATGCCAGTATGTTGGAACTCCTAATGTTGACACTTCTTATAATAATTTTACCTGCCTGATGTGTAAAATGATTATCACCAACATCACACGAAAGAGATTTGTTTAAGATATTGTAATGTTGTGGTTGCTTAGAATATATCTGCTAAGTTACATCTGTCAGATATAGTTGTTAAACACCAGATAGACAGTGGTATTAAAATGCTCCTCAGTTGATTTAGCCCATTGCAGATCAGGTTCGTTGATGTTCAAATTTATAGTGTGCGTCTGTGAATATATTGCACTGTTGGTTTAATAAGACTACATGCTTTTGTCAAAATCATAGAAAGAATTAACTCTGATTGTTAGATCGGGTAACTTGCTAAAAAATTAATAGCCTTATGTTATAGTATACAGAGCCAAACCACTTTTGTAATTTCTTTGCCGAATTTTTACTGGATGCGGTAGTTTGTCTGATGATTTCACCTAAACTAAATAAGACATTTACACAAACAAGCTACCACGTCATAGTGGATACTATATATGTAAATGTTTTCATTAAATGAGTCCGAGACGAGCGAAAGAATCAAATTGAGGGAGCATTAAGTGTGGGAGTGTTCATTGTTGAAACTTTCATCACATACAGAAGTAGTCAGACTTCCGGTCAGCTGACCCCGTCTGTTACGCGCCAGCACAGTTTTCCCGGATCTCCGGTGATACCTGGCTACAACAGCACACACACCCTACCAACACAGGTGAGTTTCCTAGATGTTTCCAGCACTGGGCAACATTCTATTAACTGACTTGTCTGTATATTGTGAATCAGCCTTTTTTGGGACATTATCGCCATGTCAACCAAATGGACACATGCCAGGATGCATGTCATCCAGTGGTTCTTTTATGTATATGTCCTCAAGAATTAACGAGATGGGACCAACATTAACATGATTATCCACGAGGGATACACAGTTCCAAATGTTTAAAGACAGTTTTTTTTATGCCAAACGTACCCTGGTTCAGGTCTTGAACTAACTATGCTGTCATTAGAACATGCAACTTACCAATCAATACAGATTAACCATTTCAGTACTATGGCCCTCATGCATTGTGACCATTGAATACTGCATTCCCAGTGGCTTTGTCAGAAAATCTACTACGTCACTTCAAATGAAGATTTGAGCAACAACAATGTATTTTATGAATAGGAACACCATGTATGTTATGAAAGTAAAATAATCAATAAGTAAAACAGGCCAACAAATTTTCGTTATCGTGGTAAACAACAATCCAAGAATTACGTCACTTCATCATCAAAGTAGCAATCGAATATACTGGCACTGTTAGTTTCAAGTTCGCCACTATTAACTTCCACGTCATTGTTATTCTGGTTGTCATGAACATCCGACAAAAATCTGTCGATAAAGGTATTACATTAAAACGGTCTCTAAGTAAGATATACCATGGTAAATCTCTGTCACCACCAAAAGTAACATCGTCTGCCATTGCTACTGTTGTTATTTCAATTGACACAAACATAGTCTTAGAAAATGCCAGTAAGGCAGTGATCTGTTACCAAATAGTAAGTCTCCTAGACAAATTGGCTTACATAAAACATTGATAAAAGCTGCTGCTAGCAGATGGCTCAAAGATCACAGAATAGTTTCCAGTCCATGGTGGTTGTCTTACACTGATAATCCCAGATGTGAAACTGGGCCACCAACAGCTGTGTAAACACTTCTTCCTTGGCTTCTGTCAGTCATCAAATGGCAGTTTCAATTTACCTGGCGTCTGTGGTTGGTTTCACCAACTCTGTGTGTGACCCATGCTCATAAAAACTGTTGGCCATCTGCAAAGCAGGGAAATAAGCATTGTGAGTATCGACATAATCAAAATATCCACAGATGGACATTTTGTACAGTCCCAATGGTGTTTGCAATGAACAGGTTTCGCTGTACCATATTTATACATATATGTACGTTTTAAACTCAAATCTTAGGAAGATAAACTGTATCTTTTACAACGTTTAATAATAATTATTATTTTGTATAGTGCCCCATCCAATACAATTTTACAGAGAATCCAATTAAATATTGCACATTGCCATAAAACATTACTCTATATTATAGGTAATATTGTATATGATATTTCTTTTTTAAATTGTTAAGATGATCATGTAAATATAATCATGAGCCATATCAAAGAT
This sequence comes from Lamellibrachia columna, assembly GCA_963662155.1. Taxonomy (NCBI): domain Eukaryota; kingdom Metazoa; phylum Annelida; class Polychaeta; order Sabellida; family Siboglinidae; genus Lamellibrachia; species Lamellibrachia columna. The sequence goes on from OY759270.1 coordinate 28,445,172, forward strand.
TATAAAAAACGGCATGACACAAAATATCGTAGAATAAAACTGGTGGGCTGAACATAATCTAACAGATCTGTAATATTAATACAAACATCGGTGAGTTAGGTTTATCATGAATAACTTGTTTATTATAATATAACATAATTTATTTGTATATTCTAAAATAACCTGGGTACGCTTTTCAGTGTAACACTGGCGGCGAGATGACGACAGCCGCAGTGAAATTGCATGACCAGAACTCGTCGTCGGCGTTCTGTCCAACGCAGCGAGTGAGTCCTCAGTTGCCAAGTGAACCTGTCATCAAGCAGGTGGTGCCCCCTGTTGTCACTGCGACAGGCGATGCTCAGCCGAACGCCTCAAACAATGTGGACAAAGCCTGGGCATCATTTGAGGACATTCAGGGTAAATCAGCATTTTATACATAAAATTTCTGGCAGTAAATTGATTACAGCAATAAAGATTGTAACAAGTATAACAGTAGTCAGTGTTAGGTAATCTTAGTGTTAGTTAGTGTTTGGTTAATGTTAATTAGTGTTTATTATGTTAGTGTGAATTAGTGTTAGTGGTGTTCACTGTTGATATTTGGTTTTTGTACTCGTTTATCATTCCATAACTATTTTATTGTATTTCAAATTTGTATCAATATTTATACTCAGAATATTCATCACATAGCAATACCATCAATATTTTATTTTCACATAGAATGAGTTTTTATTATTTATAATGTCAGTGTTAGTTAGTTAATGAAGCACAAGTAACTGTATATAACTGTCATGGTGGCCTGTAGGCCAGCGATCTTTCAGGTCTTAATACAAGTCTCCATGGATCAATCAACATTTTATTCACATTTGTCATGTATTATAACTGTACTCTTATGTTCATGGTTTGATCTTAATAAATATATCTCAACACTATTACAGTATTGTGGCAATGTTAGTCTCATTGTCCATGTGGTCAGGTCTACTAAGTCAAGAAGTGAAGGAATGGGCGCACTTCACGGATAGTACGAAAGGCGATACATCATCCTTGAGCTCGGAGGCGGAGAGTATAGATGACATATGGAGTATCAATGATGAACAACGCGAGTACTACACGAATCAGTTCCGCACCATGCAAACGGATCTGACTGGAGTCATATCAGGTGTGTGGAGGCAAGACAGTTTGGTGTGACATCATTTTATGTAATACTAGCTTGCATGGGAAAAAAGGCTGCCACTTAAAGAGCTTATGACTCCTTGCACTGCCCAGTCAAGTTTTGGTAGGGCATTGGCAAAGACAACTTCATGCCCCAAAAATCTTGTACAACTGCTGGTTTCCCGGAGTGTTTGTACCGTTTGACATAAATCACGTAACTCAGAATAAACCTAGAAAACATGCATAGCATTGCTAATAATTGTATGTACTGAATTTTGTAAGCTACGTCAAGCATCCATGTACGTATTATCCCCACCCATGGGGAAATTTTTTTGTGTACGAACCATTCCCATAATATAGACAAGCAAGCAGATAAAATAAGCAGAATACCACTCATAAGCCTGTGTCTCCCCCCAGCTCAACAATACTCTAGCCACTTATTTTATACATGGCTAGTACTAGATCTATCTAAAATATGCATCTGTAACATCTGTGTTCTGTATGTACTATGTAGTGTTAATATGTACTGTGTAATGTGTGTACTGTGCATGCAATACTACGCATTGCTATTATATGAAATGTCTCTGTTAAAAGAGTGCACATTATTAAAATTATACCATTGGAAGTCCCATTGTTAAAAAGAGGTTAAACTACATTCCAATATATAAAGCACTGGTGTCAAGAAATAATTTTAAACGTTCATTAACCGGAAATACAATTTATAATCAGTTTTTATTAATTTTAAAATAAAAATCTGGGTTTTGTATTAATCTTTTTATTAGGTCCAGACACAGCCCGGCCAGGCCCGGCCCGGCCCGCTCACACTAGGCCCAGGCCTGCAAAATTTTGTAAGAGGCCCGGTCTGCGGGCCGGGCTTGGACCCAAAGCCCGGCCCATGTAGGGCACTAGTGGCTACATGGGCTGTAATGGGAGAATGGATTCCACGTCCACACGTCACCTTGAGCTTGTTGCCATTGGTGCACTCTTAATAAACCTTGTTAGATGTCACAATAGGTTAGGGGTGATATATGTCACAATAGGTTAGGGGTGCTATATGTACCTTCGTCTTGGGGCGCAGTAGCTCTGCGGTTAGAGTGCCGGACCGTCAGTCGATAGGACCAGGGTTTGGATCCGCCTTCTGCCGTTTTGAAGCTTGACCTATTTCATTCACTGCACTTTGCCTGTGTCTTTCGGAAGGGAAATATGTTGGTCCCTTCTACCTGTAGTAGTAAAAGATCCCACATAGGGAAATGGAAAAAACCTGTTGTGGACCCATAGAGCCAATGGTCTCGTCCTGTCCTACCCGTTGCAGATTAAGATGTTTCCTCTTCTGTGTTGTTGTTAGGTGCTGTTTCAAAGGAGTTCTTTGAGAAGTCCAGACTTCCTGTACAGGAACTCTCAAAAATCTGGTACGTATTCAGTTTAATTCAGCTTCTGCACAGCTAGTTACTAGAAACAGTTGCTAGCCAGCAAATAACTAGTGAAAGCCCTCATTAGAAGCGACCTTGATGGGTATACACCGAAGCAAAGCAAACTTTCAATGAAGCAGTTGCTAAATCAGAATTGCATAAGTTTAGTAAACAAAGGCCAAAATGAATTTGGCAGTGGTAGTTTTTAAGATCTACTAGTTCCTTTCAGGAACTCTTATCTGAGTAACCAGCATATTTTTAGTAGTCACTGCTCACTCATGCAAGAAAACCTGGACAGCTAGATGATCCCAGAGTTAAGACAAACATTGGAACTAGGGCTTTCTTGATTGCTGCATCAGCTCTTTGGAATTCACTCTTCACATTGCCCCTCCTTTCACTTTGATGCGCTTGAGTTACCGAGGATGTAGGTGCAATAGAAGTATTTTTATTATATATTATAATGCCACCGTTTGCTGACATGCTTTTTACATTTCCAGGCAATTATCGGACGTCAACAAAGATGGGGCTCTGTCACTTGACGAGTTCTGCACTGCAATGCACCTAGTGGTGCTGCGGAGAAATAATATTGAATTACCAGAACACCTTCCGACGTCACTGATGCCCTACGCCCCCCTAACTAATCCCGGTACAGTAATTTTTTAATAAATCTGCATTTTAGGTTCTTTGCTGGAATAAACAAAGGTGTTGATGGGTATGGGTGAGAAAAAAATTATTTTGTTTATTTCGCTATTTTCTAATGGTGTTGCTTTTTGTGTATAATGTGAACTCGTTCACCATTGGCTCATTATAACCAGTCAGCATCCATGTAGCTATGATGTAATTACTGGTTTGCATTCAGTCAGTGCAATATATATTGTTACATGGTTATAAGACAAATACTGGGGTGGCTGAGAGCACTGGACAGTCAATCGAGAGGATTGGGGTTCTTGCCCACCTGCTGATGTTTAAAAGTTCGGGCAATTTCGTTCAGTCCACTTTTCCTGTCTATTTCGGATCAGACACAAAGTCTTTTGGATGCCACAGGTCCCTTCTACTTGGTGTCTATGCAAGGGGAAACAAAATGATCCTACACGGGATAAATGTGCAACCTGTTGTGGACTCGCACTGCACCAATTGTATGCAGGGTGGGTGCTGAATTAGCTGCTACCAAAACCAGCTGTGATAATGAAGCAGTGCGCCATGTATGCCTTGTCTGAGCAAATACCTATATAAGATGCCATCGTTATCTGAAGACTGAATTTGTGCGTCTTTCAGAGGAACCTTTTGCTGCTGATCTGCCACCTGGGAGCACGTTGAAGAGGATATCTCCGTCTTCACCAGCCCAGGTAATGGCGCACACAGAATGTGGTCATGTGTGCTTCACACAACGACTTATTTGAAATGGAAGGCTTGTCGCATCAGACGGGTGTCGGTGTAAACCAATGACGCTTCCTTTCTTCATCATTCGTCCAGAAACTTTCACTGTTTTGGTTGAAATCCATATTTTTTATTTGAAATTCTGTTTGAGTGCTGCCATCTATCAGGCTAAGAGATATTCCTATATGAAATTAGATCCACTAGGTTCCACCTGAAATCTGCTTATCATCAAAAAGTATTTGTGTTTCGACAGCTATAAGTTTGTCATTTGATGTTATACTATTGTGAAGACAAGAAAATATGTACTTTATCACAATTTTTCTATTTGAAACAAGAAATCTATCATAACCTGATAGATGGCAACCCTCGACCAGAATCAGAATGCTATAGGGTGACTAAACAATGAAAATGGTACGGATTTATTCAGAATTTTAAGTAAAAAATACAGATTTAAACCAAAATAATGTGGCATGTCTGCAGTACTAATGATTCAATACCCCATTGAGAATGTGGTTTTACTTGAGTATTTTGAATGATAAATAAAGGTTTATGTTTTAAATAATTTCAGTGGACAACGACGTTTCCTCTGCCCGAGTCTCCAACGTCAAGTTCTGTGTCATCGCCTGGCACAAAGCCAACTCCGGTCAACTTTGAGTTCCGACCGATAACGGCAGATTCCGTAAGTTTAAAAAAAATATTTTCTTATAAAGAACACTGCAATATTTACATATTATTCTGCACATTATTTGTTCTAATCCAAAACGTAACTAGGGATTGAATAGGAAATGTTAATATATTGATTGGAATCATTGGAAGATTGCAGTCAAAGTATCAATCAATCAATAATTAATTTCCAATGAACATAATAAGAAACACAAAACTATTTGCAAAATGTGAATTTTAGCCATATATCACACATGTTGGCAACTAGGTTCAAACTCTGCTGACTCCAACCGTCAGTCTCCAGACACCTCTATCCCTCATTACCCTTTGCAATTCTGGCTTCACTCACAAATACACAGTCAATAAATGTAAATGCTGCTTTGCCTTGATTTGCTCTTCCATGTCTGGTTGCCACGTGATTGTCCTTGATGCCATTTCATCTTTGCATCTGTTGCAGTGCCCAGTAAATCTCAGCCTCATTTCCCGTACCTTTCCCGTACCTTTTCTGTAACTTTACTTATGTAGAGCTCTGTGGTAGTCAAATGTTGCTGCCAGTGATTGTTGACAATGGTTCGTAGCATTCTTGTGTAACATCCATCTAGTTGTTTTTGAGTGTTTTTGGCATTGTCCACGATTCGCATCCATAGAGAACAGACTCGACCGTTGCTTCATTTTGCGTGGGAGTGTAGAGCTGTATCTAATTCCATGATTTGAAAATATTTGTTGAAGGATTCGAAAATTGTACATCCCGTGGCGCTGCGAATGTCCCCTGATGGGCAGGCAGTACCAGTAGATGGCACTCCAGACAGGAGTCGAACATTTTCAGGTGAGTTGGTAGAAGTAAATTACTGTAGTTACCCTGTTAGTGTTAGTGTTAGTGTTAGGTCCGTAGGAAACATAATAATATTTTGTCGTCATCTAAAGACTTATATTTTTTACCATACTTACCCTCATTAACTCCATAGTATTCTTTTTTTTCATGGACTACATTTTAGAATAATTATTGTGTGGATTTTAATATAATTAAAACTCATAATTACCATGTATGTTAAGTGCCTGAGAGCAATTTCAATTGATCGGGTGCTATACAAGTACTTTTGTCATTAATAACATTGCATACTGATGTCAAGATTATCTAACCCTTTCGTTTTGATGTGCTTCTGGGCGTGGGTTTCCAAGGGTTTAGGTGATGAAGTTTTGATATTGTATTGTAGTGCATAGTCACTGGATCCATAATGGGTCAGATATTTCTAGATGGATACCTTCATCTAACCAACAGATTAGTGCATGCAGAGAGAGGAATGGAATGGGTGAAAATTTTTATATTCACAGAACAGTGGAAAGATAACAAAGTTGCACTCACATGAAGGAAAATTATGTAAATATTTCTGCTAGTTGGTAATTTGTTTATATTAAATTGCATGCTGAAAAAACTGATAAATATAATCCAGTGATATCTGCGTGTAATTATTATTTTGTTTATAGAATGACTGGTAGGTTATTTTGGCCAAGCAGTTTGAGAATATTCACACTGTGGTGAACGGCCATCTGCTCCAATACAGATGTGTCCATGAAAACATAGACTACTGTAGCACTCTAGCAGTTTGATTACAGAAACCTTCATTAAAGTCTTAGTCATCACAACCAAAATTTGTGACTGGGTTATCTCAGAATTATTTTAAAGAGTAGTGATTTCAGGCTTTTCTATGTAATATAAAATATATAATTAGTAATGAAAATAGTCTTCGAAAGTTTGTTAGCTACATAGAAATGTAAATATGACAAAGTCAGGATGTTTTCATATTCTGTCAACTAGGTAAGTTTATAATGATAACAACTTTTTGTATTAAAGTATTGTATATATTCAGAATAAAAATTCTGTTTAGAAGCGCATCAACACAGGATTAATAATCGCACGATTGAGACATTTTGGAACATGCTTCCAGATGGCACTGCGCCACATGAGAACTTACAAGATCCGCACTCGCCGCCGTTTGAGTCAATGACGAGTCCAAGCAAAGAGGCCGAGGTCGACACTGATGTCCTCATTGATCTCGGTCCAGAACCCCAACAGACTGCCCCCTTACCCATTCCCCTCCAGGCACGCCCCAGGCCAACGCCTAAGAAGTCACAGTCGGGTTAGTAGGCAGTGTCGTCATGTGTTAATTTGTGGCTCTGTGGTGTGGTACTTGCATCAGCCTCAGGTGATGCTGAGTTCATATCCCAGTTGGCACGTATTTTCTTTTGATTCTATGGATGCTCCTATTATCAAATGTGTAGCTAGATTTTGGTGCACTTTCTGAAGAGTTCTGTGTCTTATGTTGAGAAACATGAAGGGTTCATGATGTTCGTTTCTTGGAGAATTTATAAATGTACTGTTTTTGTGATGGCAAATTTTTCTTTTAATTATTTACTTTCCGTGGACATACTGCTTGATTGTATGAAATAAAATTACCACGTGTGTGTGCTTGCGTGCATGCCTTGAAATGCTACTTGTTTGATGTTGATCTGGTATGTTGACAATGATCAATAGTTTATTCCAATCACATATAGTTTTTCATGGAAATAAGTACTTGTGGCAGTCTTTGTTGAATGAACCTGGTTGATATGTGTGTCACTTGTTTTAATTTTGAAACCCGAGAATGACATCACATCGCGTGTTGTCTTGTTGCAGTGCCTGGACCTAATCACGACAACCAGGGCCAGCCTCGACTGCTTCCTCCCCCCTCTAGTCAGGATCACTCATCCTCCGAGCGACCGAACAGTCTAGTGGTTGCTGGAGGCACCACTAATGTCGACTCAGCTCCATGTCTGCCACCCCGCGGGAAAACTGGACACTCACGAAGTTCTTCGCTTGATAACCACTTAGGTGGGTGTGGTGTCCTTTTTTATGTTATTCTGACAGAAAACTCGTTGCAAACTGTACCAAATAAAACTTGAGACGTCATTGGCCTTTCAGTTTTATTTTTACTACCAGCTGATGATGTTTTAATAATTTATATATTGACTACTAAAGGACCGTCCTGTTTAGTGTAAACACCACCTGAACTTGTCTGTTTGCAGGGCAGAGTTTTTTCGTACCGCCTCCCGCAGTACCACCACGACCCTCGCCAAAAGAGGTATGTTTTCCAACTTTTTAATGTGTGTTTTCTAACTTTTCAACGTGTAGCAGTTGTCGTTGTCACTGTTCTGTCCCACAAGACAATGGTTTGCGCCACTGAAGTTTCCTCTCCGTGGCCCAAGTCTTAGCAAAGTGTGAGGAAATCCTGGGTTACCCAGTCGTCAAGATCCCCCTCTCTGCCTCACTGGTGCAGTCCAAAGGAATGCAGAGCAGTGCATTTGGCACCAGCTTGGCTGAAGGGGTGATTGGAAAACAGGTTGACATGAGACCGCCTTTGGGGCTCCACTCTGGGTTTTCTGTTAGGGTTTCATCCATTAGGTCACCTACCTACCAAGGCCAATGAGCGTAGCCTGCACGATAGCAATTGTACATCATGGTATACATCATGGTTATCACAGAATTGGGTTTGTTTACAAAATCTTGCTTATGGTTATAGTCCCTTTAAAACTTAGTTATTACACTATTACAATATCCTAGTTTACATTGATTACATGATTACATTTTCGATTATGATTACGTTATGATTGCATGCTTGTGATGTGCAGTGGCACAATGGCTAGAACATGTTGTATGCTTGTGATGTGTAGTGGCACAGTGGCTAGAAGTGCAACAGAGGACTGCTGTTGCTAATTGCAATTAAGATTTAAGTGCCCTGTCAGGGCCCCTGTCTCTGTCCCTGACCCTGATATTATGGGCCAGCTTGAATAAGCCATTGATGGGTCAAGTGGCAGAGTATCAATTCTTTACTCTTTAGTTCTGTAGGTAGAGTAATCATTATTATGAATTTATTAAGCATCTCAATATGTACAGTGGCTAAAACATGTTGCATGCTTGTGGTATGCAGTGGCACATGTTGCATGCTTGTGATGTGCAGTGGCACAGTGGCTAGAACATGTTGCATGCTTGTGATGTGCAGTGGCACAGTGGCTAGAACATGTTGCATGCTTGTGGTGTGTAGTGGCACAGTGGCTAGAACATGTTGTATGCGTGTGGTGTGCAGTGGCACAGTGGCTAGAACATGTTGTATGCATGTGGTGTGCAGTGGCACAGTGGCTAGAACATGTTGCATGCTTGTGATGTGCAGTGGCACATTGGCTAGAACATGTTGCATGCTTGTGGTGTGCAGTGGCACAGTGGCTAGAACATGTTGCATGCTTGTGATGTGCAGTGGCACAGTGGCTAGAACATGTTGCATGCTTGTGGTGTGCAGTGGCGCAATGGCTAGAACATGTTGCATGCTTGTGATGTGCAGTGGCACAGTGGCTAGAACATGTTGCATGCTTGTGATGTGCTGTGGCACAGTGGCTAGAACATGTTGCATGCTTGTGATGTGCAGTGGCACAGTGGCTAGAACATGTTGCATGCTTGTGGTGTGCAGTGGCGCAATGGCTAGAACATGCATTTATGTATTAGTTACTTAATACAATGAAAGAAACATTACCTTTATTTTATTGTACCTTGCAAAAATTTAATAATTTTAACAACATTCCTTTCTATGTAAAGCAAATTTCCTGGTAACAAGGAAATATCCGGGCAGGCATATAACAGCAACAGTGCCTCATCTCTTGTTTCGTTATCTGAGCTGACAGATTGAGACAGGCTACCGGTAAGAGGAAATGAAATATACATTTCCTGCAACTAATTAACACAGAGCTATGTCTAGTGTTTGTTGGTCTCTGCATGTGACACTGCTGGAGAGGTAGGACAAAGTGTGTGACTGTCACTCTTAGGTTGGGGCAAGACAGTGTTGTATTTGTTCCTGTGTACATTTGTTGTGGATATCTGTGTATTGTTAGTGCTGGATCATTTGTTGTGGATATCTGTGTATTGTTAGTGCTGGATCATTTGTTGTGGATATCTGTGTATTGTTAGTGCTGGATCATTTGTTTTATTTCCAGGCTGGTTCAGATCAAATGTCGACATCACTATATAGTCCATCAGAAGAAAAAGGTGGGTTAGTCAGTTACGTATGTGATCATAACTGTCTTATTGGACCTTGGAGTTATTATTTATGCATGTCTTACATATATCCTCATGCACGCACGCACGCACGCACGCACGCACGCACGCACGCACGCACGCACGCACGCACGCATGAACACATACACACTATAATTGTATACGTCCAGTAATGGCACAATATCATTCTGCTGTCTGTACATAGTACTTTTTTTATAGATAATGAATTATAGTAAATTAATATGTACACACATTGTTAAATACACATTCTACTCTCCATCCATCCATTTAAGGTGGAATGGGGTGGCTGTTATATGCTTGTCTTAAATTGAGTAGTTTCAGTAGTAGTGTTTAAGATAAGTTAACCATTTCTGCACAGATTGTAGTTGAAATACTATGTAATATTCCAGATTAATAAAAAAAATTATTTTCTCATAAATAGCAACAAAATGCAAAATTATAACGTTTTGAGAAAATCCCCAAAGAAACGAATGACATACATATAAGTATGAAAGTGTCACTGATAACTTTGAGGAATTTTTTTTTAAACATTAATTATGTCTGCTACACCACCATGAATAAGTTATGAAAAACTTGACAGCCTAAACTGGCAGTGTATTTTTGACACAAACCCTTCACCAATCGTAATTAAAATTTGTGTAATGTTGCCTAAATGTAAGATGTGTTCATATGCCAAATTGCAGCTTAGTAAGTTTTGTAGATTTTATAAAAAGTTAAATCAGGTAACGTTTCATGATTGTTAGTGTTAACTGAAATGTCAATTACAATGCTTGAAATAATGAGGCCTCGTTAAATTGGCCAGCGTTTTCATAATTTCAACCGAAGATGGCTTCGTGTGTTTGCACAGACAGCAGTCACTAAATGTCACTCCACATGTTTATTGTTGGTGTATTTTGACAGGACGTTTCACTTAAAGGGAATGTACACTTATGGCCATTGGTTAACTGATATGGAGCTAGTAGAGTTGGTTTGTACAATTAAAATGGGTAAATTTTTAGATTTTCTTAAATTACATCTAATTATGCTTCATGTTTTAATCTTTATTGCTGTTGTATATTTACTGTCATAAATCATATAAAACGGGAATTTGACCGACTAATAAACCATTGGTGAACAACGTTAAGTTCACCTTTAGAGGTTTATTGGTCTGTCTTGCAGTAAAGCGGTCTCTATATTCTGTTGGTGAAACTTTGTGTGGACGTTATCTTTAACCGACTTAGATGTTATAAATACTAATAAATCTGGTGAAGTGTCCCAAAAAACAGTCGTTCAGTTAACCAGTAAGAATTGTTGTACATTCCTTTTATCAGACACCAGCCAACCCTGCTATCTGTGAATATGGCTTACACGAGCAACTAGACCCGTCTTCCACCATATGCGGTGTTACCTTGCACAGACTGAAGAGTTATTATTGTTGCTACGAGCTCAAACTCAGTTTGTACTTCTTGTAGAATTTGTTCTGACGACAGCAACGAAGAATGCTGAAGAACCACAGAAGCTTGTCGCCAGCATGCCAACAGTGGCACCCCTGGTGACAAGTGTTAGAAGTGGCTCGTTTTCAGAGGATGTAATGTTAGACGAGACGAAAAAGGAAAGGACAAAAAGTTTGACAAGGTAGGTATTTTGTCACTGGTGATCCAGAGGCTGTTAAAAATAGACTGTGGACCCAGCTAAGGCAGAACTTTCTCATTAACCTATTGGTTAATGTTATTGTAGACTGAATTATTGTCCTTCTTAAGGTGCCTCTGTTTGAGAATACTAATTTATCGTAATTCGTGGCTACAAAGTTTTTCCACTGCATTTACATAACTTCTTCTTACGTACACAATACTTTATTGCTCACTGCTGTCTAATTTATGTAACGAAGCCTCACGGCACGAATGTTTGGTCAGAGAAATTTGTCTAGCCAAGGTTATTAACATGTGTAATATGCACCTCGACATTTAAGTAAAAATGGAAAAATGCATGTTATACATGAACGTTGATGGTAATTTGAGAAAGCCAGATTTAGCTACAATTCAAGGGATTTGTTTGTATGACGTGTGATTTACTTAATATAATTCTTTTAGAGCAACACTGATCCCAAGGTTGACCAAAAATAGTATGACACCGCTTACACATTATTGTGTTGATTGTAAACTTTATTTCATTTGATCTAACTTGATATAGCTGATGTAGTTTAGGACATTTAGGATGTTACAGACTATCGGAACTACTTTGTATTCCTCAGAGTGGTATGCTCTTCCATGTAACGGTCAATGGCATGTACTGGCGAAATCAAGAATCATTTAAGAAAGAGTTAAACTTATATTCTGTTTTGGGATCCTTTAACATTCCCTTAAAAACCTTAAAGCGAAACAGAAGTTATGGTTTTGGGCCTTTGCACCTATAGGAGTTACTAAAGCATAACCAGTTGCAGCTACAATTACAATACCACACCAGTGGAAAACATTGTTGAACACACAGCTTATGGGCCGCGCCATACTGGTAGATCAGCCTACATCGCAAGTGTCTCAGTAGGCTGGTAATATTTGCTAGCCAATTGAAAATGTACTTGTATACACCTATTCCTATACTTGCCAATAAAATATGGCCATGTTGTTTGCATCCAAACTGAACTAATGTAACAAATTTTGGCCTTTGATTACTAACTGGCTTTCTCAAATTACCATAGTGGGGCACGGTAGTTCTAGTGGTTAGAACGTCGGACTCTCAATCGAGAGCCCGGGTTCGAATCCTCTTGCTGCAGTTTCGAAGCTTTGGCAATTTTGTTCATCCCACGTTGCCACAGTTCATTCAGCTATATAAATGAGTGCCTGGCTACAGACAAAGATGGATATCTAAATGAAAAGTCTTCACGCAGTAATTGCAACGTGGCTGAATGCTACCTAGAGAAGTCGAAATGGCATTGTAATGAACAGGTCTGCCAGGGGGTGAAGTGTAAAGCACTTTGAACAGTCCAAAGGACTGGATGTCATGCTATATAAGAACATACCTTTACTTCAGATATGGGGTCAATTCCATTTTGTCAATTCCAATTCCAGTCTATTCCAAAAAATCAATTCCAATCCCGCCATGTAAAAAGCAATTCCAAATTATCAATTCCAACTTTTTAAATCCTAGGCTAAGGAAAAATTCAAATCCAATTCGTTTTAACACAGTGTTATCTGTACTTGAAATCATGTGTGCACAGTCATATTTAATCAGATATAATTAACAAATTAACTATTGTTCATTCAACATATATATATATATATATATATATATATATATATATATATATATATATATATATATATATATATATATATATATATACATATAAATATATACATATAAATATATGTGTGTGTGTCAGGTTTGCTATAAAACTTTAAAAATGGCATTCACCATTTGATATGTACTTTCTGCTGCGACACCTCTCGTGGATTTTTGCTAACCAGACATTTTAGACAGCCCTGGACAGTTGGGCAGTTAATCTGAGTTTTGAACAGTTTCCCCTGTTTATGTCAATTGTGGTATCATTGATATTTCATCAAATTTACTGAAAACTTTGAGTCTTCAACATCTTAATCACATGTTTTCTCCATGGGGAAATAAACCTTGTCCACTGAGAACAAAAATGAGAAAACAAGATTTAAGAAGACAAGATTTGCCATCCAAGCCAAAGGCACAGATGGCAAGTGGACAAGGAAGCCAATGGCTTATGGAAAGTCCAACAATGTTCATCTAAGTCATTTATTGTCCTCTGTGAGAACGAGTACTTCCTGATATCCAATCTACAGTAATCCTTTACTAATTTTACCTCGTCCTCTAGTTCTGTTATCTTTCTTGAGTGAGAAAAACATATTTCTATCAATATTTTCATACCCGTTCAATATCTTAAAAACTTTAATCTGAACTCCTCTTAACCTCGTCTCTAGAGTTAAACCACATTCTTTCAGGCATTCTTCATAACTAAGGTCTCTCAGTTCTGGAATAATTTTAGTTGATCTCCTCTGTATGCGATAAGGCCTGAATGGTCTGACTTTGGTTGTACTGTCTGTTACAGTTACTTAGTATTTGTTTTTGATTTGATTTTGATTATATTGTTCTTGTTCACAATGTTTCAATAACAGAGTAGACAGTGTATATGCTGTAATGTTCTATAATATTGACAGCTTCCTGGCTGTTACCAGATTCAGGGTGACATACTAATAGCAGACAAATATAATTTTAATAGTAAATTTAAGGGGTAAAGATTAACAGTATCAAGTCAATAATTCCAACAAAATTAATTCCAATTGAAAAAAAATCAGTTCCAATTCTAACTGACTTTCGAAAATCAATTACAATTCCGAAATTGGAATTGAGAGTCAATTCCAATTCCGGAATGGAATTGACCCCATGCCTGCTTTACTTTTTAAACTAGTCCTCTTTCTGACATAACAGATCGTTTGACGGAGACTGCTTTGGTTCTGTGTATACCAAAAGAGCTTAATACATAACTAGGTAGTCTAGGCTACCCGATTTCATAGAACTGCACATGCGCTTATTGGTTGCACTGGTTAACATGTCAACCCTTAGTCAACCAGAGAAATGACCAGAATCTCCCACTTTTAGAACACATTCTGAGTAAACCTCTGGCTTGATATTCTTGATTTTAGTTGCTCACTGTTAATAGTTTTTATTATTTCTTTTAATTTTAATTTTTTTCTCCAAAACCATGCCTTCTCTTCGGTTTAAAAATGCCTTCTGATTAACATTCAAATTAATTTTTGTTTATTCGGTGATTGTATTTGCCACTGCAGACAAACAAGTTCGGAGATGAGCAGCCTTCAGAAGAGCAACCTCGAGACACTAGTGCGACAACAGAAGGAGAGAAACATGCTCCTATCGCGACTCAACAGTGAGCTCAACCAAGAGCTACAGGAAGTCATGGAACAGAGGATCGCACTTGAGATCCAACTTGACCATCTGCGGCCATTCTCCAATTAGATGGGGGTGTCTGTGGCAAGCCCCAACAACTTTCACATGGGGATCATATGTACGTTTAAAATGTAATGAATCATATGTATGTGTGAGTGAATGCATGTTAAAGTAATGCGAAATCAGATGATGATGTGTTTGTTTAATTAGAGTTATGACTGAAAGTGGCCAGTTGCTCGAATCTTTCAGAATTCTTTACCGCACGAACAGATACTGCCAACATGATGGGCGTCGAAAACTGGCAAACAATAAACGTTCTGCTTAGTTATCAGACGTTTTCTGAGCACGCGCATACCAATATACATGCATTGAATATTTGTTGCAAAAAAATTCCGCCAGGTGGCTAACATTGTGAGCATGACGTCATTTCCTGCAGTGCGTTGGTGAAACAATGCTTGTATCGGCTGCAAGCAGACATGTCATGTGGTCTGAATTGTACAACTGTAAATATGGCCGTTCTGCTACAAGTCATTGGATAGGAGGCAGAATAAAGTAGGGTAGGACATTGTATATCTGTCCATGTGAGAGATATAGTCTATATAGAATGCTATATAGAATGTTGCAAACTCTATGACCCGAAGAAAGTCAAAAGTATATATAGTTTTACTTAAAATGTTAAAGTAAGAAAAATAGGTGTTATAATTGCTTTGTGATTGAAAATCGGGAAAGTTGCAAAAAGTTGCGGATTGTACACGGGGCAGATTAATTCAGTTCTGTTCATTGCATTAGTTGTGTGAAAAAGATGTTTATTTATTGAAAGAAAACGTAAAGACGTGCCTAAGATTCGTGACAGCATTGAACGCAATTAGTACATGCCTAAGACGGGAACACCTTTCAGTTTCATTTTACTGGGGTCACTATCACATGTATATGCTATAAAAATGTCCAGCGTTGTGGACATTGCCACATGAATAGTGCACGGGGTATAGTCAGTATTTTACTTTCACAATCTCTGCACGCGGGCTGTGGTGCTTTTTAAATTCTGCCGTTGGGGCGTGTAAGTGTACTTGTAATAATGATGGGGCAAAACAACTTGGTCTTGAGGTGAGATTTTGTCAAGGTGATTTCGGGGCCAGCTTGTGAGAAATGAAATGTTTCCATTTGTTTCAACCGAGTGGTATATATAAGATATGGGGTCAGTGTAATATGAAACTATCAAGTGTGCTTTTCTGTGCGTGCACACGCTTGCTTTTATTCTTTATCTTCAGTTTTATGACATTTGACCCCGTAATTGGGTCAGTGGATCGGACATTGGTGTTGATATGCCGATATTGTTGATGGTCCAAGAAAATTACAGGTTTATATTAACGAGAACAGTGTTGGATTACATATGACACGATACCATTGCGGGAAAAAAACTGATCGAAACACCAGCCGAGTTATTTTGTTCGGCGATCGGAAATGACGTTTTTGCCTGTACCGACTTGGCCTCTTGCGTCACTGTTTCAGTTGCCAAAGCGTCATCTGGTGTGTCTGCTACGTTAATTGTGTATGGAATTATATCAAAATGTCGATGCAGGATACAAGTGTTATTCGTAATGTTGTGGATGGAGTCGATATGATTGTGTGTATACCACATGTAAACGTGAGTTCGAACACTTGTGTATTCAATGCGTTTTCTGTTGGGTTTTTGACACATTTGCACACACATTACTGAAGGAACAGTGTAGATTGGATATTGTTAGTGAAGGAACAGCGTCGATTGCATATTGTTAGTGAAGGAACAGTGTCGATTGGATATTGTTAGTGAAGGAACAGCGTCGATTGGATATTGTTAGTGAAGGAACAGCGTCGATTGGATATTGTTAGTGAAGGAACAGCGTCGATTGGATTTTGTTAGTGAATGAAAAGCGTCGATTGGATATTGTTAGTGAAGGAACAGTGTCGATTGGATAGTGTTAGTGCAGGAACAGCGTCGATTGGATATTGTTAGTGAAGGAACAGTGTCGATTGGATATTGTCAGTGAAGGAACAGCGTCGATTGGATATTGTTAGTGAAGAAACAGCGTCGATTGGATATTGTTAGTGAAGGAACAGTGTCGATTGGATATTGTCAGTGAAGGAACAGCGTCGATTGGATATTGTTAGTGAAGAAACAGCGTCGATTGGATATTGTTAGTGAAGGAACAGCGTCGATTGGATATTGTTAGTGAAGGAACAGCGTCGATTGGATAGTGTTAGTGAAGGAACAGCGTCGATTGGATATTGTCAGTGAAGGAACAGCGTCGATTGGATATTGTTAGTGAAGAAACAGCGTCGATTGGATATTGTTAGTGAAGGAACAGTGTAGATTGGATATTGTTAGTGAAGGAACAGCGTTGATTGGATATTGTTAGTGAAGGAACAGCGTCGATTGGATATTGTTAGTGAAGGAACAGCGTCGATTGGATATTGTTAGTGAAGGAACAGCATCGATTGGATATTGTTAGTGAAGGAACAGTATAGATTGGATATTGTTAGTGAAGGAACAGTGTCGATTGGATATTGTTAGTGAAGGAACAGTGTAGATTGGATATTGTTAGTGAAGGAATAGTGTAGATTGGATATTGTCAGTGAAGGAACAGCATCAATTGGATATTGTTAGTAAAGGAACAGCGTCGATTGGATATTGTTAGTAAAGGAACAGCGTCGATTGGATATTGTTAGTGAAGGAACAGCGTCGATTGGATATTGTTAGTGAAGGAACAGTGTCGATTGGATATTGTTAGTGAAGGAACAGCGTCGATTGGATATTGTCAGTGAAGGAACAGCGTCGATTGGATATCGTTAGTGAAGAAACAGCGTCGATTGGATATTGTTAGTGAAGGAATAGTGTAGATTGGATATTGTCAGTGAAGGAACAGCGTCGATTGGATATTGTTAGTGAAGGAACAGTGTCGATTGGATAGTGTTAGTTAAGGAACAGCGTCGATTGGATATTGTTAGTGAAGGAACAGTGTCGATTGGATATTGTTAGTGAAGGAACAGCGTCGATTGGATATTGTTAGTGAAGGAACAGCGTCGATTGGATATTGTCAGTGAAGGAACAGCGTCGATTGGATATCGTTAGTGAAGAAACAGCGTCGATTGGATATCGTTAGTGAAGGAATAGTGTAGATTGGATATTGTCAGTGAAGGAACAGCGTCGATTGGATATTGTTAATGAAGGAACAGCGTCGATTGGATATTGTTAGTGAAGGAACAGCGTCGATTGGATAGGGTTAGTTAAGGAACAGCGTCGATTGGATATTGTTAGTGAAGGAACAGTGTAGATTGGATATTGTTAGTGAAGGAACAACGTCGATTGGATATTGTTAGTGAAGGAACATCGTCGATTGGATATTGTTAGTGAAGGAACAGTGTAGATTGGATATTGTTAGTGAGCGTTCATTCTGACATAGGACGATAAATGAATGGAACGAATTACATACCGATTATGTAAATGCCAGCAGCGTGAATTTTGTTTGAAACAAAAACATAATTGACAGATATATGAGAAGGGCGGGTTGCCCATAGATGAACAATCGTTGCACTCTATAAGCTAATAGTACGTGTGTAGCGTTTCTTACGCATACTTAAGACGAGTTCACACCAGATGAGTCGAATCTTGCCGAAACGTCAAATGACGCAATGCCAACACTGTCCCAAAGCTATCAAAAGAAGCATTCACATTATATGCATCAGATTGTCCGTACACAATGCCCCTGATGTCTATAACCGTTTGTGTTTCACATATGCAAGATAATCGTACTTCCATTGAGTTTTACCATAAAACGGGACGAATTTCATCTACAGTCTACTGTGATTTTCTAACTCTCAAACTAAACATCCAACAAACGCGATTCTCTCCGAGACCAAGTAAGTATCTTCCCGTCTGGGTATTTTATTAATCACGGCAACACTCGGACTTCTCTGTTTAACAGTGACATTTTAAATAAGCTAATACGATATAAAAATTATATAATTATGAAGTTTCACCAACACTGCCTGTTCTTCTGACCTAAATATGTCACGAGAACTAGCAAGTACTTTTGATTGTCTTACGTTTATACTATATACTAATGTATTGCAACCCGGATACAATCTCTCTAGCCACTTCGAATCCACCATCTGTCCAATACTTGATGTAAATCCATCCCATTTGTGTCCACCTCTTCGTTTTGTTCTGGTAATTGTTAGTTCTCCTTCTGTGCAGGTAAGTACCAGACTATCTGGTCTTCTTTTTCAGTGTCCGTATTTCACCAGCTTTCTTCTCTTGATGAAACACCGGACTTCTTCCTTAACGCCTTCGTTATCTAAGACCCATATGTTTGACTTTCTCTGCGTCCACCTTATCCTGAGTATTCTACGCCACACCCATATATCAAGATTTAACAAGATTTGCCATCCAAGCCAAAGGCCCAGATGGCAAGTGGACAAGGAAGCCATTGGCTTATCGAGAGTCCAACAATGTTCATCTACTTATAACCCGCCCTCCTGAGATATGTGTCAACCTTGTTTTTAAACATATTCACGCTGCTAGCAGTTACACAATCTGTAGACAATTTGTTCCATTCATTTATTGTCCTCTGTGAGAACGAGTGCTTCCTGATGTCCAATCTACATTGATCCTTTACTAATTTTACCTCATGTCCTCTAGTTCTGCTATCCTTCTTGAGTGAGAAAAACATATTTCTATCAATATTTTCATACCCATTCAATATCTTAAAAACTTCAATCTGATCTCCTCTTAACCTCCTTGTCTCTAGAGTTGTTAAACCACATTCTTTCAGGCGTTCTTCATAACTAAGGTCTCTAAGTTCTGGAATCATTTTAGTTGCTCTCCTTTGTATGCGTTCAAGCGTATCTATATCCTTCTTACGATATGGTCTCCATGCTTGTATACAGTATTCTAAATGAGGTCTAACTATTGCTTTATAAAGAGGTATAATTACCTTTTTTCCCTTGTATGTTATGTTTCTTCTAATCAATCCAAGAATTTAATTACCCTTTGAAGCTGCAATACCACACTGCTCTGAAACTTTCATATCAGCGCTTATTGTAACTCCTAAGTCCTTTTCTTTTACAGTAGTACCCAGAACAGTATCTCCCATTTTATAGTTTACATTCAAGTTCCCATGTCCTGTATGTAGGCATTTACATTTCCCAAAATTGAACAGCATCTGCCATTTCTCAGACCATTTCACTAATCTGTCTAGATCGTTTTGTAAATGTTGTTTATTACCATCAGTATTAACCTTTCTAAATAGTTTTGTGTCATCCGCAAATTTCAGTACGTTACTTGTTATACTGTCGTCCAAGTCATTGATATAAATTAAGAATAATATAGGTCCTAATACTGATCCTTGAGGTACCCCACTCAAAACCGATTTCCAATTTGAAACTTCTCCATCTACTACAACTCGTTGTCTTCTGTCAGTCAGCCATTGTTCTATCCAGTCAGTTATGCTATCCCCGATACCATGGGCTTTTAATTTAAGTAGTAATCTTTGATGTGGCACTTTGTCAAAAGCTTTCTGAAAATCTAAGTAGATAATATCTACTGGCGATCCCACGTCTATCCACTTAGTGATTTCTTCCAAAAAACATAACATATTTGTTAAGCATGACCTCGCTTTAAGGAATCCATGTTGAGATGAATTTAATAATTTATGCTTAACGAGGAAGTCCACCATATGGTCTTTAATTAACCTTTCTAATAATTTACAAATCACTGACGTTAAACTCACTGGTCTGTAATTCTCTGACTTATTTCTCGAACCCTTTTTAAATAATGGTATGATGTTTGCTTCTTTCCATTCAAACGGAACAACTCCCTCTTTTAATGACAAGTTGAATACTCTTGCAAGTGGTATACTGATTTGTTCTACTGTTTCCATTAGTAATTTTGGAGGAATCCCATCCACTCCCGGTGATTTGTTATCCTTCATTGCCTTTATTTTCTTAGCTACCAATTCTGGAGTTACAACTAACGGACCTAAATAGTCAGATTTAGCCCCCTGAAATTTAGCATCAGCAACTGGTAATGAACTAATATCTTCTTTGGTAAACACTGAACTGAAGTAACCATTTAGGTCTTCCGCCATTAAAAACCCCTGTGATATTATATTTCCAGCACTGTCTTCTAGAGGTCCAACCTTGTCTTGTACGTTTTGTTTACTCCTGACATATGCATACAAACTCTTGCTGTCATTTTTTATGTTACATGCTAGTTTTTGCTCATAGCTTCTTTTAGATTGTCTGATTTCAGTTGTAGCTGCATTAAGTGCCTCTTTGTATTTTGCATAGTCTTCTTCCTTTCTGGTACGCCTATAAACCCTCCACATAGTTTGTTTTAGCATTATTTTTCTAATTGCCTCTTTTGACAAGTGTTTCTTTCTACACCGTTTTCATTGTTTTTGGAAGGGAACAAATTTATCGATGATACTCTCAATTTCATATTTTAGAATATTCCAACATTCAATTGCGGTCTTTTTCATCAGCATGTTATTCCAATCTAGCTTTGCTAAGTATTTTCTCATATCTTTGTAGTTACCTTTGTGGAAGTTTCTCTTGTACGTTTTCTTATTTTTACTTTCTGATTTTACATTGATGTCAAAATGTATTTGATTATGGTCACTATTACCCAATGGTTCAAATATTTTTACATTGTCCACTAATTCTTTTTGTGATGACAAAACTATATCTAATACATTTTCTCCCCTGGTTGGTTCTAGTACGTGCTGAGTAAGAAAGCTATCCTGGATTAAACAGAAATTGTTGATCCTCAATCCCTGTGCTCTCTAGAGAATTCCATTGTATGTGTCCATGGTTAAAATCTCCCATTATGATACACTCCCCTTTACTAACTTCCTTTATAGCGTTTTTTATTTTTGTGTTGTCCTCTTCGTTTATGTTTGGACTTCGGTAAACTAATCCAATAGTTAATTTTGAATTTCCTGAAACAATTTTGCACCAAACAGCTTCATCGCAATCTGCTTCCCTTTCTAGTTTTATTTCATAAGCCTGAATAGATTCTTTAACATATAAAATAACTCCCCCGCCCCTTCTTCCTATTCGATCTTTCCTAAACATTACGTATCCTGTCAGTCCTAATTCAGCATCTGTTATATCTATGTTGGCCCATGATTCAGTTATACCAATTATGTGAGGGTCAATATCTTCTACCATAATGTTTAATTCGTTTTTCTTATTTACTATGCTCCTTGCATTTAAACATACGCATCTATAACCTTTTTCAGAGATGTTTTTCGGATGATTTGATATTGGTTTATCTGTGCTAGTGGCCTCTTGTTCTGCTTGAAACACCTCTAGGTAACCCCCCTGCACTTCTAGTTTAAAGAATGTTTACTTCCAAAAATATTTGTCATTGTACCCAAGTCACTATCTACTGCTGCTGAAAGTTTGTCCGCGAATACTGCCGCCCCCTTTCCACTTAAATGAAGCCCATCCTTCATGTACATATCAAATCAATATCGCAAGCGTGTATACATTTCTCATCTGATTATTGTTACTTATATTTGTGATATATCTCCCGCTCCAGTCCCACTACTATGTCCAAACAGTCAGGGGCCACACACACTTCGTAGCATGACGTTGTCCGAAATTAGTCCTACTTCTCCATGCATTGCGTTGTCGCCTTCCGCGTCACGATACAAGTAGTGCGCGTTGTAGACGAGTTCCTCACAGCGCGGAAGAATCAGCCCGAATTCGTCGTGAACGGGAATGGCCACATTCACCGCAGCGGAAGTAACGAGGGCATTGAAGGCAGCCAGCGCAAAGTTGTTGCGGTAGCCGCGATTGTGATTGTGCCACAGATCCGCATGCGGTGGAGTCGTGACAAGAACGAGACTTGCACCGCGTGCTTGCAACTTGTCCCGGATGTGTTTCACATCGGACTGTAACTTGCGAATGCCTTGCCCCATTACGTAGTCGAAGCGGTTTGGTCCCTTCTCAAACAAATCCCAGGCTCCAGTTTGTATAAACACGATGTCTCCACGGGTGAAGTTCAGCGGTTGCAGGTGTTCTGCCCATGCTGTCTCGTAGTCGGAGAGAAATCTCAGCCATATAAAGTCGATGTTGCCGAGGCTGATCGTCTCGTGCTTGCGTGGGATGGTCGGCGGAAGGGAATAACAGCTCAGGAAGAGATAATCCGCCTTAAAACGCATGTGCGATGACCCGACCATAACGACCCGTTTGCGCCGCACGCAGCTGTGGAAAGAAACGAAGACTTGTATAATACAAAAGGGCTCTGTTAAAGTCTTCATATGTATTTGTGTGCGTGTGTATGACGTGTATGCATGTGTTTGTGTGCGCGTGCGTCATATCTATATTATACGTTTCCAACGTACTAACTTCATTCGTTTTCCCAGGTTGAAAAGATCAATTACAGCATGATAATTGTCGCTGGGATCATGTTTCATTTAAATGGGTTCGTGCGCGCGCGCGCGTCGCGTGCCTAAGTTTAACATAACAGATGTAGACCGACCCATGCCTTCAAAATACGAATAACGCGATTAATGTTAGCATGTGTGTTGCTTGATTATTAGTATAATCTAAATACAGGCCAGAACTAAATAAGTGGTGTAAGGATTAAAGATAAGCATAACCCAATGATATTGACGTAAACTCACCTGCACAAATTTGATTCGCCTATAGGTTGATAATGTTGCAATTTTCCGCTTCTCTCGTCACGAATGAACAGTTTCAGTGAGTCGTTTATTGAACGCCATGTCATCCGATTTTGTAGTTCCACCCGTCTCTGTAATGAAGCTGAAGGGAATGCGGTCTGTGTAGTCTTTGTAGTCGAATAGCAGTTCCTGGCACATACTGTCGCAGTCCACACGCACTTGTTCAAGGGATGTGTCTTTTGCGTATAGGCCATGTAGTCTACATACATAATATATATCGTCACGTTGGAGCAGACGGCGCCATCAAGGAGACAAAACGCTACGTAGGTGCCATTGAAGTAGTCATCGAAGGAGCACGTCTGACGTAATGAAGTAGACGTGGACATGATGCGGAAACTGCTGCCACCGTACGTGCGCCTCGCTCGGTGGCGTTCGTGTATGACAATGACGATTCCTTTAGCGACACGGCCGCAGTCGGTCTCCACTTTGTACTGGTAATCTTCAAACAAGGGCGCATCACGCTGTTCTTCGAATTTCATCGGGTGGTTTCGTTTTGCACTGTAGAATTGTTTTAGCTCAACCATGTCCTGCGAGTAGTAGCTCTTGTTGTTCTTAATTAGTGTGTCGAAGTACGATAAACGTGACGTCATTGACGTAGATACAGGATGCTTCACGGACGAGAGTGGTAACATGGCTGTTTGTAAGACGAGTATTTGAAAGAAGTAGACAACATAGCAGGCAACAGCTGCGCAGAGTATCACTTTCCGTGGTAGCCGTATCGCCATGGTTGCAGATCTGCCTGCCAGTAACATTCGTCCCAATATAGGCTAACCGGAATAACCCGTGACGCCTTTGGTACTACAAAGGTGACTTTGCGAGAGATTGTCGACGGAAATACAACTTCGTGCGAATCTTGCCGTGCGCTGAAACAATCGCGCATCCACGCCAACGTATGCTCAATGGCGTTCGCAGTTACTGAAACGTCAAATCAGGCGATTTTTGCGTTTAATATCGGTATGCGTTAATGTTGGTAAGATGTATTCTTTGCTGAAACAGAAATTCTTTGTGATTCTGTACTTTGAAATACAAATTGTACTTCCGTCGACAATCGACCCAAACATGATATTCCGGGTAACGACTATTATATAGCAGAAGTTCACAGAGTACTTAACAATGCGAGATGGGCTACCTACCCGAACAGCTGGACGGATAAACGAGAAAACGGAAAACGTACGTCACGCATGGAAAATGACAACATAAATTGGAAATGCTGCTCACGAACGTTACAGACCTTCGCATGAATAAAAGAAAAACATAGGCACGGATTGCTAAAGCTTTTAGTAAACCTGATTTGATTATGATAACAGAATCTAAACTCCACAACTCCGTTGTAGACAACAATTCAAACTTCAACTTGACAAGACGTTATAGAGAATACGATAGTCCATGGGGTGGCTGTCTCATCTAGTACAAGAGCAGCATCCCTCGAAGAAGGGTGCCCCTTCTGGAACCACCCGACTATGAGATGATGATAGCCAGTCACTAGAGTCAAGGGACAAACCCCAGTTGTTTCTTCTGGGTGATGCCATGCAATGACATGTACAAAACATGGCCGACATCTGAACTCTTACTAGTGCATTTTCAACAGTCGTCGCTGGGGACTACAATGCTCATAACACTGAGTGGCTGGAAAGGAGAACAAAAACCAATCACCTCGGCAGAGAAAACACTCTATGCACCACACATGAGCTGACACAATAGTAAAGGGCCTCACCCACATTAAAGGGAATAGACTGGATCTTACTGAGATCGAAAAACCAAGCAACTGTTCTCCGGTTAGCTTTGAATACCAGACATGTAGATCTGATCACTACCTATTGGCTAACACTCTAGATGTATAACCAGAGATGGAATAGGTACCTACACGCACAGTATGGTTATACAAAGGGCAAACTGAGATTGCCTAATGGATGAACTAGGTGAAAGAAATTGGAACAACATTTTAAAGACAGTATATCCAAAAGGCTCTTGCACACGACTAACCGAAACTATCAAGAAGGCCACGGAAAACCATATCCCCAGACGCATTGCACTGTTAGAATCTAAACAGGGAAATCAGAATGGTAAAGTGAAACGTGATGTAGCACGCAACAAGATCCTGTAGGCAATGCAAATTCAACAAGACACCCGAGATTAGGCTCGCCCAAACATGAAACACATACGCTTACGTCACCCTGAAAGCAATGACAGAACATACGTCACCCTGAAAGCAATGACAGAACATACGTCACCCTGAAAGCAATGACAGAACATACGTCACCCTGAAAGCAATGACAGAACACACACAAGAATAATGACAACCGGACCAAAGGGATGGAGCAAGACCTGTTGGTGTACTGCAAACTGATTGATGGGACAGGGATGGATATCTGACATACCAATTCTATGCAGCAATGATCAAACCTTCGTTACTTCAACCAATAAAGCTGCATGCTTTGCTGTGAAATGAACCATCCCAGAAACAGAAAACAAAAAAACCAGCCCCTTTCATGCACAAGAAGACAAGCGCATCCCGGAAGAAGATTGTGTTTGGGCCAAAGAAAGTAAAAACAGATTGTGCAAAACTTGACGTCGAACAGGCAAATGGACCACACTCAATCCTGGCTAGAATCCTGAAAACAGCTGCTCCAGAACTGGCCAAATCGTAGGCCAAATTTCATTA
Source organism: Lamellibrachia columna (assembly GCA_963662155.1). NCBI lineage: Eukaryota > Metazoa > Annelida > Polychaeta > Sabellida > Siboglinidae > Lamellibrachia > Lamellibrachia columna. The sequence continues at coordinate 28,471,149 of OY759270.1, forward strand.
TTTAATATTATCCCCTGCCACAAAAAGAAACAAAGCATGACCGAACAACTACCTTGACACCAGCAAAGCATTTGCTAGAGTGTGGCATAGAGGCCTGATGGCCAAACTGTAATCCTTAGGGATACACGGAAAGTTGCTATTCTGGAGTTCTGAAAGTCACCACCAATGAAATACGCGATGGTGCCAAGTCTATCGACGCAGATGTTCCTCGAGGATCTATACTAGCACTCTTATTCATTATATCCATGGATGGAATGCCTGACAACCTACACAAATATATCATTATCTATACAGATGACTCATTAATATCCTGCACAGTTAAGAATAGACAACGTAGCTTTAGGTAGGCACTTCAAACAAAAATGAGATCTCATGGTAGGACATTGGCAATTGATTTAAATGAAAGGTGACATGTAAAGGAACCCAAAACTGTTTATTTTATCAATATATCTTTGTTAGATCCAAAGATATTGCGATTTTAATGCGGTTAAAATCCAAACATTTTGTGTATCTTGTATACAGGCAAAAGTCTCTAATTTTTGTGTTATTTTTCAATAAATGTATGATTAAAATGACATAACTTTTTTGTTTGTATATATATTTTAATAATTTCTTCAGGAGTTGCAAGCACATCAAGTAGGGTCATAAATATATACATATAGTCCAGTCATGTATCATTAATAGTAACTCAGTTAATGCAATTAATAAGTCAATATTGGTTAATTAGTGCGTGAAGCCAACCGACACATTTTGATAAAAGGCCATATCTTCCATGATTATGAAGATATTTGCATAATTTATTCAGGGTTTACAAACTCATTAACAAGGGTCACACATATACATCACACACACTTGTAACTCATTTGATGCAATTAATAAGTCAATATTGGCTAATTAATGGGCAACCTCAATAGGCCAACACCTTTTAATAAAAGGCCATAACTTCCATGATTATGAAGATATTTGCATAATTTGTTCAGGGTTTTCAAACTCATTAACCAGGGTCATAAAATATACATAACTCAATTGATGCAATTAATAAATCAATATTGGCTAATTAATGCGCAAACGCAACAGGTCAACACCTTTTTATAAAAGGCCATAACTTCCATCATTATGAATATATTTGTATAATTTCAAAACACATTAAGTAGGGTGATAAATATACATTAGTCATCATTAATAGTAACTCAATAAGTCAACAATGGCTAATTAGCATGCTATTTCATCAGACCAATACATTTCAATAAAAAGCCATAACTTCCATGATTATGAAGATATTTGTATAACTTTTGGCAGAGCCTGGACTTTCATTCCCTGCATATATATATATATATATATATACATATGCACGCACGCACGCACGCACGCACGCACGCACACATAAAGAATACCAAAATAATCTTGCATAGTGACAATGGTGAAATAATTATTTGAGAAATATATACTAATTGGTGTTCCACAAAGAGTGCTAAATGTTTTTTTGTGAAGAAAAACAATGCCATTGCGTAAATATAACACAATTTATTACATATTCTGGGACTGCACAGTACACTGCAGGTTCAGTACAGCAATATTTATATTTCAGTCACTGCTTCGTAAAATAATGTTGACTTTACGTTGTGCAATTCAACATGATGTAATGTTTATAACATTTTTTTACAGTATTTCACTGTTGAATCCGACATTTCTTGTGTTGAATGGACGACGGCTGCAAGATTCTACATTATTCCATCTGGGAGTCAAGTGCATGATGATTGTTCACAGTACACTGTATGCTGTGTAGCAATATTCACTGTTTCATAAATCCATGCTGGTGAAGCATGTCAATGTTCACAGTACACCGTATGCTGAGTGTAGCAATATTCACAGTTTACTGTCTCATATATCCTGGAATAAAAAAGTCCTATATCATCAATCATCATCAACCAATAAAGTATATATTTAAAAAAATTATATGTTAATATAATGTTACTAATATAAATAAATATATATATATAATGTGTTTTGCATGCTACGTGAAGCCCCTGCACAGCTGGCCATAGACCAATATTTCACACCCACTGACATTGATGGCTGGCGAGGGCGACCATGAACAACACTCCCAACTGCCCTCGACAAAGATCTGCTGGAAGTCAGCAAGCGTTTTCAAAACCAGCAAAGATCTATATTGGCTGAGATCGCATAACCGAAATCAACGGAAGAACTTCAGCCAGAACATCTTGAAATAAAATTTTTCTATACAAGCATGGAGACCATATCGTAAGAAGGATATAGATACGCTTGAACGCATACAAAGGAGAGCAACTAAAATGATTCCAGAACTGAGAGACCTTAGTTATGAAGAACGCCTGAAAGAATGTGGTTTAACAACTCTAGAGACAAGGAGGTTAAGAGGAGATCAGATTGAAGTTTTTAAGATATTGAATGGGTATGAAAATATTGATAGAAATATGTTTTTCTCACTCATGAAGGATAGCAGAACTAGAGGACATGAGGTAAAATTAGTAAAGGATCAATGTAGATTGGACATCAGGAAGCACTCGTTCTCACAGAGGACAATAAATGAATGGAACAAATTGTCAACAGATTGTGTAACTGCTAGCAGCGTGAATATGTTTAAAAACAAGGTTGACACATATCTCAGGAGGGCAGGCTATAAGTAGATGAACATTGTTGGACTCTCGATAAGCCAATGGCTTCCTTGTCCACTTGCCATCTGGGCCTTTGGCTTGGATGGCAAATCTTGTTAAATCTTGTTAAATGATTTATACATTTCTTGCTGCAGTTATGATTTGGTCTAATTATCTTGATTCTGCGTGTAAATATTGTTAAATTGTTTTTTTTATACAGTCTTCCCCCATTAAGTTAATTGTAAAAATTCACATAATATATTAGGTCAGAAAACAAAATCTTGAAATTTGGTCTTGAGAGGTGTATCTATATTCAGCAATGTTGTCCACCGGCACTGGCAGCTTGTCACAAAACGTCTTGTTGTAATTCAATAATTAATTGTAACTGTTTTACAAGTATTTTAACTAAAAATGGCTTAACAATTAGTTTGCACTTAATGAATAAAATAATTAATAACAGTCAGTTTGCACTCAATGAATAAAATTAATTGATCTTGTAATTGAGAATATAAATCTGTTGCACAAAGTTTTTTACGAATTTTAAAATCATTGAAAATTTTTATTATTATTTAATTTTTCTAGGCTTTATCCAGGACCAAGGCCCACACAACATAAACAGTAATAATAATATCATGTAAAATAGATTGTATTGGCTTTGAAATTGTAATGAATTCAATTCAGAGAAATGTAAATAAGCCATAATTTCGTTCTGGAGACTCGTTCTCACTGTCACAGATCCGTAAAACTTCACAATGTTGCGGTTGACTAAAACCACATTTCGCGTTCGTGCGGAAACAAGATATTTCCCCCACATATACTGGGCGATATAGTTTTCGACCTACTTAATAGAATATGCCGTTTAAAAAAAAATCTGAAGAAACATTTTGTGTAAGAGATCGATATACCATATCACCAACAGCTACTTTATCTATACAATGCAAACAAATTATTCAAACAGTTGTTTTGAGTGAAAAACTAACGAATATTAAACGTCCGAACCATGTCGCGCAGAAACCGGAAACCGAAGGAATTCGACTTATATGTATGGCAAGCCGTACTGACAATAAATTCAATAAAAGCATAAACGTCGCTCTGCCGTTTGTTGTCATAACGATTATTGCAACTAGTTGCGTACATTTTAACTTGTAATTATTATCGTTTGTGCAAATTAAAACGATTGAATGACCACAAAGACATTTCACTTGTTTAAAAGAAAACATCAATTTTTAATGACATTTTAAGTTGTTTATGCGTTTGCGTGCATGTGTCATATGCAGTGCCCACATATGTGATATTTAAAGTATTTACTTTTATAAGGAATTTATTTATTACTTATGAAAAAAATATTATATAAACAGTTAAAAGATAAACCAAGGTTGAAATGTATCTATAGGGGCTAGTAATAATATGTCAAATATTTTCTTTGAGAATTGTTTAAAGAGTAAACGCATTTTGTTTACTTGTGTAATTGTACCATTGTGAATTGACATGAAACATTTTTTATGGAAAAAGATGAAAACAAGTTAATATTTTTGAGTGAAAGTAGAAGTATATTAATAAACACAGTGGACAAAAATAAACCTATGGTCATGAAAATCATACTACCAGCCCTTGTAAATTTTATTATTCTTCTAGAAATGTGTGGCAAGGGCAGTGAAATGATTGACTGTGTGACACCTCGGCAATGTGGGTGCATGCGCTGAGGTGCACCCAGTGGTTGCACTGTTGCCGAGGTGTTACACGGAAGGTACATTGGGCCCATTTGATGATGTGTGTATGTGTGTGTGTGTGTGTGTGTGTGTGTGTGTGTGTGTGTTGGGCGGGCACTCCATGTGACACACGCAGCAAAGTTCATTTTCTAACTGTTTCCCTACAGTGTATGGAGCTCTTTTGTTCTTCCTGACCTCTTTTGCCCCTCTCCCTTCTGTTATTGGTTGCCCTCCAGTGACTGTTTGACGTGTGTGTGTATGTTTGTATGGAGGCATGAAGCGGTTTTTTTTGCATGTAAAAAATTTGCTAATGTAGTGTGATTTTGCTGGGGAGCTGTGTTGCTGTTTGCAGTTGTGTTTGGTTCACATTGGTCGTCAGAGCCATGCACTGTTGGGTTCACATTAGTGTTCTGTTCACACTGGTCACCAGTGCTGTGCACTGTTGGGTGCACATTAGTGTTCTGTTCACATTGGTCAATATGGCTGTGTTGTTTTGGTGGATTCACTGACGTGCTTGGTGCCAGCTGCTCATCCGTGACCACACTGGCATTAAATGGGTAAATGCCGGTCCTTTTAAAACTGCCAATGATATTTCCTGGAATCATGGTATGACTGAGTGCATTGGCTGTGAGGCAGCATACATCATATCGTGTTATTATTTGGCCTGGATGTTTTCACAAGTAGTCACTCATTATAGTACGACACTTTAAAAGGCCCAAAAACCCCTACGTCAAGTGGTTGCAGCAAGTAACTGGTGTGGGCAGGTAACAGGAACAAAATGATGTTGTGCTTCTGTGCCCACTCGATCAGTGGCACATTTATGGGAGCTGTGTCCATCATAGAGGAGGAGAGGCTCATCTTTGTTGGTCGGGACATATTTCAGGAAATGTTCATTCAAGTACATTTGAAATATTTTTGTATTTGACCAACCCGTCTCAGACATCGTTGCTTGAGTGCCAGGAAGTGCACCTGCCAGTAGGTCATCGTACATTCTCTTCCCTTTGAATATTATGTAGGGTGGCAGTACCTGTCCAATAGCACTTACAGTACTAATTATCGTGGTGGTTGCTGACCTGCTGGATACCATAGCCAATGGTGTACGCCCCCTCGATGCCACAATTTTTGGTGGTATATGTTCACTTGAAATCCCTGTTTCATCTACATTAAAAATGCGGTGAGGTTTCTCCAACAGTTTATATTTCTGGATAATTCTGAGCAGTTCTTTGTAGTAATTATCCAATGTTTCTCTTGTTGCACTGCGGGCCCTAACCATAGACAAACCTTTTGGTTTCATAATTTTTAGTTCAGGCCATCTTTTCAGGAAGTCATACACCCACTTATCGTGTAATGGGGCACTTGTGTCTCTCTTATTCAAGAAGAAAGCTGTTTCCCCAGCAAGCTCTGCTAGCTCCCTTCTAGTGTACCCATAACAACAGGCAGCAATGTCCTTCACGTGAGCCACTAAAGCTGCTTCTTCAGTACTGCTCAACAAATGACTTGGTCCAGATTTATATTTATATGGATTGCAGTGGCCAAGAGTTGTTCTGTCACGTAGAGTTACCACTGGAATACCACATGTTTTTGCTGCCTTATATACAGATACTCCTTCATCCTTCCACATGTCATATGCACGATTAATTTGCTCAGGACCATATTTGCTTCTGTAGGCTGGAAGAACTCTTTTTTTTGTCGGTGGATGATTCTGAATAAGAACAAATTCGCACATTTTATAAACACAAAACATTTTTGTAGTTATATTGTTATTTTTTCATTTCATCCCATTGTTGCAATTATTTTAACTTTTTAAGACAAATTAGGCTTGCCATAACTCTTCCACAGGCTTTATAAAAAGCATACACATACTTGTATTGAATATATAACGTTAATGTAGTAACATTTTTGTCATATATTTAACGTTTTAATTAATCCTACTTTTATGACAACACTGGCTTGCCATACATGTTCCATAAAAGGGCAATCACTAGTCACGTGGCTAAGAACGAGACAAAGAACGAGACAAGCACAAGCAGACGTTCAATTATAATGTCTGGTAAGCATGCAAAGTCATTTTTATCTGGATATGAATATCAGAAAAATTTTCTGTGCTATATTTTATTTCAAAATGTATTTTTACAAACCTTATTCTCCATGTTTTAAATTACAATTCCTATTTTCTTTGACAAGACGTACGTCGATGGTTCTAGCGTTCGTAATACAGCCTGTGACGTCTCTAACGCGAGATTAAGCGAGATTTCAATGGATCGAAAACTGGCGAGGGTCGAAAACTATATCGGTAACTATACTAACTTCGACCTATAGAAGGCAACCACAACATTGAAATATTCTGAGGAATTCGATGAAGTTGTGCTACTTGCATTTGAAATATACCTATGAAGTCTAACTGACATTTTGTAAGCTTTATCTTGGTCCAATTTCGATAAGTAAAACACGACACGAAAGTTAACTTACCGCTTTCAAAGGTGCCGTCAAAGCTGACGAAAATGAACGGAAGCAGCCGAAAAAACACGCGGCGAAACAAAACGTTAACGAGATTTCGGTAATCGTAACAGCGTTAAATCGTGAACGGATTTTCGTGCGCGCGGAACGACCGAGGAAGCGCATTTTGTTGAAGTGCCTACTTTAGGGCAACTGTGGCATGCTCAACTAATGATGATCTCCTGTAGATTCAAACGTAGCAGTAAATTGGAATATTGTGTATATAATGCCGCATTCGGCGAGTAAATTGTGCCCAACGGTCAGCAGGACGTATCCCTTTGTACAGAGTGGCGCTCCATACTACGTCCATAATGACTGAACGACACATCAATACAGTTAACCCACCAGACATAAAGGAATGTATGTAGAAACCACGTGCAATATACTTCTAAGTATTGGCACATCTTGGTTGTAAACGAACTTCCCGGGCAGGAGCACAACCTAAGTATTAGCGCAGACTGCACTTGGAACATAACACACGTTAAAGAAACAAGTTAATGAGAAGCCAGTGTGCACAGCGTCAACGTTACTCACCTGATATCTATTGGCGAGTAGAAATTGGGTCACCAGTCTCGTGTTTTATTTTATGTTGGGCAAACGTCATTACAATGATACGTGAATAGCCTGACTCGGACCTTCTACAACTCGTTGTGCATGTAAATATATTATGGCATAACAATATAAACACTATTTTGACGTTAGTAAGCAACATTCGTTCTGTTGGTGTAGTCACCAGAGCGTGAAGAAGTGGTCAGCTTCTCTCTCGTGAAGCAATGCTTGTCTTAGCTGCTTAATGCCGTAAACTGCTTGCGCGACGCCTCGCACCCTTGATCTCCTGGATAGTCAAGTACGTTTCAATGTCAATACCGCATGAAGCGTCGACAATATCAGTAGGACTTATTGTTGCCCTGTGTACCGTATTTTCTCCAGAGATGGCGTATGCCAATGTTTCTATAGGTGGAATTACGCCACGTTGGGTTTTATCAATCTCTTTTATATCAACGCCTTCAGTCCTCCACATTGCATCGTAGATGCTGCAGCAATGTGATGTTATTTCTGCTGTCCATTTTGACTCTGCAGTTCCATGAGTTTGGTGTAAATTTAAATGTGCAAAGTCTGTTCTTTTTATCGTAACGTCATGTTATATAAATTATTATTATATTATTAGTATAAACTATTATTATGTTATTAGTATAAACTATTACTATATTATTAGTATAAAGTATTATTATAAACAAATATTGTAACTTCTGGACCGTCAAAATGTCTTAATAAGCAACAGTTTTTTTTTAATCAAATATGACTGGTATCAATAACATTTTAAATTTAGATGTACTTTGAGATCGAACAAATACGATAATTTGGGTATTTTAATTATGCGAAATCCTCAACTAGCTCCATATCATTTGTTGTACATTTCCTTTAAAAACTGTGTCAACTGCGGAATAAATTAGATTGAGTTTCATTATTATCCAGAAGACGTCGCCACTTCCATGGCCTTTTTCCACAGAGGGCGCTTGCAGGCGCTCTGTGAGAAAATAACAGACGCTAAACAGTTAATATGGCTTCTAATATGACTATTTCGAATGCACACATGCACATTAAAGAAGTTACTGTAACATTGCATAATATACGTACGACTTACACCCAACAGTTCTGGAGATAATTGGTATTAAACCGACAGTTCAACAAAATACAATTTCCACTTCTGCATGCGAACAACAACAAACACCACTGTAGACAATTTCCAATGTCTGTAGGCAAAATTTATCGGGGTAAGGAGTTCGCAGGATCACGTGGTGGGCATATCAAACACAATTTTGCAGTTGAACGCACGTTGACGATAACAAATCCTGAATTTCAGCCACGACGTGTGAACGATTTATTTCATCTGTGAAGCCTAGTGTGCTGGTTTATAATCAGTACTGTAAACACTAGCACCGTCAAACAAAATTAACAAATATCTCAGAAGGGCGGGTTTGACATAGATGAAAAATTTTGGATTATTGATAAGCCAGTGGCTTCCATGCCCATTTGCCATCTGAGTGTTTTGCCTTAGAGGGCAATCTTGTTAAACCTTGTTAATTTTTTATGGCACAAATCTATTTGAGCAATTACTAAATATTGCACGATACATTGAAATGTGTGTGCGTGGGTGCGTATACTTGTGTGTATCATTTAATCAAGTAGAAGTCACACTACATATATATATATATATATATATATATATATATATATATATATATATATATATATATATATATATATATATATATATATATATATATATATATATATATATATATTGCCATTCACTATTTCATACTCCATTCAATGATTTATATTCCATTCACAATTGTTATGTAAGAATCCGGGAATGAGTGCCCTTTGGTAACTAAAAGTGGAAAGAATAATTTATGAAGCTGTGACCACCTGCATTGTTATGCACACTGTATATAATATGTATAAGAGTGTATAATCCAAGTCATGTAATAACAGTAACATGTACGAGTGATACGTTTTTGGCCGTAACAACGGGCCCCGTTTGCTGTAACAACTTGTCCCGCTTACGGGGCTAGTTGTTACAATCGACCACGCCTGGGAAAATGCACTTATCTAACTAACTACAATACGGAATATCAATGGTATTATACATTTTATTAACACGAATAATAAATTCAATGTATATGTTGACAGAAATAATGCATCTAACAAACTTTTCACAAAAAGTGACTTTAACTGAAAATTATAACAACTAGCCGCGGTCTTCCCTAACGGTTAAAGTACATTTAAAAAATATTGTTCTATAAAACACATTTGGTTTCATAACTATTGCAATAGTATTGCGATAGTATCACAGAATAGTGAATACCCAGGAAAGCTACCCACGGCCATAATTGATAGGTGGAGCTATCGCATGGCCATGGAGACAGTTGATACCAATTATGAATCAGTGAATGACGCTGCTCTGATCGACGATTGTTTAAGTTTGTTCGGTAGATAAATACAGTTCCAAAATAAAGTTTAAAAAAACATGTTTACGAAGAGTATTAAAATGACACAATTAACCATGTTAATTTGTTTTGCTAATTATCGTTACTATCTTTAGTTCAGTGAACTGTCGACGATAGCTATCAATGGTTAACGTTACTATCTTTAGTTCAGTGTACTGTCGACGATAGCTATCAATGGTTAACGTTACTATCGGCAATAGTGCATCGTCACATCGACTATTACGATACATCGATGTACTGTTACACCTGTACCTATCCCGTGTCTTCTTTTAGACATGTAAATGCTGGTGTGTCCAAATAGCCTACAGTTTATACTATGCAACATGAGTTTACGATATGTAGTTACGATCAGACGTCGTACCTTTGAAAGAAAAGCACTCAAGCGTATACGTACCTAATGCTATAATAGTTTCCACCGAACTCAACTTGTCAATGACGACGACTGGTTTCACCGAGGAGTGACATTCATAAATCAGACGGAGACTCTGTTTGTTTTTGCTGTCGCGACGTCGTGGCACCCACACGCCACACACCGGAGCATAAGTGTCGCGCAACTGAAGATAGGCGGAACGGCTGCTTGTGTCGATCGGCGTCCTGCTAGGACTTGCCGTTTGGAAATAATATTACGAATAGTTTGCATCGTTTGTTGACGGCGCGTCGCACGAGTTGTGTACAGATGCTTGCATCGGAGGTGAGATCACGAAAACGAACGTAAGTAGAGCCAGAATTACAAAAGAAATATGTGTCTTTCTATTTCTAATAAGCTTGCCTATATGGAGCAGTGGAAATGACATCAACCTACGGCAAAGAAGCAGCAGTACAAGAACTAGTCGGCATAGAACCTTTAAGTAAATGACTGTTTCCATGTAGGATAATACAGTACACGATCAATGGCGTCACCACGCCTACGAAAGTTATAGAAACGCAAGCACATGTATGATTAAGGCTATATGACAAATGTTTCGATTTGTACTATAAATAAACGGGGCTCACATAACTGTATCCACACAAGAGAGGCCAACTTGGAACTAAGGTGTCTGTCATTGCTTAATGTTACCTTCGCTGGCAGATGGCAGTGTCGTAATAGCCTAGTTTGTATCATTTACTGTTTAGTCTAGTTTGTACCATCACATACTGTTGGAAACAATATGTCAATTGCCGTAACTGCAAGAGTTACCTACATCCGTGACGACAGCTTCAGCTTCATGTTCCTCGAATGAGATTAAATACCACGATCAACGTTGACTGTTGGGCGGGAATCGCATTTAGTGGTTGTCTGTGTGCAATCGTCCCGTAACAGTATGCGAAGTATTGATTTTCGTTGCTGTCGGTAAAATAGAAATTAATAATGGTACAATAGAACATAGGAACTAGAACTTGAGCTCTATGAACCCACCATAACTCGAGCCGTGAACCCCCGTCTGGGTAGTGGCCCTACTGCAGTAGGCCTAACACGCAGACTTAATACCGAAGTGATCATTTAGTTTCTCCCTGTTTCCTCCAAACTGGAGTCGACCAGGTTCTAATGTGTATGATTGTGTTTGCTGTTTTCCACTACGATTTCAATTGTGCAGGTTGGCAGGCAGTAGCTAGGTTAGTCAGAATAGTGATACTTCACATATGAATGGGCAAACGGTTCATTGTGGACGTTAATGTAAGTTAATATATTAACATATTAAGACACTGGCTATTGACATTGCACGTTTATTTGAGAAGTCTACAACAATGCTCAGGTAAGGTTAATATTAGCACTAGGGTCGTGTTTATATGAGGGGCGTGATAAGTGGCGTATTTAGGATCCCGCAAAGAGGGGCATGGGGTGCCGGGGGGGGGGGGGCAGGGGGCAGAGGAAGGCAAATTTTGTCAACCATTAGTTTACCATGCTACTACGTAGAGACGCAACAGGTAACGAATAAGCCAAAGGGGCATGGCCCAATACACCACTGGGCGTGATAGGTTTACAGACACTTTCGTTATGGTGATACATTCAACGTCTGCTTCCACTGCACATTAGTGAATTATGCGTCGTCTCGTCAAGCGGGACATACCAGCCCCCGCAGACAGTGACAGACCCCTCTCTGACCCCGATGACACACCGACGAGACACTACATTTACCTCCCCCGCCAACCTGTCATAATGCAAACGCCAACGCTCGCTGTAAGCATATGCAGAGCACGTAACTATGTTAAATAATTCGAAGACATACCTCCGTTTATTACCACTGTCAATGCAAGCGGACCGACGAAAATACTGCTGACACAGTAGGTCGGCTAGGATAGCCATAATTAGACTAGTCCTTCTGTGTGTTTGTAAAAGTTATTTTGTGACAACGACATGCCGTCTAGATGCGTTACATCACCACTATTCATTTTCATTCGTTGCCAGTGCATAAATCTATTTTTAAACCATGTGTAGTTTAAATCAAGCTGCAAACTACACTGCACAAATGTGTAGTTTAAGTTAAACCGCAAACCACACCGCACAAATTATGATTAGTCATTTATGTATAGTTTTCCAGACAGACAATATATATATATATACCTGGGTATGTGTTACCCTCGGGCAGTTACGTACGTTGTACCTCAACGCCTACACCACGTACGACTTGGATACGTTTAACGAGCGGAAGTCAACTTTATGCACACAGAATTATCGTTTAGCCACATTTAGTGGTGACTATAAAACATATTTAGTGGTGACTATAAAACACATTTAGTGGTGACAATAAAACGATATAAAGATATGTTCTTATATACCACGGTAAAAAGTCCTTGGGACTGCTCAAAGCGCTTTACACTTCACCCCCTGGCAGACCCGTTCATTTCAACGCCAACTGGACTGCTCTGGGAAGCATGCAGCCACGTTGTAGTTACTCCGCGAAGGCTGTTCGTTCACGTGTCCACCACTGTCAATAGCCATGCATAATATACTCATTTGTGCAGCTGGGTGAATTGAGGCAACGTTAAGTGAACGAAATTGTCCAAGCTTCGTACTTATGTACTGCGGTTAAACCGGAATATTGTTGAGTTTCTACCGTCTAGACGCGTTTGGATTCAGTGCCGCTAACCAGTTTATATGAGCCTTGTGACCTGAGTCAGAACGTTGACGACAAGAACCCACGGTTGCTGAATTAGGGTCATATCAGAGCGGTGTCCTCGGTGTGGTGCGACTCGGGCCAACCACGCACACCAATAAATCACGGTCATATTCTTCCACGCATGGCCGCTTCTGGTACGGCGTGTATCACGGGCGGAACTTGCCATAAGTGTCAGAACAATCTATTAAATCCACCACAGACATTATATACGTTGATGTTCACTGTTCATGGTGCGTTGGTGTTGCTGGTACATTATAGTTTTCACCCGTACAAACCATATCTGACATACTCCTGGGGATATGGTATATATTCAATGTTGTGTTGAAACACCCAGATCACTTTTAATATCGTGCAACCTGCTTTATGTTCATCATTAGTGTTCCACTTATTGTTACAAAATGTAAGCTTATTAGCGGGAATTAAGAGATGTCTACATCATGTCTACTGGGGGCAAGACGCCCCCAGTATAAACATGATGTCTACTGGGGGCAAGACGCCCCCTTGCATTATCGGGCAAGAATTGATCAATTTATAGTCGTGATTGTTTTACTTTGATAAAAGCTACGTGTTTTCAAATGTACGATCTATCATTTCGTATATAGATGGCGTGTGATAATTCAGAGTACACTGTATTGCTTAATTAATAATCTTTAGTTATCTTCGGCTATAAAGGTACCACATCGTAAAAACTACATCCAATTAAGTTCTTATTTTTCTTAATCAACTGGAATTCATCACACACAACAAACGGGGAAGCTAAAGGGAGAGTCACGGGCTAGACGATGGACACAGACCGGAACCAAAGACGCAGCGAAGAGAAAAGAAAAAGAGAAGACGCGTCAGCATCAGCAACGAAGAGGAAGCGTGGCCGTCTGTCATCTGTGGCGAGCCCTTCGTGAACTGTAGTCACCTGGAGGTGACATTGTGACAATCATGACATTGTGACAATCCTAAATAAGAGTGTGGAAAACAAACATCACCCAGATATTAACGATGCCAGTAATGTAATGATGATTATTATTATTATATTAATAATATTCATCGTCATCAGTTGCGGTGTATGTTGCAGGCGTAGGCGATCATGACCCTCCACTAATAATATTAATAATAATAGTAATAATAAATATTTCCTGATAATAAAGTGTATTATGTAGCAATGATACACTTTATATCTTGTTTCATTAAATGTTATTATCTTATTATTACCCTAGGAAACCTGACATAATTCATAGTGAGACCATTAACAAAAACACATGTACCATGCAAATATAGTTTCATTGATGCGAAGTAAAATATATATGCAACACATAACAATACACATTTTATGAGTTATACAATAAAACTTGCCACAGTGAATCAAGTCTTTCGAATAAGGTAATAGACAACATTGGGGCACAGTGTCATTAAGCGTGTACATGTACCGTCGGCAACACTCCGTGGATGGCGCAGACAATAACGTCTCCGGCGATGACGTGTCACGCATGAAGCCATAACGCTGGTTATTGATTCCGACGAGAGGTGACAACCACGTGGAATTCTGAGGACATAACAACGGCGACCAGCCTACAAGCGAATTTGACGACGACACGGGCAGTCTGGCGATGTTAATGGCAGATCCATTGTACAAGTATTGTGATTGCACTGAGCGAGCTGCCGAGGCTTTGTCCAGGCGAACCATTATTTATGATGCTTGAACATCTGCCGCCAGCTTGCGTTCGGGACCACGACGTTTGCGTGCCACTTTGGACACACACAGTCTGGTACAAAGGGACATGTGACAAAGGGGACAGGTGACAAACTGATTACTTCTGCGTTGACAAAAACCGGTGTCACTGTACACATTTATGTCATAGTTTGTGTCGTAGATATCAATGATGTTTTAAAGCAAAATCTCTCTCCCTTCTGTTTTGTTCTGTCTCTCTGTCCCATCTCTTTCTCCGACTCGCTCTCTCTTTCTATATTTTTGTCTCCTCTCTCTCTCTCTCTCTCTCTCTCTCTCTCTCTCTCTCTCTCTCTCTCTCTCTCTCTCTCTCTTTCTCTCTCACGCACGCACGCACACACGCGCGCGCGCACCACACACGCACACCACATATTTTAGAATGTTCGTTTAAAGAATACAAATGGTCGGTCACCCCATACACCGATTGAGGCACATTTCAAAATGGTAGGTCACGTCACACAGAGTGAGGCACATCTCTAAATGTTCGGTCACCTCACACAGAATGAGGCACATCTCTAAATGTTCGGTCACCTCACACAGAATGAGGCATAACTCTAAATGTTCGATCACCTCACACAGAATGAGGCATATCTCTAAATGTTCGGTCACCTCACACAGAATGAGGCATATCTCTAAATGTTCGGTCACCTCACACAGAATGAGGCATATCTCTAAATGTTCGATCACCTCACACAGAATGAGGCATATATCTAAATGTTCGGTCACCTCACACAGAGTGAGGCACATCTCTAAATGTTCGATCACCTCACACAGAATGAGGCACATCTCTAAACGTTCGATCACCTCACACAGAATGAGGCACATCTCTAAACGTTCGATCACCTCACACAGAATGAGGCATATCTCTAAATGTTCTGTTACCTCAACATAATGCGCACATCTCTAAATGTTCGGTCACCTCACACAGAATGAGGCGCCTCTAAATGTTTGGTCACCTCACACAGAATGAGGCACATCTCTAAATGTTCGGTCACTTCACAAAGAGTGAGGCACATCTCTGGATGCTTGGTCACCTCATATAGAATGAGGCACATTTCTAAATGTTCGGTCACCTCACACAGAATGAGGCACATCTCTAAATGCTCGGTCACCTCACATACACAGGCACATCTATAAATGTTCGGTCACCTCACGCAGAATGAGGCACATCTCTAAATGTTCGGTCACCTCACAAAGAATGAGGTACGTCTCTAAATGTTTGGTCACCTCACACAGAATGAGGCACTTCTCTAAATATTCGGTAACCTCATGTAGAATGAGGCACATCTGTAAATGTTCGGTCACATCACACCTGTACCGAGTCTTGACAAATGCGTTTGAATATCAATGCCGTTTCCATTTTTCAACCGGACTCTTCGTCTGCGGATGGCAGTTTGATGTGTCTGAAATAGATTACTTTACACATCTTATTCCTCGGACAATCGCCATTGAGATAGGTTTAATCATTCTAGTTCCACCCATACATCGCTGTTACATTAATAATTGTATCCTATGTCCATGCTTGACAATGACAAACGATTCTCATGTCAACCTTTACAGAAAATCATTATGGGCATAGAGTACTGGAGTGCCTTTCATGGAATGGCCGTTGCTGGCTGTCCAGCCAAACCAGTGTAAACAATTATGCGGTCCAGTGCATTTGGGTCAGCGAGATTAATGTTGTCCAAACACACGACATGCATTATATGCGCTGATTTACACACGACTTAGCTTACTTGTAGTGGTTTCTCCTCTTCTTCCTTCTCGCTCTATCAAACCCAATGTTCCTATCCTATACGCACAAGAAGTTGATACCACAGAGGCACTAAACTGAAAGAGTTCACTACAGAAACTGGACCACGATTGTCATTGCACTAATATCTGCATGCTGTGACCCATCCGTATGTGAAAGGAGTAACAAAGCATATATTAAAACATGAAATCGCTTCAGCTGTCAGACCATATAGAAATCTTAGGAGAATACTGTTACATCTAAGAGATAAAGTGAGGAACAATCAAAAGACAGAGTGTGTACACCAGATTACACGGAGGAGTTGTAGCCTAATCACACTTACATTGGCGAAATAGGGAGAACATTTGGACCAAGAATCGAGGAGCACAAGAAGAAGGTTGAGACCATCACAATCAAACGGTTTCCTCGAGAGAGAATCGTCGATAGTACATGAAGTTAGCTATCATAGATCACGCCAACAGAAGCAACTGCTTTATTGACTGCGAGGGAGCCAACGTGATTGCCAGAGGAAATAAGTGTGTCATTAACCAAGGAGACTCTCTGGACCAAAAAGGCAACACATATCATGAAACGAGACGAGGGGTGTATAAAAGAAAAGTTTTATTAATTTATTTCCAAACTTGATAAAAATATTTCGCTAGTGCTGTGAACCTGTTTGTAAAAAATCACATTTGTATTTAAATGTTAAGGTTTCTGCACTACTACCAGAATCACAGTAAAAAATTATATATGGGAACTCGTGTAATTAAGGATGTTGGCTGAGCTGTTTGGTCCAGTTATAATGTTTCTATATTCCGAAAGTTTAAATCGATAACATTAGTTGATTACATTGTTAGCCAAGAATTCAAGCACTATTTCAAATGACAGTGGAAGAGAAAAAGACCACTGAAGAGGTGGAGCAGCCAGAAAAAAATTATACTGGGCTTCCACTGTTGACAGCAGAGCGATATGCCGTAGATCAGGATGGAGCGATGCAATCTCTCGGACGACAGCGAGGGGTCAATATGGTATATGCGTTTAAGTCAAGTAAGTCGAGTCAGTGATAGCTTCTAGTGTAATCGGTTATGAGTATAATCAAATGCCACCCTTCTTTATGTGCCATATGGCGACATTGGAGATCATGTCCCCCAGGCAATTCTGTCGTTTGCAGTTACCAGCATTTCATTGTGTCAGTGGATGGTATTTCAAACCATTTGTTTAGATTGTTGATGTTACTCTTTGTATCTAGCTTTGTTTGCTTTGATTGTTCCTTCAAAACACATTATGCAACATGAACCAGAGAACATAATTAGAACACCGTAGTTGATTATGCACAATAGGCCATGCTACAAATATAATAGCCTATTACAGATCTTACGATAACTGTACAAGAAAATCATTGTCACCGGGCAGTCAGCGGTCACTGCTGACTGCCCGGCCAAACCGGTCAACAATGATGCGGTCCAGTGCATTTGGGCCGGCGACATTTGTCCAACCACACACGACGTACATTATTTATGCTGCTGCATGGGTTCACATAATGACCCTATATTAAGTCTATATTGTTAAGCATTGCACTGTACAAAGAAAACTATGCCGATTGGGACTGATACACTATAAAGTGGTCCTTCGAATCAATTGTATATTTAGAGTGTGGGACAGTAGTTATTGACAGGCCATTGTGTGGGGTGTGAGAGGTATACAATATGGATACAGTTCGACCTTATTGTGGTTTCTCGTCCAGTAATATTATCTGCGTCTTAGGGGAAAGGCCACATTGACGATTCATTCAGCAGTAAATTTACTTACTTATTTACTTATCCTGTTCCCTCTGTCCTTGGCTCTCCTTGTCGCTGTGCTCCATGTCAGCCCAGCAACCTCCAGGTCTTCCATTGTTCGTCTCCGTGTTATTTTTCGTCTGGTCCTCTTCCCTTCTGGGATCCAAATCAAGGTTGTTTACGCTTGTAGGTCACTGGTCATCCCGAAGACATGTCCAAGTCATTTTCATATTCTCTCTTTTTCGGGATGATGTAAATGTTCACGTTTTCTTAGTTGGTGGAGTCAAGTGTTGGAGATGGCCTCAGACCTATATATGTTGTTGTTGAAACAGACCCGCACGTCAGCAGTAAAACAGACGTGATATATTGTGAACTGAATATGATTTTGTCCGAGTGCATATCTAAAGGTATTACTTCAATGTTGTGGCACGAATTTGGTAAAAGCTTGTAATGCAGATTAATATAATGCTTCATATCATATGCATCTAGATTAATCAATATTACGACAATAACATGTGTAAACCAATTTATTATTCTCGTCTGCAGTATATTCGTAATGTTCTCCCCTTCCAAATGACCACATGCATTTCAGCCATGTTATCGTCTTGGTTGTCTTTTGGCAGTATCCACTGTGGTCTACGCCACACCGGCGCCTGACGGCATCTGACGGGCATATTCTTTGATCATCCGCAGATTTAGTGATATATGGCGCTTTGACATTAAACACCAAGGCATTTTTTTTACAATAACACGTCTTAGCACCATACGCAAGAAACGGGACATCACGCCCAGAGACAGAAGTCGCGAGAAGCAGTGTTAGGTTAAACAGCCAAGCAACTTAGGTCAATGGTTTTTTCGACTGAATGGACGACTGCGGAGTCGTTTCCGTGAATGCGGGATTTGATTTATTGTAGGTGTGACGAAATTCGTAGCGCGACAGGTTGCAATGTATTCGTTTTTTTTCTGTGGCAATAACATTTCTCGACGCATCGTGAATTAAACGACCTTGACTAACGGCGAAGTTTAGTGCTCCCTCGTGCTGCCTCGTGCTGCCTAGTGCTCCCCAGTGCTGCCTCGTGCTGCCTAGTGCTCCCCAGTGCTGCCTCGTGCTGCCTAATGCTCCCTATTGCTGCCTCTTGCTGCCTAGTGCTCCCTGGTGCTGCCTAGTGCTGCCTCTTGCTGCCTCTTGCTGCCTAGTGCTGCCTCGTGCTGCCTCGTGCTGCCTCGTGCTGCCTAGTGCTCCCCAATGCTGCCTCGTGCTGCCTAATGCTGCATCGTGTTGCCTAGTGCTGCCTAGTGCTTCCTAGCTGCCAAGTGCGCCCTCGCGCTGCATAGTGCTACCTTGTGCTGCCCAGTGCTCCCTCGTGCTGCCTAATGCTCGGGGGGGGGGTACTCCCTATACTGAGGTATACATGTATGTGCCGCGCAAATGCCCCTGTTTTTGGCCATTTTTCTCTCTCTGTCCGAAGAAAAAATATATATGTTCTCTCTTTGTGCCCCATTTAAATCTGATAATGCTCTCTTTCACCGAAGAGGAAATTTCCCATTGAAAACGTTCCGCCCGGGCTTACCTTACGCTTATAGATATTAGATAAATTGTTCAATAATTCTCTCTTGGTGACCCTAAATTTCTTGATTTCTCTCTCTCCATGTGCTCCATGGGGCTCTGGTGGCACACCCCCGCCGCTCCGCTTTGGTATGGCAGTACCCCCCGGGCTAGTGCTGTCTAGTGCCGAATCGTCATCGACGGCTGTCGGAGTAGCCCATGAAAGGGGTGAATTTGTGGCAAGGGGTGGGAGGTGGGAGGTGGGAGGTGGACTCTAAAACATTGTGGGCGGTGGGAGATTGGCCCCCACAAACAGGTAGGAGAAGGGAGGTTAGCCCCCAAAACAGGGAGATGGGACGTTGTGATCCCTACCCCTACCACACACCCCACAAGTAATCGGACGCGACTTACAGCCTTGTCCGATCATTTGTCTTACTTAGCCACCGTCCAAGACGATTTTCACATCAACACAATAACTGATGTGGAGCGAGATAACCAGCCTGCGTGATCGAGACTAAGCGTGACGGCGACCTTCACCTCTACGCCTTTCGTCATACCGCCTGGGCGTACCGACCGCGCTGGCCCACACCAGCTTAGCTCTCGGCGCCGTCAAAGCGTAGGCGAATTTGCCGCAGTATTCGCAGTTCGAATTTCAGCGGTGGATATTTCGGCGCGCGACGCCGCCCGGATGAACGACTGGATTCGGCGAGTTGATCGGTACAGGACGACATCTCTGGCAACGAAACGAGGTAGGATTGGGAACGGGCCGGTTGGTCGTTTTGACAATACTGCATCGTCTGTGTTTACGTTGCCGCCCGTGTATTTATAAACCGGAGTCAGGTGCTCAGGTTCCGTCCGCCGAAGCTGCCTCGCTGATCGAGTCTGGCTTGGCCTAGTTACACGAATCCTAGCATGGCTCGAGTAGCTGTCGACGACAGAAAGTGCGACAGTCGCGGTGACAGCAGATGTGTAATGGATACGTCTTGTAAACTAGTGTTATTTTTTAGCATTTTTTTACTGGTGTAACACGAGATTGAGTTGCCATGCTTGCCTGGGGAACATGTCTAAATCCCTGGACCCGATTAGGACTATCCAGGTCCGCGAATGAAAATGCTTGGAGATGTAAATTTTCTTGCCATTGTCTAGACTTTTGTTGGGTCCACCGCAGCACAAGTTGTCTTAGCATACACATTATGGTATAATAAGTATCACAATGACAATACATTCAATTCCCACCAAGAAGCTGTACCTTATGTAATGAGAAACTCTTGCACACATTTGGTAGATTACTATTATAGTTAAATATCCCAACGAGAAATGTATGGTCTTAGAGAAAGGTTACCTTTGTAATTGCATGTTGGGAGATGTGTTATGCGAAAGAAAATGTATCATTGAATACTATGGACCTGTCTGCTTTCTACCAGAATACAAGATTTGTAATATATTAGAAAATGTATGTCTGGTCTATTCTTTTCTAAACGAGCTTTCGTTCTCTTCAACTCACCTCACCTCACCTATCCTCTTCGGGCCCAGTGGCCCATTAGGCCGAAGTGCATCTCCTTCAGCTCGCTCTGTCAGGTGTTACATGTCTGACCTCGTTCCAGCAGTTCAACCCCAGTACGCGTCTTTCATTTTCAACAGTTGATCGCCATGTTGTCTTTGGTCGACCAACCTTTCTTCTACCTTCGGGCGTCCAAGTCTCTCCAATTCATGTGATATTATATCTTGAATATGCATGCTTCCCTGTGATTACACTAACGATCATGGTTTGTACAAACAAAGACAATTAAGCGAGTCTAACTCGAGTACAAATCGAATATTAAATACAATAACAACGACAATCACGCTCCTATGGTCTTCAACGGTATTGCTTGTGGTGTAAATTGTCACATGCATTTTATTTTAAAGTAATCACACTAATATCAGACACAACGACATCTGCCCCATGTTGCCTTATTTAATAATTTACCTATGAGAACACCTAAGCATTGTTCACCTTCTTTTCTGCCAAAGGTGTTCTGGATTAGTTATAAAACGCCCACCAATCCTCTGCAGGTTTGCCAGTGCTTATGCGTATGTACTGGGATTACCGAGGCTTTTATTGAGCTGCAGTGTTTATACACGTATGACAGGGACCACCGGGCAACTAAATTTTGGTCGTATAAAGTCGTCTTCGAAAAATAAACTCACTCACACTCACTCACTGTTGACGCTATGAACTAGTGAAACGTTAAGGTTCCCTGATCTATTGTTCGTTTTCAGTGACAGTCTGTGTCACTCTCTGTATATCCAGTGTTGCGAAATCTGCACGTATTCGTCTGAAGGGGGGGGGGAGTAGGCGGCGCCGTTCCTTGTGTGTCTGTGTCGGCAGGTGTTTCGCTAGACGTATTTACATTGAGACTGACTTGAGTCAGCCGGAAGTCGTTATTTAACATCGCCAAAAAGCAACGCGATGGGTGCGATAAACTTTCCATAAATACGACACTCGCAACGAGAACACGAGTTCGGGTGATGTGTAATGGAAACTTGTGTCAAATTCAGCGGGCATATAGTTGAATGAAGACGCAGTCATGCGTGACGACACGACGATTCGATTTACCGTATTATCGCTCAATCAGTGCAGAAATGTTACAGCGATGGTTATGCACGTGTGCAAGTGGTGTATACCTGTTTTATGTGGGGACAGATTCTGAATTGATCCAATTTACAAATTTATGCGTCGGCCCGATCGAATATTGATTATCCAAGAGCGGCTCGCCTCGCCAAATGCCTTTGATTAACGAACGTGCAATTACAGCAGATTGACACACACACTGACACGCACGACTGAACACGCACAAGTCCACGCTTTCTAGCACGCTCGCAACATGTTTCAATGATTCACAGAATATCACGCATTCGCGTGCACACAATAAACACTTTTACTGACACACACGCTTTCGAACGTAACCCTCCTACACAGTGACGAACACATTTCCCCAAGCAACACACATTACATGTGCGCATTGATCGACACGTACACACACCGTGATATGCACATGCATACCCAGTGTACACACGTACCCACACGTATTGTTCTCTTCGTGAGAATATATATATATATATATATATATATATATATATATATATATATATATATATATATATATATATATATATTATCATTATTGTATGATTATAATATGCTATTTGTAATATTCTTTGTTATCAAATCAGCTTTTATAATTACTGATCCACCACTATTTTCAGTCAAATATTGCTATTACTTCAAAATACGTAATCCATTTATTAATTTACCGTGGTATAACCATGTTGAACTTACAGGAACTTACAAAGTATATAAATACAACATATGGCCACGTGGTCCAACACTTTACGGTGGACAGAGAGGAAGAAGAAGTGCAGTGGCAGTCGACATTTAAGGGTGTTGTAGTAATAATTTTCGTCGTAATAGACATTTGTGTAATCCAACCCAAACCTGGCCAGCTTGTGCTAGTTTATTCCCTAACAATGATAGCTTTGTGTTCGCCGTTACGGTTGAGCGAACCGAGACAATGTTAACAAAGGAATTGTATTTCTGACGGCAATGAACAGTACGTATTGCTGTCATCGTAATAGTTCATGTCAAGATTAGATCATCAACCTGATTGTACAATTTGTTTTCCAAAAATTAGCATGTAGGGAACGATTCATGTAATATATTAAGCATTATCAACCAATGATTTATGCTTGCATTATCTGCCACCGGTATCACCCGCTTGGAATTTCATTTACTTATCATGATCATGGGCTTCGTGATATGAGCGTGGGTGAGCATTTTTATGTAGGAAATTCATGAATTGCTAGGCCAGTTCACTCGCGCGTTTACAGCCGATTAAAATGTGTGCCTAATAATGTTTGCATGCAACAAAGAGGTATACACATATAACATAATCACAATTAATGTTACAGGAAGGAAAGTTACGAATAACGTCAAGACACTTACATCAGTACATGTTGGGGGGGGGGGCATCATGTGCAATGCAGCGATATAAAAACCATTCGGCCTCATCCGCTTTCTAGATGAAACTTTCACAAAGAACATAAACGTGCTGTTCCCTCCTACATATATGCACTTGGTGATTATTGATGAACATGGTTTGTTGTGCAAATATAATGGTAACAGTACCTATGTGTATCATGCTTCAGATATAGATACAGTAATTTATAATAATATATTTACCGTGGTGTTCGCCATATGGTATGCCACGGATCGCTGCACACGACACGCAATTTATTGTTGACGCCTCGTGTTACGACACGACAGGATATGTTTTCGCAATACTGAGAGTCGTAATAAGTTATTAATAGAAATGCCTCATAATGCGATTTTGTTGTAACAACATTACAGTTAAGTTGTTACTTTGTTGTCATACACTCTTTGTATATCTCATATCAAATAATTATTTTATATCACATTGTTCAGACTTCGCATATTTAGCACAAACGTTGGATATCAATATGTCGTTGAGTGACAACAATCCTCATTGACGAGTTGTAAGCCTCTCGTAGAGAATGCAGATAATTACACGTGGACACACCCCGTAATTGAATATTCATTTACTGACCATCAGTGTTTCTTTTCTGCTTGGGATGTTCGTTTTACGGGTATTTAAAAACATATTGAACATTCCCAGTGGAATAGTCACTGGAACTTGACAAATGTGTTCAATTGGTCGAACTCCAGTGCCACACAGCAGAGTAGACTGGTGTTGTAGTCGACAGGCACCATTGCACCATTATTTTCAGCCATGTGTATGACTGCATGTACGATATTTGATATTACGACTGATGTCGTGTACGTGGCGTTGGGTCGTCAGGACTGTAATTAGCTAAACTCAGCTGTCGCTTGTATCGCGTTCGCAGAATGCATGGCAAGAAGAGGCAGGCAATGCACGACATACTACATATCCCATTGGTTCGATTTCGTTAGAAGTGTGTGTGGGTTTGTAAGTAAAAATATACTTGCAATGTGAAATGTAATTTGTTGTCCTATTAGTTGGCAAAGCAAATCGGCATCAATCAAACGTTTTATATTTGTGTTTTGGGCTGGATAGTTATACTTAATTAGTACAGACAGGGTATAAGACATTGCATTGGCACTGCCAAATGGTAAGGAGTAATATGGTTCCAAAATTGTCAAATCTACATGTAAACGTGTCGAACAGTGGATACCCCCTACACAACTGTCCCGGATAACATCAACTTTACACCGTACGTGCAGCGTCCTTATAACAAGGTCGCTACAAGGAACGTCCACCGCTAGTATATGCTGACAACGACATAGTAGCTTAGTGTTGTATGGGTGTTTTGCCAGTCACCCATGTCGGCTGCCATTCGCCGACGTGTTTATGTGCATCACAAAGATTCAGTTAGTATCTTGATGGATATCGCCGACACGCTCTATTGTTGAGCTTGATCACGTGATGAAGACTGCTAACCTCCGATCTCTCCGGCGGAGATAATTGGTCGCTCTGTTCGTGCAGACGAGGGTTTCTTTGAACTACGTTGACAGCTTCAGAAATAAGAACAACGATGACAGATTAGGTGAACTGTTCGTCTAAACGTTCCTCAAATTACTACTGTGCGAGTTACGTTACAAAAATAGATGTTTGATTTTTCATTGTGATATCAAAATATTTCTTGGAATAGGGACGATATAATTGTGTATGTAAGTCTGTCCAGTACGTTTTGTGTGCGTATTCTGTCCTGTGCATCTGAGAAAAGACGCATCTTCGCTGTTTTGACACATTCTTCCCTCTTGGCATCGTATGGTTGTTTCCTCAGTAGCATATATTTATCCGTCTTTCCATGTCAGTTGTCATGGATATATGTATGTCTTCCATTTTCCCGTATGAAACTCTCTCTTTATCTCCCTCCCTCCCCCTCCCCTCCCCTTCCTCCCTCCCCTCCCCCCTTCCCTCCCTCCCCCCTCCCTTCCCCCTCCCCCTATTCAGATCTTCGCCCGGTGCACATGTTCTTAAACAATACTGGCTGCTGAGCGGCCTGAGCCAGAAGTGGTTTTATATGAAGCGAGACGTACCAGGTAGCGGACGGCAACAGGAGATTTCTTTCTGGGCTATGTGTGCAGATAAGTAATGTAGTGCATGTTTTGAAATGTAAACACAAACATCGCCTACTGGGTTGCAGAACAGCTTAGTGAAACCATAATTAGTTAAACCAGCCATTTGTAAGGAGAAACACAGTGCACCCACGGCTATGTTCGTCATAATCCGTATTGTGTCCCTATGTAGTCAGACATCTGTAGAAACCACGGGCACCAGTTCATTTCAGTTATGGCTGAAACTGAGGCAGTTGTTGCCAACTTCTCAGACTTCAGAAAGTTATGAAGAAACCTGGTTAGTTTGACCTATATCATAACTGCGAATTCAAAGACAGCTTATCGTTAAACGTCAGATTACGAGGCTCGATACTCCAGATTATGTTGATTAGCTGGACCATTTGCTATAATCGGTTGTTAGATGTTTCACGACTATTGTGGATTGACAAAGCCGTGTGCGTATTAGCTGTGATTGCATTGTGCGTGTGTGCACAGCTTAGAATACGAGGTACCGTTATTATGATTTTCATTCATCCCGGCGAATGGACTGAATTGCTTTGGATATCACGACGATTGTCGCAAGTAAAGTTGATGAGATTTGATCGCAGTATTACACCTTGGACGTCAGTAATTTGCATGTAGAACACAGGCAGTATTGTACATTATATACATATGTTCACTGAAGTTTATTGTTTAAAAATACCTGGTTTGGTTGTACTTTGAATAGCAATGAAAAACGTGAGCACCCGCCCTGATTGAAGCTAAATGGTTGCCGATACGAGATGACCATAGCATATAATACCATGTATCATATTAATTAGCCCCTGTCACTCGTGGATATTTATCTGATCACCCCAATTCAGGTTGTCGTATCGATAGGCTATACGGAGGACTAATTGTTAGAAAGCGTTCATCGGCGACATAACATGGTTGCGAGTACCCACCTGTCCAAAAATACTATTAGTTCTGCGGACGACGTTGCCACGTTCGTTCCGTTGACACCATTGGCGTCGGGGGGGGGGGGGGCAGTCTGGATGTTTGTAAAATGTAGGTATTTTATGGCAAGTGGATTGTTTACTATTTGTGTTAAGTAGATCATCTAGTAGATTTGTTAATTAATTATTTACAATTATGTCATTTTTGTTTATTGACAGTTGACATTTTGTGTAAAGTGTAAAGATTTCTGGTCGAAATGAGACAGCAGCATTTTTTGCCCCCCCCCTGAAAAGAAGCCTGCGGACGCCCTTGGTTGACACGCAAGCCGAACCAGAGCAGCCAACGTTACTTTGTGCCAAACACTAGGTGTAAACTAGCAGTGCCATATATAGTTACACTAACAAAGAGTATGCGTTGAAAACGTGTGTCATTCCTTCTAGCTTTGTCGCTGGAAGAACCGCGACTCTGGCAGTAATGACGTGATTCAACAATTCTAAAAAAACTATATATTCAACCAATGTAGAGACAGGATCAAAGCGCGTCTACATTAGTGTTGCCCCGATATCGTATGCAAGGCGTAAACACACATGCATGTCAAGCAAGCCGTTAAGAGGGTTGGGTTTAAGTGCACTGTGATCGTCGCGATTTACATGAGCTGTGAAATTTTAGCCGGCTTCTCTCACCTAGAGGCGTATGTTTATAGAGGTGCGATTCGCCTGTTAACACAACGGTGGACGTGGGACAATGGTTTACCCGCAGATTGAAAGGTTGTCTCGTTGTTTTCACGGAACAGGTAACGTTAGGGATAATTATTCCTGCTTATATCAAACACCTAAGCCAAACAGTATGAAAGACCTACCAATCATAAGCATAATATACAATTTATAGTCCTGGCATTGATGATTATTTTAATTATGTATTATGTTTTGACATACAGTCCGGTAGTGAGTGCCGCAGGCTGTGAAGAGAGTTGCCTAAATAGGCGACTTGAAACGCATGATTCCTAAGACAATCATCGTAGCGCTAATGAACCTTTCTTAGCAGCTAAGTGTAGGCGACATGAAACTGGCCCCTATATGGAATCAACTGCAGTGAATTCACGAAGTGCGTGCTTAATAATTAATATCCGGCAAACTGAAATGCAAGTGGCAGTCACACGATTGATCTCTGTAGACTGGATGCTGAACTACCAATGCATGCAAGTAGAACTGGGTCTTTGGCATTGTACTTGTGTTCATACGACGAATCGATTGGCGGTTGAGGAAATACCAGTTAGCAGTACCAGCAAATTATGAGTACTTACGCCAATCCTGATGTCGCAGACTGCGGAAGCCACACAGACGTGATTTTTTGTAATATGACCTCGCGACTAACCAACGTGCATCAACTTGCCAGCAAAGTATGCAGAGAATGGCCCCCAACTGATGACGCCGCAGGTGGTCGGGTTTACCTGATATGGATGTGAAAATCGACCCAAAAATGGCACTGCATACATATTATAAAGTGTCATCTCCCAGGGAGTGAACTGGTTCAGGTTACTTGGTGCTGCTAGAAGCGCGAAACAATAAGACCAGAAGAGACAACACCAGAAACGAGCATATATCGGAGATATGGTGGGTACACATGTAGTTATTGAACACATAGAAAAAAGAATAAAATGGATGTATTGGCCACATAGTCAATATGCAGCCAAACCAACCAGCTGGAAAAGCATGCACAAGATGTGGATACGGAGCAAGAGGACGGTCGAGGAAACAATGGATAGACGATGTTGCAGAGACACGAGACAACACAAGCTCACAGCCGCCCAGGCTCACAGCCGCCCAGGCTCACAGCCGCCCAGGCTCACAGCCGCCCAGGCTCACAGCCGCCCAGGCTCACAGCCGCCCAGGCTCACAGCCGCCCAGGCTCACAGCCGCCCAGACTCACAGCCGCCCAGGCTCACAGCCGCCCAGGCTCACAGCCGCCCAGGCTCACAGCCGCCCAGGCTCACAGCCGCCCAGGCTCACAGCCGCCCAGGCCTGCCGCGTTGCTGTTGAGCGAAGGTTACATCTTCCTGCGACGGCTTCACGACGACAGCGCAATATTGAAGTAAAATAATGTACAAGCTGTAAACATGACTCGAGTGACACTAGCAGACGGCGGAGTGGAGGCACTTGCGGGGGCATATGGGATGTTTCGATTATACACATGCCCTATATGTATAACACAAGAACTCGTGCCTCGTTGGCATGCAGACTGGCCCTCCCGACTGATGCCAAACGAGCTGGCAAGTTGTTACTCCTCCGTCTGCTGCTGATTTAAGGTACAGACCACAGTTGATATCCCCGTCGGTGGCCAAATTAACGTTTTGTATGATAATAAGACAATTTGACCATCACACACCACTGGTTATGTTGCCAATGTAAAAATCACATACTTCCAGTTCCATGATTTTAATCATGTCGCAAACGCGCTTGCGCTAAAAATTGACAGTTAATACACGGACCAGTGTTTCGTGATTGAAAGTCTTCGCCGATCGCCTTCAAATCCGATTCACAATGCCACATCTCACTGCCAAATACTGTTACTTCTTGGCGAATAAAGTAACTGAAATCGGCTGACGTGCATTTTTAGGCGCTGCATTCGAAACACTCCTGCAACTGTATCTATGGTCTGACCCATTCAATTGGTAAGACGTTGGTAGCTATGGCGCCCGACCTCTGGGCATTTTAAAAAGAAGACTGTTACTGATGAAATTTGCATAATGCCAAAGTCCCCGTTATAGTAAACGTCCAAGACAGTCTTCGTGCCAGATTCGACAGAACGTTGGGCTACGTGTATTGTCACTGCTATTTTCTATACGGGTCTTAAATAATTGTTGTTTTATCAGAAAAGTACGCTGTGTTCCCCGGACATCTTTGTTGATACGGTGAAGACGTAACGCCTACATGCGTAAAATGAATTGTCACCATCCAACAAACACAGCTACACATTGGTTTAGATAATGCGGTGACGCCTGAAATAAAAAAATTGGAGGACACAATAAAGAGCAATCTACTACACAAAACACGCGGCTCGGAGCAAGAGCCTAGTACGAACTCGACGAGTACACGAGCGATTAATTTAAAGCGACACGTTTGGTGAAAACATAGTTTCTTCTCGCGATGCGTTGGTCCAGCTGCGTGATGGAATTTTAACGGGAGGACTAAAATAAACAACACTTTCCCTATTCTCGCCGAGCCGAGTCTAACACTTGGACATGGTTTCCCCGGTTTCAGAAGTTGGTCTAAACATATACATTTCGCATATATGACTTCGTGAGTGTCACGAATGGCTCAACATATCGAACCTACAAATGTAAGGGGCCAAATGATAGAGGTGTATGTTAAAATGTCATGATTTGGACATGGAATAATAAGTCAGGGCAGTCTTGTTACGTCTTGGGTTAACGGTTCTGTACAGACCCACACCCATACTGCACATTCGTTATGCATCGCATTGTCATCACGATCCTGAAGGACAATTAAAATCTAAGTACCTGGCTCACAATAACCCACGATGTTCAGCAGAATAGTGTTCGACTAAACATGGAGGTTCAACGATAATTCAATGGAAAATCATGCATGCACGAATGGATTGTAATCATTTCGAATAACCCGTGCCAGACGGTGATTCCAATGTGTTCGGGTGAATCTATTTGTGTGCGGTTTTGTGTACTATCGGGGCATGCGGGTAAGTTAATGCTCCAGGCTTGATGTGACACTGCCAATTAGTGGCTGCGTGTTTACACCCGTACATAAATAGGTATACGCATGCGGTTACATTTACAACACGCAAGCAGCAGAAACCAGCGTTCGTCCAGTTTAACAGTCATCAGTTCGAAGCAACTGAACATTTGTTATAACCTTTTATGTGCCAACCCTGGGTGGTGCACACCATAATCCACAAGATCGCAAACGCAACTGTAAGATTATCTACGTCCTCTGGTTTAGCGCGCACGCTCAAAAGGAACTCGCCATACAAACAAGCCTATATTTATTGGATCTTGTGGTATTTTGGTGCATCTAACTGCGCACAGCTAAAATATACACGAGAGTCGATGTCGAACGTGTTTTGAATTGATGCTGTGTTATTTGCAGGCCATTTCACAAACGCAGACCGTATCCCGCAATACAACAAAACCTCGTTCAAAGCGGACAAAACCGTAAGGAATGTGTCCTACGTAAGACCCGTCAAATTTAAGAAATCCGCAATATTTAGGGGTACGCCATATGATTAAATCCGTAGAGTCTGTATACCACAGCCAACACATTGCTTTAAGGGAGGCTGAGCCACAACAGTCATCAACTGAGCATGATCGATCGCGGCTACTGTCTTTTTTTTTGGCAAACCATGCATAGGCTGGCTGGTCCTAGGCCTCGACACGGTGCTGAATGCCTTCGAGAAATCGACGAACGGGACGACGCACCACCTGCGTTGTTCGTGTACTGTACACTGCTCCAGAAGTCTGCATATTGTTGACATTCACCTAACCTCTTTGAGTCTCGCGTGGCTTTCTCTAATTCGCTCTATCCTTAACCACTAGTTTGACTTCATTCCACACCTTCCAATCCGGTTCTCGTTTTTCTTTTTCAGCAGTTTTTCGCCCCGTAGTCTTTGGGCCGTCGTCAGGCAGTGGCTGTCCGAGTTCATTCTGTATGCGTACCCGATCCAATTTGATTTTCTTTCGTTTGGTATCAATTACGATATATTCAACATCACGTTGGAATCAGTTCTGACTGAGCCCGGGCAAACCGCGTGCCCGAAACGATGCGCTGTAGGCTGCGATGACTGTCATATCGACCGATGAGAATCTCGCAAATCGGACGGGAATAAATGTACTGTTGTGAATTTATGTGCAGCGACCACCAGCGAATTCACACAGCTGGTGTTGGGGTATCCGCACAGCTTACAACACCTGTGAGTGCGTGATGTATTTACCTCCAACACCGGTGATTTATATTGACTTGGGTGAGACGTTGGCCTATCCGTTATGTTGTCTACTGCGCATTCCGTCCCAATTTAAATTCTCTTAAGATGTAAATGAGGTCGCATTTGTTGGATCGATGGCTTCAGAAAAACGCAATTTTCAATTGATACCGCAATTCAACTCACGTACACATAGTTATAACATGTGTGGTGAGCCATTTTTCAAACGATAAGTTTAGTTTATGCTTAGTCGGTACGCAAATGTTATTTTACCCTTACAGTCCGTTTGACCATTTGTGATGTGTTGTATTGTAACTTAATATGTTTTCCAAACAAGCGTATCCTCGATTTAGCGCGCTAGTCAATCTTAAATATAATATTATTTACACTGTTGACATGCCCGTGCTTTGTCGATACGGCAACGCTGGTCATTTACAAAAGGCACTGTCGTTACCAGCACTACTTTGGAATAGTCATCTTTGTGGTTTCGTGCGTATATTGTCAACGACAATTAACGCAGCTTTACAACCGTTCAGCAACAGTATACCCGACGGACACGCTACAGGCACACGTGGTGATGCATTATAAATCGGGCTGTTATTCCGAGATCACGCGTGTGAACGAATATAACAGTGTTTTCTCTCCGAACACCCACTCTGGAGTATACACTGTGCACCACGCGTCCGTTCGTGTTTAACTATTCAATCCTATTTGTTGGTATCAAA
Organism: Lamellibrachia columna; assembly: GCA_963662155.1. Lineage (NCBI taxonomy): Eukaryota > Metazoa > Annelida > Polychaeta > Sabellida > Siboglinidae > Lamellibrachia > Lamellibrachia columna. Next base: position 28,503,586 of record OY759270.1, read on the forward strand.
TGAACAGCCGCATAATCCGTTCCAGTTATGTGAAGCACACACGGCTCGCGTAGGCATTATTCGTTGATCACGGGATCTTGTTTTGTTCTCTGCCTTTTTATTGTGCTTTTTTAAGTGCAGCATTTTTGTCAAGCCAGCAACACTGTCTAATTACGGTATAAATAGTAGTGCAAGTAACCAGTTGTTTTTAATTTCGTGGATTAAAAAACAACACGTGTTGAAGAGTCAGTTAAATTGTTTTCGTTTCCACAGGCTATATTCTCATGAAAATCTTAATTAATATGATTTATCTTCGGTATGCTCCAGGTGATATGTCGACGAGAACGTAATTGCAAACTTCAGTCAGTCAGTCAGTCACTCACTCACTCACTCACTCACTCACTCACTCACTCACTCACTCACTCACTCACTCACTCACTCACTCAGTCTGACACCCAGTCGGGCACTCAGTCAAGCATTCCATCATCCCTTTACCGGGCCAGTCGCAGGGGTGCGCCTAGAAGCTTCTACAGAAAAACACACGTCCGATGTCAACCTTTGTATCGTATCTAAAGCTGTATGACCGGGTGGAGTTCAATACCAGGTTTACGTGACTAAGTTCTAGCATTGTGGTTAAAATGTTCAAGTTAGGAGGAAATAAATTAATATAATTTTTCTTTTGACACAACTATAAAGTTTACTCGTGAACAGAAGAGGTGATCGTCAACAGTAGAAAAACAAATCAGCAATCATAGACCATGCCAATTAAAATAACTGCATTGTTGACTGTGAATGAGCCAAGGTTATCGACAGGGAAAACAATATAAGTGTAAGGTGGATGAAGGAGGCCTTCTGGGTCAAACAACACCTATCATGAATCGAGACGAGGGCGTACCGACTCAACCATGACGACGTATGAGCCTGCTTGTCATACCATCTGACGAGCAGAAGGAGAAATACATCCCATAATTCAGTTTATGGGTGTTTTTACCTGAAATAAATGTATTCATATTTGTAGAGCCCGCAGCACACTAGCATATTTTTCATCGGGGTTAAATTTGTCGGGCCATCAGCTCCCAGCACACTAGCCGATATTTTGTCGCGACTAGCACGCCTCTACTGGCGAATTTGGAATTAAGCCAACATGGCGGCGCTCACACCACACCACACGTGGCGGCGATGCGGAGAAGAAGACAGAAGCTAGCTTTGTTCGTTTTGATTATGCTACGGAGGATAAGGAAAGGCACAAAAGTAAACAGACAAAATCCTTCCGCCTATTGAAATCATCTAAAAATCTAGTTGCATTGTCAACATGTTCTACAAGCAAACTTGCCAATGTGCCTGCTCAAATGCAGTTATGTCAGATGATATGATTTTTTGTTAATTACACATATCTAAAATTACTGTGCCTTACATTCGTGTGTAACACACCAGGAAGTCTAACTGAGGCATGATCCCATTTGTCATCGTGGCCGTGGCATTGGGGGCCGCCATGTTTACAATGACGTGTGTGCGCGTGACTGCAATCACGCTTCCTATTGGTCGCTAATTGGGCGAGCCCCGACAATTTTTCGGGAGTCCGCAGCACACTAGCCGACAAGGCCCGTCAGGACGTCACGAGATCTAGCACTGTCAGATATTATCCGATAAGCCCCGATCTTGCCGGAATTCACAGCACACTAGTCGACAAATGAAGATGATCTGTCCCCCGACGAAAAATCGGCTAGTGTGCTGCGAGCTTAAGAAGACAACCGTAGGTTGTTGAACCGTTGAAAGTCCAGTTAACTGTAATAATTGTGTCAAAAGAAAATTTATATTCACATTCGGGTATTCTTTGGTTTTTCACTTCGTTAGGCTACGGCGCCCGATCTTGCACTAGACCCGAAGTCTGTACCGTATGAATGGTCTGTGCGGACGGTTGAAACTGGTTACAGTCTTTTTTTAGTTTATTACGCTTCAGTTTGTTCCTTTGTGAGCTTGTGACTAGTCTCGTTATTTATGATATACCGTCGCACGGGGTTCTCCAGTGCAGAGCTATCTCTCTTTTCTTGGAAACATCTTGGATGCAACGAAGGATCTCGTTGAATACGTGAGGTTGTCAGTAATCGTTTGATATAAAACAGCGATTAGAACACCGAACTCTTAATCGAGAGGACCGGCGTTCGAATCCTCTTGAATGTGTAGTTTGTTACGGATGGGTGATTCCGTAACACATACATCATTTTTATTTCTGCGCTCGCTCGCGTGTTTCCAGATCCTGTCAGACTCTTACCGTGTGTTCTCAGGGACGGGTCGCGCGTTATGCAACAAGTAACGCTGAATTAACTTCTGTTTCAAAGCACAACAACGATACATAGAAACCTAAGCTTACTCTCATGATGAGTCACGTTTCTCGTGCGTATAAAAAGTAGTGCTAAACATTCCCATTTGTATGGCATAATTCGGGAGACGAGAGTACCAATCGGCTGGGAGTAAATCATACTCGACACTTGGCCAGTTGTTGAACACTATGTTAAGGAACACTTCCGATTTGTAGATCACCTTACAGCGTAACAATGGTTTCTATTTACACGCGTTAGGTGACGTCATGTATGTTCAAATGCTAATAACGAAAGCCGGATTGCAAACATTAAACTATTTATTTTATCTGTTTAGGCATGCTTCTATGTTAGTCGGAGTTAAAATGTTAAAACTGCTTCCTCCACAGATTTAGCGTATTGTAAATCCGGTTCATTGGTGTCCAAATATGTAGTGTGTGAATAGTTTATGTAACATCCGCAGTCGATTTAATAAAACAAGTCTATTTTTGTTCAAATCATCGAAAGAACTGATCACATGACAAAGTTAGGACATTTTATCAAGAGAGAAAATTGTGATTTTTCAGCATTTCGATTTTCACTTCAGTTAATGCTTGAACAAGCATTAACTAATTAAATAGTTTGTCTGATGATTTAAAAAAAAAATAGTTACAGCAGTTGCACAAACGAGCTAGCATGTTGCTCACTCCCAAGGTAAGTTTAGTTTTTTGCAAAATTTATTTGAAACGAGACTAGCAAAAAAATCGAGTTGATTAAGCACCTTTAAGCATGCTAGAAGTCAGCGTGTTTATCACATTTATAAGAACACGTTCGTCACACGAATATATACTCTACAAGCTATGTGTTAAAGGTCCCTCCTCAAGTCGATTTTTTTCGCTAGTCTCAATTCAAACTAATTTTGCGATTTTTTTTGGTGAAAAATCATCATTTGTGTGAAATCATCAGACAAACTATTACATTACTAAATGTTTAATCAAATATTAAGTGAAGTGAAAATGGAAACGCTGAAAACTCACAAATTTCACATTCGTAACTTTGTCATGTGATCGACGAGAGTATGGAAGTCACGCCCATTGACCCACACAGTGTTTACCATTTTGGACATCCACTATTTTGAGCCTTACCAGATCTAGCGACTAAAGTCAATTCTATCGATGATTTGAACAAATATATATATATATATATATATATATATATATGTATATATATATATATATATATATATATATATATATATATATATATATATATATTGTTTTTATTAAATCGACTGCCGATGTTACATAAACTATTCACATACTACACATCTGGACATCAACGAACTGTATTTGCGATAGGTTAAATCAGTGGAAGATGTAGCTTTAATGGAATTTTAAATGGGTTTAATCAAGGACGACGGTGCTCATCAACTAAGCAGCTTATCATCGGTTAATTGATGAGCACATTGTCCCCTGTACTCAGAAGTCACCAACGCACTGTTGTTGCTTGACCTGGGCAGTTCGCTGACCTTTTGATGTCCATTACTATTGGTGACCATTGTATACAGTACTGCGAAACGACCCAGCGGACAGCTTAAACAGCTCAGCTTACATTTAACGATGTTGTGAAGGCGTTGAAGTCAAACTCACCAGGTGTCGTGCGGAGGAATGTGTCTCGAAAGTGTTGTGCGGAACATTTCAGCTTTGATTATTCAGACTGCTTCGCCGGTTTGGATTCTGTTCGAATGAGGTATACAGTTGTGTGTAAACCGATTATTGGCAGACGTCTTCGTGACCCACTCTACAGAACCTGCGAGGTAGCGCATGTGTTTGGAAGGAATAACTGTCAATAACGCGTCTACCTATCCACAGGTGCTGATATTGTTAGATCGACGAATAGGTAAGTGTGTCACAATACACGAATCAAATTTTCAATTATTTGATAACAGTGTTCTGAAATGTGTCTCGCTGGTTGTAAACAGGTCGTTATTTTTCGTTGTGTGTTAGTATTTGTTGGTGTTTGTTGTTTATGTCTCCATTGAGACTTCCTATTTGTTGCTACCGCTCTAGCACTTAATCCACGTCCTCTCTATTCACGTGTTGCCAAGCATTGTAATGCCCACGAAGCATCACACGTAACGTAAATCATGGCAGAGGAGAACGTTTGTTTCGATATGTGTGACAAACATCTGCCAATAACACTCAGGTTATTTTGTCCATGTGGCTTACTAATGTATTTGTCTAATCGTAAAATACTTAGGTATATATCCGGGGGTTTCTTTCTGGCACAAAAACTCTGTCGCTAGTCCAGTGAAAGTGTGCCTACCTCAGAAGACATTTAACACCACACATCTGATCTACAGCGTACGGAAAAACCCAGTTGCGTCACATGAGAACGATGTAGATAATTTGGACAATCACCGAGAGATGACGGCAACTGAATTGTTTCGACGACGAACCCCGCCACGTGAATTAATCAACGAACGAATGAGTCGCAGTTATGTATATCGGTATAGATTGACGTGTGGATGTAGCGCATATGATATCTCAATGTGTCTTGTCTTCATCTCACATTCACACATTAACGACAGTGACGAACGACGTAAAATGGGTTGATGCGTTGAAGACACGGTTTGGTTGTTCACACCTTGATTGACGTCACGTCTGGTTGTATCGTAAGGTTGTATAATCGCGTAGACGATCACATTTTTTATATGTGGGTTTCGTCCTTAACTTAACAGCTGTCACTCTCCACTGTGGAGGTGAGTACTGACACCAGACAACAAGGAAAGCTGTAACTTGCTTCTTAAAAAATAATGGTCTCTCGTGGTAAATATTTCCTCTGGGAGGTCCAGGGGCGGTCTGTAGGAATATCCAGTGTCCGAGGGTGGAATTGCCACAGCAGCTGTGTGGTGAGATGTTGATGCCCTGGTGGCTCTTCGCACTACTGTAGGAGAAGGTAGCATGCTATTGAGTAGAGTTGGTTCATCTCCAAGGTGTAGCCGGTGGAACAAGGTGAATGCACATACTTGTAGTGTCTGGGCTAATGTTTAAATGGAATTCCTGGTCAGAGAAGCTTCAGGCGTAGCTATGATTTCGACAGCTATACGTGACATACATCCTGCCTAGCAATGTATCAGAGGCTACCAAGCAGATGAGACATATTGATAAAACGTCATAAATCATATCTGTTATGACAGTGTACCATGGACCAGTTCAACCAGCTGTCCAGACACGTCACTGACAATTCACCGCGGTCGAATGTCTTTTCGTGCAGTGATTGTCCCCAAAAGGCCTCGAGGTTATATTAGTCGTATTGTAAAGTGTGAACAGCTTTGAACGGCTCCGATGGCATGATAGCAGCAATAATGTTATCTCTGTGTTTGTGCTATGCTGTATTCACTGGTGGATTTATGTTATATATATATATATATAAGTTTTGAGCGGTCCACCTGATGATATATAACCATTTCCTCCGGATCCGACCAGTGTCGGTGCTGGGATGGACGGCGACGATTCAGCCGAGACTATCGATCACCGACGAAAAAAAGTACTGCTGTTTTACAACCACAGCAACGTAAACGTACCTTTCTCAAACAGGTATTATTTCAGGCGACGTAAAAAGAGCATCGCTGCAGGGTTGTTGCCAGACGCCATGCACACAGACTATAAAATGTGTCTGTTTAGATGAACTAGGTCGCGCGGCCGTTAAACAATCATGTTGCAATGGTCGTTAAAGAAAATGACCAATTTATAGACATATACTGGATACAGGCCACGACGCACACGCGACATGATGTCCCGATTGGCCACTAAACACAAGCAACTGGAACGTCAAATCGTACAAGGACAAGAGAACGCGGAGAAACAACACTGCATCACTCAGTAATGATGGCTAAGTTGATGATAGTCAATATGGACCTGCGTTACTACTTTCTACTACTACCTATATGCATTACAAAAACAACTACCAATATTCATTAGTATTTTCGGAGATTGGACAGAACTCATTAATTTTGGCAATGGAAAACAACAGGAAAATACTTTCAAGACTAAATTGCCTAGATCCTTGGCACAGCCTTCAGTTCCATTTCAATGATCCTATAGATTAAACATTGGCATATTTTACCATTCCTAAAATGTGTTGTGAAGACTGTGGCCCTGAAGCGGTGGTTGTAGGCGTTCAATTGCGTCTTCTTTATAACGTTTACAATGAACTCCGCTAGACAAACACAATGTGCTAGATGAAGTCATGAATGGTGTTTTTCCCAGCGTTCCATGCTTCACCAATGAATGATTCCCGTCTAGTGTTTGCGGCGTGCGGTTGGAGATATAAGCGTTTCGCAACCCCGTCTGTTTGCGTCGTGACCCAGTCAGTGTTGGGTGGTTTTTGTGCATACCTTACAACGTTTGATCTGTTGCACCCTCTCATAAAACCTGTAGCTAGAATTGACCCCCGCATTTACATTCATATTCAAAGACACATTTCCAGCTTCCTTCTCAAATGCTGGGTTCTTCCATTCTTTTTGTGTGACTCACCTCTGTCTTGGGAGACAATGTGTTTCTCAGTGTCGATGTCACGGCCTATGTGATGTATGGCCAGCGATTTCACGTCACGCTTAAAACATTCTTTCTACGAAAATGTGGCCTGCCCACCATTCTTTTCCCGTCCTGCAGCTTGAAAAAGAAGACGGATTGTGGCAATCTGTTTAATGCTTGACTAATTGTAAGTTAAATACTGTCCGTTTAGTCTTAATACCGTGGTCAGCCGGTTTTGATGCTGATGAGATAGGGTAGGGTACTATACATTTCAAACCCGGAAACCCCTGTCTCGTGACTAGTCCTATGAGACACAGTCACCAGGCCAGTCAGTCTGCAGAGGTCATCGTGGTTACTGCGCTAACGTGGATGTTTCTTACTGACAAACAAGCCACTGTGCACTATAGTTGACGCGAATGTTGTTCATCAGTCAGTAGCAAACACATTTGAAAGATGAACGCGTTGAAGTGTTTATGGCACCCAACGTGGTGGGCTTTAATGAATCATGGGAACTTGAATGACAGATGGACGACCGGCACCCGCAGTGTTCTACATGCTCCTTTGGTTAGTGCGACAACTTGTTGGGTTGGGAGTATACGGGTGGTACGCCACATTCCAACTTTGGAACAGTATACCAACGGACTTCCGTTCTATGGAACACTATGCCAATGGAGTAATCGAACCCTTTGCAATGATTAACTGAAAATACGATTGCATAAAATGCTCGCCTGCCTAGACGAAGTTGGTTCTTTTGTCTCCCATAGGTTTTGTTGGTGTCGATGAAAATCGACACGTTAAATTTCTCATTGTTGATAACTTGAGGTGGATGCTTTTCGTAAGCTTAGTGCTGGTGCTGGTGTTGGTGCCTGGGATATCACTGTGTGCACTGACTGCATGCAAGCACACGTGCTCTCACAGTTTGCCTTTCAATCAACAGCTCTTAACCACGATATACACATTCACATATGAAAATGAGAAATATTTCTACAAAGGCTAGCTTCGCAACTGGTGCGTGAAATTGAATGTGTTTACGTTTGTATGGCTTAGGGGCTTAGGAATTTAATATCACTGATATTCTGTTAATTACAGTCAAATGAGGTCATCTAATACAGCTACTTGTTAAGCTCAGCATGTATACAGTATATACAAACTGGCTATTTAATATCATTATGTGCCGCATAGCTGGAAACTAACAAAGAATGCCGGCCACATGGAAACTGGTTGATGTTGTTGTCGTAATTCCGCACTGTGTGTTAAGTTACCAAGCCGTGTACGTTACTAGCCAATTTGTGTGTTGCTTATATCATGTAAGTGTATCGTTCTTGAGCTGTGTTCGACCGCCGATGAGTGTGTTTTTGTTATGTGTACCTGCCAGACTTGTTGGAACACAAAGTCGGAGTCACCGTGATAAATGTGTTCAACCGTGGCCACGCAATACCTTCATGGTCAACTTAGATACGGGTACATAGTTAAACTGGCGCAGAAGGAATGAAAGCGCTAAACAGAAGGAATAGGACTGGATGTTATCTTTATGAGAGCCACTCTACTGCTGTGACGTCGGTATATTTACAGTGCGACTAACGTCGAAATGTCTAAGTCTTATCAGATCCGGTTCTCGAAGCGCTTCACTCTTCGTTTTTGCAGTGACTTATATTTAAAATAAATATAAGTCCATGGTTTGTGTTATGTGCATGCATATATGTGTTTCCACGGGTCTTACTTATGTGTCTACCGAGGTCAGGATGTGAAGGTTCAGCCCGGAGTTATGATATATGAGATCATAATCTTGTTTGTGTTGTGACTTGAAGACGTAGGAACCCGTTGCGGCACAACGTTGCTTGGTGGTGGTGCATGCGTGCGTGCGTGCGTGCGTGCGTGCGTGCGTGCGTGCGTGCGTGCGTGCGTGCGGGCGTATGTCACCGCGAGACCAGTCCACGACCGAGTTGGCATGATTATGTCAACAAGCGCTAAATCGTGTCCCAGTTCAAGGAGAGCAGGTTTAAGTTATTATAATCTATACATCGAGCTTTGAGAAATGCAACTGTGTAGGCGCTACTATTTGTGTTGTTATGCTTGACCCGTGTTAACAGTTGTGTGCAGGTGTGTCACATTGTCGCGTTATCGTATATTGTGACGTCTGCACTGACGTGAATGCGACACCAATCCCATTGTTTTCGGCTTGGCCCGCGTGTCGCGGGGGTGTTTACCGTGGGAGCAGCTATGTTGATCTTCGATCAGCTAATGAATATGTGTATTCGGGCATAGATATGCAACAGGACATATGGATTTTAGCGTCTCATCCAAATACACGTATATGCTTGACTTCTAAGCGAGTCGGTAAGTTGTATCCAGGTTTCACGAAACGACTGGGTTGGACTTCCAACCCAGTACCTTATGATGACGAGGTGAGCACCGACCCATTGAGCCAGTGAGTTATATTGGGACAAAAGCGTATTCGAAGATTGCGGGTCGCAATGTTATGGCGTTCCGCTCAATAACCACAGTGCGTGTTGATGTATGCGTTTGGCAAACTTTGCAATCACCGGGAAGCTGCAAAGCCCCAGTAAAAGAAAACATTAAAACTATTCACTTTGTAGACGCCGAAGTGCTCTTTAAAATCACATTTAGCATTTCATTAGGTGCTATTTACGGGTAACGACGCACGAATGTCGTTGTTCGTCGGCACATTTGCCTCATGTCAAATGGCAAGACTCAAACTGTTATACACATTGGAGAAGTCGGGACGTATTTAGTGTTGAAGCAACTGGCGACCTGCCACTCTGGTATGTGAGACGTTTACCTCAGCATAGGTACACCTGGCGACCTGCCACTCTGGTATGTGAGACGTCTACCTCAGCATAGGTACACCTGGCAACCTGCCACTCTGGTATGTGAGACGTCTACCTCAGCATAGGTACACCTGGCGACCTGCCACTCTGGTATGTGAGACGTCTACCTCAGCATAGGTACACCTGGCGACCTGCCACTCTGGTATGTGAGACGTCTACCTCAGCATAGGTACACCTGGCGACCTGCCACTCTGGTATGTGAGACGTCTACCTCAGCATAGGTACACCTGGCGACCTGCCACTCTGGTATGTGAGACGTCTACCTCAGCATAGGTACACCTGGCGACCTGCCACTCTGGTATGTGAGACGTCTACCTCAGCATAGGTACACCTGGCGACCTGCCACTCTGGTATGTGAGACGTCTACCTCAGCATAGGTACACCTGGCGACCTGCCACTCTGGTATGTGAGACGTCTACCTCAGCATAGGTACACCTGGCGACCTGCCACTCTGGTATGTGAGACGTCTACCTCAGCATAGGTACACCTGGCGACCTGCCACTCTGGTATGTGAGACGTCTACCTCAGCATAGGTACACCTGGCCAGTTAGGTGCGGTGGCGTTGTGGTTAGAACGTAGGACTCTCAGTCGAGAAACCCTGCTTCGAGCCCGCTGCCGTTTCAAAGCTTGGCCAATTTGGTCTACTCCCCGTTGCTCCAGTTCGCTCAGCTGTATAAATGAGTACCTGGACAGTGGTGGATATGTGAACGAATAGTCTTCGCGCTATACTTGTAGCGTGGCTGAATGCTTCCCGGAGAAGTCGAGTTGGCGTTGGAATGAACAGGTCTGCCAGGGTGTGAAGTGTAAAACGTCTTGAACAGTCCCAATGACTAGACACCGCGCTATGTAAGAACGCACCTTTACCTTGTTTTACTTAAAAAGAATACATTTGGAAGTCTTGCAGGCAACGCGTATTTTTTATATTGTTCTTTCTCCTGGTCTCCATCGTAGTGCTTACTTTCGATCGCGTGCCATGCCTTGTTCTTCGTTCGACCACCTTCTATCGGCATTCTATCATTTTAAATAAGCAGTGTTTCTACGGGGGTGTCATCCGGGGTGAATTGTCCGGGGAATAGTTGCCTTGCTTTCTTTGTGTTGTTCGAGTGACATTCCGTGTGCGCGTGTGTATTCATGGTCTGTATTTTCGACGGTACACGCAAGCAAACTCACCACACCTTGAGTTGACGAAACCAATCGGTAACTCATATTCCACCAGCTGTGGCGACCGCCAATGTTCCACGACCCTGGGGTTGTTTCTATGAGTTAGTAATGTGCCTTTTCTGTCAGTCGCCTTGTTTATGGATGATTACATGCCGTGGGGTATTGTTTACGAATGTCTGTGGTAACGTCTGCTTCTCCTCTGTGTAGTCCGTTTGCTTTATACAAGAGTCCGTAATAGGATATGGTTGACATAATTTGATTGGTGTCGTTTGTTTGGCTGCAGCAAACAGTACCGTAGAACGTAAGGTACAAAGTTTGACCGGTACATAGCATAGATTATATATTCTAACAAGGTGACCGTCCAAATGTGTTTTAAAGAACCAACATTTTCTTAATATAATTTTAACCTTATCTGCTTACGAATATCGACCTAGCCGTTCAACACGCAATGCAAACATGATATTCGAATTTCGAGTCGAAACATTCAAATTAAACAGGTAACGGTCAAATTATATAAATTATTGTGGTTCGTTAAACACATTTGGAATAGTTAGAATATATGTGGTTTATACTATAATATGTTATAACGAGATTTTGCTGTAAAAACGATGAAACTTCGCGCCTTTAACTGAGAGGACTGGATATACGAGTACTCTTTAGGTTACTGATTGTAGTATAGCTGAATAATTCCCAACATAGTCAGTTGATATTAAAGCAAAATAAAGCGCTGAAAAACTCGGGTATTGAGTTAGAATCACGACCCTTCCACAGTCCGTAAACTGTCGGTCGTGGATACATTTGTCCAATGCCTCATCCAACGTCTCGGTGAATCGCTGTATCTGAGCCGACTAGTAATGAGGTGGTATGTTCGTTGCAGAGCTAGGTGCTTTCACGTCTGACGAGTGACGGCCGGACGGCCATGGATGAAGAAGACGTACTGGACGAACGCCTCCTCAAAGACTTGGTCCAGTGCACGCTCTGTTCAGCCGACTACAGGTCAGTCTGCCGCACACACAGACATGGCCGCACACCGCAGTGTTGGATATGTTTACAATGGCGCCACCTGTTGGATACTCGTTTGACTCTGAAAAAGCTTTGAGAATATTGTAACTGACGCGGAAACATACTCCGTCTTGAAATTGTTTGATGTACGAACCACCCCCCCCCTCCGTGGGCCCCGGACACGCCTATAAAATGTCAGCCCCAGACATGCGAAATTGACGGAGATATGAGGGAACATACAGACACAGAGAGAATCACAAACTACTTTACATGTGGTTTTTAGCCGTTATGACGTCCTTTACTTTTGTTCATCTTAAAACTGGATTGCTGTGTGTAATGAAAATGGGGGTAACGGGGTGATGGTATTACAACATTTCCTGACTAGCATTAGTGTTCCAATTACAGTTTTAGATTAACCTTTTCCTGTCCCTAATAATTGAAGATGTTTTGTTGCAATACGGTGCCTGTTCTTACCCGCGGTCGTTGTGTTTGCAGTGAACCTCGCGTGTTGCCCTGCCACCACACGTTCTGCCTCGAGTGCCTGACACGCTACTACGACACCCGGCAAGTGAGCTCCCGTCGCAAGATCTCGGCCCTGCCTTGTCCGACGTGCAGCACGATCGCGTTGATCCCGCGCACGGGCGTCGCTTCGTTCCCGGCGGACACGAAGGCGCTGAAGATAAAGAAACTTGTCAATCAACTGCTCATGCAGAGCATCGTCAGTAAGTGTGGATCGCCGCCAGCGTCCAAGTCACCGCCGTCTCATAGTTCCGACGCTACTAGAACAAACGAACCCGGAAGTGGAACTTCGGCAGGCACTGCCCACCATCAGAACAGCAACGGGTGTGCTGTGCACCAGACAGAGGATATGACGAACGACACGCCATGCCACGGCGACACCGCCAATTTGTCTACTACGCCCGGACATAATGCCGAGTCAGCGGAAACCGGAAGCGAGTCGATGTTTAATTTCAGCCGCTTCCTTAGCGGCAACCGGCGCAAAAGCGGCGCCAGTTCACCGAGGAAGTCTGATTCTGTAAGTACGGGCGAGACTTCACCGACACGTCAGCCGGGAGATAGAACGCCGACGTCCCCGGGACATACGTCTCCGCGACGGAAGCCGACGAGTCCTGGCGGTGACTGTAGCAGCTCGGAGGAGACCAGCAGTCGGCCGTTCGGTATCTATCAGTTGCCGAAGAAGCCCGGACTAAAGCGAACGCGCAAACGGAAACGGGACAGCGCCTTGTCAGGGTCGACATGTCACACTCCCGACTCGGTTCACTGCGACGATCACGACGCCGAAGTGTTCGACGGCGGACCGGGCAGGAACGGCGACCGCTGCGGCGATAACGGAGCCGCCGAACCGGGTCTGGGTGTGGGCGATAATGAAGGATCGGGTTTCTCGCCGCGATCGCGCTCGCGCACGCACTCGCACGGCTCCGCGTGCAACGACCGACACTCGCGCACGCACTCGCGACGGTCGTCCCGCGGTGACTTCATCGACGGCAACGACGACGGACCGGAAGGTGCCGCCGAGCTGCTGTGGAAGGTGGAGAAGTCGGAGTACGACATGCCGACGGGCGTCGTGTTCATGCCGGACGACCTGGTCGTCGTCGCTGAGTACGGCAACAGTCTGCTGCAGTATTACACGCGCGCCGGCCGTTTCGTCCGCGCCGTCGACGGCGTCAAACCGTTCGGCATCGCAACCGACCAGGACGGGGTCGTCGTGCTGACCGACCGGCGCGAGCAGACGGTCAAGCTGTATGACCGCGACGGCCACAACGTCTTCCACATGGACAAGGAGAAGTTCAAGTGGACGAGCGGAGTGGCGGTCAACAGTCGCGGTCAGTACGTGCTGTGCGACCGTGACCGCTCACGGGTGTCCGTGTACGAGACCACCGGCGAGTTGGTGAGCGAGTTCGGCTCGTTCGGACCCGGCGACCATCAGTTCTGCATGGCCGACTTCCTCGCCGTCGACAGCCGGGACCGCATCGTGCTGTCCGACTCGGCCAACCACTGCGTGAAGGTGTTCAGCGACTCTGGCGAACTGCTGCTCAAATGCGGTGAGCGAGGCGCCGGCGACGGACAGCTGCTATGGCCGAAGGGCGTGTGCGTCGACGCCGCCGACAACATCTTCGTGTGCGACAGTCGCAACGACCGCATCTCGCTGTTCAGCCCCGATGGCCAGTTCATCCAGCACATCCTAGTCAACTGGCCGCGCCCGTATGCCGTCTCGTACAAGGCGCCCAATCTGCTCGTCGTCACGCAATACTCGCTCAGCGGCAGCTCGCTCATCGCCATGTACAGCATCTGACACGATAATGTGATTCGAGTGGGCGATAATATGATGCATTGGGTGATAATATGGTGCCCAACCTGCTCGTCGTCACGCAGTACTCGCTCAGCAACAGCTCGCTCATCTCCATGTACAGCATCTGACGCGTCGGGCGGGCGATATTATGGTGCGTGTGGGCGATAATTTGATGCCGAGGGTGATAATATGGCGCCTAGCAGCGTCTACGACACTTGGATACGACGAAACATAATTGGGCGGCGAGGAAGCCACTAAGACAGTCGCACATATCTGCGAGTACCCGACGTGATCGGGTCGCGGGAAAGACGTGCGCCGAGTGATAATATGATCGACGAACAATCTTGCAGTTGGCGCTTGCAACTAGAACGGTATCGCGCCACTGATTCGTGTTGGTGCCATGCAGATGCAACTTCTTGTAACGAATTTAAATGAAAATTGAATGATGTGAACGCGTGAGTGATAGTTTGAAAGATAGCGGCAGTTTAATCGTGATCTGTGTCGCCATTGGATCATGTGATACATCTAGTATGGCATGTGTGACCCGTTAACTAATTCAACGATTTGTTAGTTGGCTCAGCCTCATAAATGTGGAGACACGATTCATTGGATATATTCGGGTGGGTTAAATATGGCATTTATGTTGTTCTTTTGTGTATGAAAACTGATGCCTGATTGTGTTTGGAAATGTTAGTTGCTTGTCGGAATACATTAAATGCAGATTATCTTTGAAGATGATAATCACAATGTTGTCTTTTTCGTATATACTGTGATATAAACTACAAATGAATGGAACCGTTATACATATCTTAAAGTATTGTAAGTACTACGTAAACGGATATAATTTAGCAAAAGAGTAGTGGGGTCCAGCCGAACCCCCATTTTCCAGAACTAGGGTCCGCCACCAAAATTAGAGACCCAGTTTTGGTGGCGCGGAGTCTTGTTGCAAGTCAGGAGAAACAATAAGCACGACGAATATCTGATACGAATCACTCAGGCATTGTTTGGTTTGCCAATTCAAGCGGTGCTGTACTTCATGAGTGCAGTACGATAAAAACAGTGACGTCGTGAAATAAGTAGTTTTTGTGATGAAAATTGTGTATCGCTACGTAACTAACGCGTCCGCGATGACGTTTCGTTAGAATGCTTCAACGGCCGGCGCAGTTCGTCGAAAATCCTGTCGATTTCGTCTTACATGTTGCGCTTTTGTGGCCGTTTGCGCCAATTATCTTGACAATCGTCGTGGCCAAGAACAACTGCAAACCCAGAGATTGCTACGATTTGAAGTGCTACCAGGTATCAAACGCGAATGACGGTCCGCATTTTATCTACCCCGAAAGTGCTAATCTCAACAGGTTAGAAGTGTCGTGCGACCAAACATCCAGGGGCGGCGGATGGATATTGCTTCAGCGAAGAGTGAGTGGATATCTGAACTTCAATCGCACTTGGGCACAATACAGAAATGGATTTGGATATCCAGGTCGCAATTTTACGGAGCAATGGCTTGGCAACGAAAACGTTCACGAAGTAATACTCAGTTATAACGATACACCATGCGAACTTCGCATTGAAGGCTACGGTTATGATGGGGGCAGCTGCTATCTTGAAGCTTCCCATTTCAGACTGGACTCAGAAACCAATTACTACACACTGCGATTTGACAGTGTCACATCCGCTGTAAATGCGAGCAACATAGATTTACTGTATCACCAAGACCAACCTTTCAAGACCTACGATGCGAATCGGGGAGATTCGTATTGTACCAACGAACATAAAGGAGGATGGTGGTTCAATCGCTGTGCAAATATATACCTAAACGGGCCATATAAACAACCCGAATCGATTTTTATCAAGTCTTTTGAATACAAAAATGCATTGAGAAGCTGCCAAATGTTGTTCCGGCCGTCAGGGAAGCGCGGATGCCGTAACCCTTGCGAGAACGGCGGTACTTGCCTGTACTTGTCGGCTACCGACAGCCGCCGTTGTGTCTGCCCGTCGACCCACTGCGGGACCACCTGCGAGAAGGACAACCCTTGCGAGAACGGCGGAATTTGCGAGTACATTGCAACGACAAATGCGACCCTGTGCGAGTGTGCACCTGGTTTTAACGGGTCTACTTGCAGGGGTATACTAAGCCCGCTCAATGGACTTGCACATACGTCCAAAACGCCGAATAAAGCACAGCATCCGAAAACGTTCGCCCTGTCGGCGGCCGTGTTCCTGCTGCTGATCATCGTCTCGTTGGCTGCGACCGCATTCCTAATTGAGGAGCACAAGCGGCGCGAGGAACAACGCGTGGATAAGACGGCGCAAGCAGCCGAACGACATCCGTTGTTGGCAGGATAAACCGAACAGTCGGCCAGCGTGTGTGGTCGGTCCCGTATGCGGCGGAAGGTGTGCACGCACGCACGCACGCACGCACGCGCGCGCACGCACGCATACATTAGGCATAGCGGTATACTTCTCGATCCTTCCCCCTCTCTCCCCTCCCCTTTCTCTCCCTCCCTCTCTCTCTCTCTCTATGCCCCCTCTCCCCCCCTCTCCCTCTTCCCCTCTCTCTCCCCTTTCTCTCTCTCTCTGTCCCTCCTTCTCCTTCTCCCCCCTCTACCTCTCCCTCCCCCCTCTCTCTCAATGGTCTCTCCGCTTTTGCTGAACACGTGCAATTGCATTCCACCCTAGCTTCGTTCTCTCCTTCATGTCGTCCCTCCACACGCACGCCAGCACGCACGCCAGCACGCACGCACGCACGCACGCACGCACGCACGAACGCATGGACGCATGCAAACACACACGCACACAAACACGCACGCTTCACGCTCGCCGCACTCCACACACACCACATACACCACACGCACGCACGCACGCACGCACGCACGCACGCACGCACGCACGCACGCACGCACGCACGCACGCACGCACGCACGCACACAAACGCGCACGCCACCCGCTCGCCGCACTCCACACACACCACACGCACGCACGCACGCACGCACGCACGCACGCACGCACGCACGCACGCACGCACGCACGCACGCACGCACGCACGCACGCACATGCCAGGTGGGAACGGGAGACGGCAAACAAAAATATATAAGTCAATCACATTTATATTGTGGCTTTTTTATGCAAACAGTCCCCCACTTTTCATAATTTAGGGGTCCCTAGATTCTGGAAATTGGGGGTCCGCTGGACCTCACACAACATTGCTAAAATGTCATTGATTCATTTATGTTGGTTAATAGCTTATGATGACAACCGTGTCTAAGTTATTGAAACCATTAACTTTGCTCATAAATACTTATCATATGTATTAAGCTGTGTTGCAATGTGTCAACATAATTAAGCGGGCTTGATTTCACAATGTTTCTATGGTCGTAGTAAATGTTGTCTTGGAGGACACAGCATTCTCTTGCGAAACACAAAATTGACATTTGGCAATTTGTTTGATACACATTTCCATTTCCATGTGATGTCTACGCATGGGCGTCCGCGGGAGGGGGGGGGGTAAATAAAATAAAACGATAAATAAAATAAAACATTCCAACAATTAATTAAACATTATATATAGATAATGTTCAATTAATATAGCTTCTGTATCACATACTGTCAAAGCTTGATCTGCTTACTGTTTTCGTAACAATATATATATATATATATATATATATATATATATATATATATATATATATATATATATATATAATGTATATATATATATATATATATATATATATATATATGCACACACACACACACACACACACACACACACACACACACACACACACACACACACACACACACTCACGCACGCACGCACGCACGCACGCTCGCTCACACACACACACACACACACACACACACACATATACGTGTGTGTGGGTGTGGGTGTGTGTGTGTGCGTGCGTGCGTGCGTGCGTGCGTGCGTGCGTGCGTATGTGTGAAGCTGAGGTAAGGTCATAATGAAACATTCGAATAACGTACTTTTCAGCAGGTGAGTGTCGTCCAAACATAAAACACAGAAGGTACCCAACATCTATCTGCGCGATGGTATCATCGGAAGTCGATACAACGTCACTTGAAACTGAATTTATGAACATTCTCTTGTCATATTTGACAACAGTGGTGAAATGAGACGTCACTTGAAACTGAATCTATGAACATTCTCTTGTCATATTTGACAACAGTGGTGAAATGAGACGTCACTTGAAACTGAATCTATGAACATTCTCTTGTCATATTTGACAACAGTGGTGAAATGAGAACAACAGCCTGTGGTAAAAACACATTGACGTCAGAATATCGTATGGTATCGTATGGTATCGTATTGTAACAGGAATGGCATTGAACATAATGTAAGCTTGGCGTATCTGTTTATAATGTAACGTTATCTTGATCGTTATCGTAATAAAAACGAATTCTGTTAAACATTTAAGTGCAGTTTTGGGTTATGTCAATTGCCATGTCTTCTAGCCTCAAGCCAGCGGTTCCCAACGAGGGGCACGCGTACTCCCGGGGGTACGCGAGAGGTTTTCCAGGGGGTACGCGGAGAGTTGGCTGAAGCTAAGGTCAAGTGGGGCCTACACTACCTTTGCAACTTCGTTTGGCCGATGAAGGAGACAACTTATTGAAGTAATAATATTACTCGCAGAAACCGTAGTTCTTGTCACGCAAACATTAAACGTCAGTAGAAAATGCTGTCACCCATATAGGATTGTCAGATGCGGTGGAAGTGTTGCTATCGTGTTATACGCTTATCAATGTTGTCCTCGTTGCGGCTGGCGTACCCCATAATTGGGGTGATTCCAAAACAGTTCATCGCGTTGTGACTGGTGTGCCCCTGATACCATTGTTAGTATTCCTCACTACGCATCCCTGTTGGCAAGGATTTTGTCGACATTGTTCAGCGCGAACCCCAAATTTCGTACCCGATTGCAAGAGAAGGATAGTCTCCGAGTCGCCATGCCCAAAACTGTGTCCAGAATCGAGGGCCTGATTTTGAGCAAAGAGGCACAGCCCTCGCATTGAGTTTCTTGGATAGGTTGTCCAACGACAACCACTCATGTGAAGATGTTTACTAAGTTACTTTTATAACTTGTTCATCCTTCAGCTCAGTTGAGAATGTTTCGCAATGATCTCTAATCATATCAGGACTCCGGGGTACGCGGGGAGAAAAAGGTTGGGAAACCCTGCCTCAGGCGACGCTTTCCAGCATACTGCGACAGTAAGAGAGCTATGAATGCAGCATGTTGCTACAATTATGTAGCCTACTAGCGTACGTACGAGTGTAGATTCCCGAGTAGTTACTACAGCAGAACCTTTTCAACAATTTATAACATTTATTTGACGATATACTCATTATTTAGTTAACACGTCCGTTTCTTACAATAACAAATGCCTTCGATAGACTGATCATGTGGTTACAATGTATGTAACATAATTACATCGAGGCTGGTTTCTTCCTATGATTATGCCAAATATCGGAGTACTCCCAACCGTCGGAGTACTCCCAACTGTCGGAGTACTCACAACTGTCGGAGTACTCACAACTGTTGGAAAGTCCTACTAGACGCAGAGGTCGCCCAAAACTTCGATCTAATGATGTCGCTCATCAAAAGCAAACGGACCATTAAGCATCTTCCACAGGAATCTACCAAAAATAAAAAGTCAAACCCCTCTAGAGAACAACAGTACATTTTAGGATCTCTGTACGCATACATAATTAGATAAGTTAGAAACGATCCAACGTTGCAAACGTCCACAGCGACGGCGACGCTCCCAAACACGACGCAAGCAGATAACGCTCCAAAAGTGAACATTGCCGTACTGGTGAGATGTGTCTGTTTCTTGTTGTTCGTCATCACTGCCACGTCATCACTGCCACGTCGGCCACCGCCTTCGTCCTCGTTCGTCGGCAAAGGCGACATGAGGAGAACGAGAGGGCGACGCTACGAGCCCAACATCCGATGTTGTTACCAACGAAGTGGACTCGCAGGATTGTCTGTAACAACATCGGATACACAGTCTATATCCACTATGTGGTAAGAACAGAAAAGTCAACGGACTGCAGAATAATATCACATACTGCAACATCCGTATCGATGTAATATGAATGACTGAAGGCGTTGGTATAAAAGAGGTTGATAAACCAAACGCAGTGTAATTCTACCTGTAAAAAATGACACACGGTCTGATATGTGAGTCATTTACCTGTAGTGGAACTAACTGCATGTGTCGTGCAGGAAATCATTTGTCATCATGTAATATTAAGTGTCATATAGCAATGCACGTGAGTGATAAGGCTTACTTATATAAGACTCTTCTGCTATCTATGGATTGAGGAGAGGTGGGTCCATTACAATTAAGCCAGAATGCACAGTGGTGTTTTAACAAGAGTACCATCCAAGGCAAATCACTCAAGCCATTGGCTTATCGAGAGTCAAACAATTGTTCATATGTGTGTAACCTTCCCTTCTGAGATATTTGTCAATTTCGTTTTGAAACATATAAAGTAAAACTTGACCAGTTGTTGTCGTCATCGGACTGGAACCTGGCTGCGAGAACAAAATGGCAACATCTGCACCTGGAAAATGGACTGAAGAACAAGAGACGTCCACCCAGGATGTTGGCTGCACGTACAAGAAGCAGGGCAAGCTTCGCTTACCGCCACACGACAAGAATGGCATTGACAGCATCGACCCTGAAGACAGCGTGTCTCAGGTTAGCCATCTCTCCCGCACGTCACACGGCAATTCCGTACGCTCCAGCGCCAGCCTCATAAGGCTTCAGGAGGAGCAGCGGCAAACGGAGCTGATGGCCCGCGCGGATGCAGTGAAGGAGCAATATGAATTGGAGATGGCGAGGCGTCAAGTTGAAATGCAGTTTCGCAAAGCTGATGAAGAGTACAAATTGACTTTATTTGAAATGAAAAATAAAGAGGAAAAACTTAGGCTGCATACGGAACTAAGTGTCAGTGCAGCAAAACTACAGGCACTGGAGAGGTATGAGGAAGCAGAGGAGGTAAAATTGACGCCTAAGGTCAAGTTCATGGAAGCAACTCATGTTATCCGAGGCAAAATGGGCCTCAGTGTGCCCTCTCATGCTCATACATCTACTCCACATACAGCTGGACATCTGGCACCGTGCAGTGATGGCGATCTCTCTACGGCAAGTGGTCATATGATCACTCACGGCGAATCGACAAAGGACTGGATGACTCGTGCGTCATCAGGGACTCATACAGAGTCTTACTGTCGCACGAGCGCCATTAATCGACCGGCAAATATGACTGAACAGGGCCAAACCTGCGTGTACCCACCAACTGACCATGTCGCAGATACCAGTGAGATATTGGCAAATGTCCTGGACAGTTTGGCAGATAGGCTCTCGAACCGTGAACACTTACCCAAGATGATGCCTGAAAAATTCAGTGGTGACCTGCTCCAGTACCCATACTGGAATCAGTCGTTCGAGACGATAGTGGAGCAGCACACCAATGTTGTGAGCCGAAGAATGTTTTTCCTTGGAAAGTGCACCGTCGGGGAGGCACACACGGCCATACAAGGATATCTCGCACTGAACACCGAGGAGGCCTATCATAAGGCTAGGGCCATCCTACGCAGGCGATATGGCGACAAGTACACTTTGGCAAAGGAGTGCAAGAGGAAGATAAGAGACTGGCCATTCGTGAAGCATGGTGATGGCAAGGGACTTCGCGAGTTCTCTGACTTCCTACTGCACTGCAAGACGGCTATGCAGTCAACTAATCACCTATGCTCGTTGGATTCGGAGGAGGAAATCACAAGGATGTTGGAGAAATTGCCGAAGAACCTAAATGATCGGTGGAGCCGCATTGTGGACAAATGGCTGAACAGGGAGGACGAGGAAACCCAATGCTACCCTCCTTTCGAGCCATTCTGTGACTTCTTGGAGCAAGAAGCGCGCATCGCGTGCCACACTGTCTACTTTAAACAGAATAGCACAGAGATGAAAGAGGAGAAAAGGGTGGTAAGAGGTTTTCGCCAGAAGATGACGGAGCGTTCATTTTCGACTGATGTTCGGGAAGAAGAGAACCTCTCAGGCTGCAATGAGGTGACTGTCCTCGCCACTGCCCATGCACCGGTGCAGAGCAAGGACAGGAGCTGTGTGCTCTGTGGGCGGTCGCACATTTTGGAGTCTTGCGGACAGTTTCAGAAAATGAAACTCGCTGAACGCAAGGTGTTTCTAAGGAAGAAGGGATTTTGTTACGGGTGTATGGATGGAAGACATCTGTCAAGGACATGCAGCAAGAGAAAGGAATGTCAGACCTGTGGCGGCCTCCACCCAACTTTGCTGCATTATGATACTAGACAGGAAGGAAAGGAAACCACAGAAGCAGACACCAACGTGACTGCACACTGCACTAAGGCCAGTGCTGTGAGTGTCATATCACACCAGACTGACATTTTCGACGTAGCAAGCCACTACAACTCGCTGATTGTGCCAGTGATGTAGTATCACAAGGATGCACTAGATGAGTCCATCATGGTGTACGCACTGTTAGATGACCAATCCAACTCGACCTTCATCGCCCAACATGGACAAACTGAAGGCTACTGGACAACCAGTCAAGATAAAGTTGGCGACAATGTTGGCAGAAGAAACAATCAATAGTGAAGTGGTGCATGGTCTATCTGTATGTAATGTCAGTGAAGGCACCCCTATTCCTTTGCCGGGAGCGTACTTGAGGGAATCAATTCCAGCAAACAGGAGCTTGATCCCACGGCCGGAGACAGCTATGCAGTGGTGCCATCTCGCCTCTGTAGCAGAGCAGTTACTTCCATACGAGGAAAATGTAGAGATTGGACTGCTCATTGGACTGGACTGTCCTCGAGCCATTAAGCCCAGAGAGCTGATACCAGGAACTGGCGACGATCCATGGGCGGTGCGCACGTCACTTGGTTGGGGAATTGCTGGCATAGTGGACCCCACTCATTCTCAGCTGGTGAGTGTAGCCAATGACAAGCCTTGTCACTTGGCATTTCGCACCCACGTTACGGAGATCAGCCCCTTGACTGTGTGCAATATGTTCGACTTTGACTTCAACGAGAGAAAGTCAGAAGAAAGGATATCTGTTGAAGACCGTCGTTTTCTGAACAAACTCTCCAATGGAATACATAGGAGATCTGATGGACACTTTGAAACGCCATTGCCTTTCAAGGACGATGTCAAACTACCGAATAACAGAGCAGTGACACTCAAGAGACTTTCCGGCCTGAAGAGTAAATTTCTACGCGACAGCCAGTACAGGGAGGACTGCTCAAGGTTCATGACAGAGATAATCACCCATGGATATGCGGAACCTGTGCCAGCTGAGGAATTGACCATCGCTGAGGGAAGGACCTGGTACATTCCACACCACGGAGTGTACCACCCCAAGAAGCCAGGAAAGATACGAGTGGTTTTTGATTGCAGCGCGGAATATAGGGGTGAGGTACTGAACTGTCACCTACTTCAAGGCCCAGACTTAACTAATAATTTGACTGGCGTCTTGTGCAGGTTCCGTCAAGAGCCCGTGGCAGTAAGTTGTGACATTGAAAGCATGTATCACCAGGTCGGAGTCAACACGGAGGACAGAAACTTCCTGCGTTTCTTATGGTGGGACAACTGCAATTTGGACAGTGAACCAAAGGAGTATCGGATGACAGTGCATCTATTCGGTGCAACTTCATCGCCTGGATGTGCAAACTACGCACTCAAGGCGACGGCAGACATGTTCGAAAAGGACTGTGGAAAGCTTGCAGCAGGCTTTGTCAGGAGCAATTTCTACGTAGATGACGGCCTCAAATCTGTGGCCACACCAGCAGAAGCGCTACAGCTGGTGGAAAGCAGCCGCGACATGTGCAAGAAAGGTGGTTTCAACTTGCACAAATACATGTGCAATAGCAAGGAAGTTCTAGTTGCCATCTCCCCTGAGCTACGAGCCAAGGATGCTCAGAATCTGGATTTGACTTGTGACTCTCTACCCATCGAACGGACTCTTGGCGTACAATGGTGCATCGAGTCGGACACGTTCCAGTTTCGTGTTGAAGTGAAGGACAGACCACTTACTCGGCGTGGGATTCTCTCGACGGTTAGCTCGGTGTTTGACCCACTTGGCCTGGTTTCTCCTTATGTGCTAAGGGGGAAACAGATCCTACAGGAGCTGGTCCGTGATAGCGGTGAATGGGATGACCCCATTCCTGATGAAATGAAGGCCCGATGGGAGAGATGGCGTTGTGAACTGCCCTACCTGGCAGACATCCACATACCCAGATGCTACAAGGACAAAGATGTCGATACTCCAATCAATGTGGAGTTGCACAATTTCTCAGACGCCAGTCTGACAGGTTACGGACAGTGCAGTTATTTGCGGTTGATGGACAGTCACGACAATATATTCTGTGCCCTAGTAATGGGCAAATCCCGTGTTGGCCCTTCAAGGTTTGTGACCATACCGCGTCTCGAGCTGACTGCAGCAGTGTTGTCAGTCAAGGTTGGCAACTTCTTGCAGAAAGAATTGGATTACGAGGCCATCACGCACTACTACTGGACGGACAGCAAGGTTGTGCTGGGCTACATAAACAACGAGTCTAGGAGGTTCAACATCTTCGTTGCAAACCGGGTACAACAGATAAGAAACATCACTAAGGTGAGCGCATGGAAGTACGTCGGCACCAGGAAGAACCCAGCTGACATTGCTTCACGCGGCGCGACCGCCAAAGAGTTACTGGGAGCAACAGAGTGGTGGAAGGGACCAGCCTTTCTCTGGTCTGCCACACCGCTGCCATTAACCCATGAGTGCATGCCAGTTAGCCCAGACGATCCCGAGGTCAAGAAGGTTGTTGCACACACCGCCCAGGCCAAGCCCGCCTTCAGTAACTTTCTGGACAGGATCGGATACTTCTCCGACTGGCATCGCGCTAAGCGTGCCGTGGCTGTATGTCTCAGATTCAGGGACATATTGAAAGCAAGAGTAGTGAAAGGATCAGTGAATATAGACTCTGACAAAACACTCGGTGCTAAAGGAAAGCGTGGTTACAGACCGGTGGATGTAACAGAATTGCAGCGAGCTGAAAAGGTCATCATCATGGCGGTCCAGGCAAAAGCTTTCCCAAGGGAATTCATCACTCTTCGTCAGCTAGGAGCATATGCTGCTGACCGGAAGCAGTGTGGAAAGCGAAACCTGTCACTCAAGAAGGACAGTTGTCTCTACCGTCTAGATCCATACGTGGGTAGTGACGGCCTGATACGCGTTGGCGGCAGGATACGACGTGCCAATATACCCCGTGATTTGGCACACCCTGTTGTCTTACCTAAGGACAGTCATGTGACAAGGTTGGTAATTAGTCATCACCACCAGCATGTTTGCCATTCCGGTCGCGGGATGACACTCAACGAGTTACGAGCCTCTGGCTATTGGATCATAAAGGCAAGGGCTACTGTCACTTCCTACCTGTGGAATTGTGTCAAGTGTAGGAAGATGCGTGGCGGGACTGTGACTCAAAAGATGGCCGACCTGCCAGAGGATAGGTTGGAGTCATCGGACCCTTTCACCTATAGTGCTGTGGATTTCTTCGGTCCATTTTTTATCAAAGAAGGACGGAGTGAGAAGAAAAAATTGGGAGTTCTTTTCACGTGCATGGCCAGCCGGGCTGTGCACATCGAGACGGCAAACTCCCTGTCAACGGATTCATTCATCAATGCCTATCGACGTTTCGTAGGCCGACGTGGACCCGTCAGACAGCTGCGCTCTGACCGCGGTACCAATTTCGTGGGAGCCCGCTCTGAACTTGAGGCAGCTTTGGCTGAAATGAATGATGGAAAGATCACCGCAGAACTGTTGAAACAAAATTGTGACTGGGTGACCTACAAGATGAATCCCCCTCACGCCAGCCATATGGGTGGTGTTTGGGAGCGGATGATCCGATCTGTCAGGAATGTGTTGTCAGCCTTACTCAACGCACATGGCGATCGAATGGATGACGAGCAACTGCGCACTCTGACGGTGGAAGCAGAAGCCGTAGTGAACAGTCGGCCGATTACTTACCCCGACACCACAGTTCCCGACTCTGGGGAGCCCCTCTCACCGAGTCAGATTTTGACTCTTAAGTCAAGAGTCGTGCTACCACCGCCCGGGATCTTCATGAAGGAAGATCTGTACTGCCGTAAACGTTGGCGTCTGGTTCAATTCCTAGCCAACCAATTCTGGAACAGGTGGCGCACAGACACCAGGAAGAACCCAGCTGACATTGCTTCACGCGGCGCGAGCGCCAAAGAGTTACTGGGAGCTACTGATTGGTGGAAGGAACCAGCCTTTCTCTGGTCTGCCACACCGCTGCCATTAACCCATGAGTGCATGCCAGTTAGCCCAGACGATCCCGATGTCAAGAAGGTTGTTGCACACACCGCCCAGGCCAAGCCCGCCTTCAGTAACTTTCTGGACAGGATCGGATACTTCTCCGACTGGCATCGCGCTAAGCGTGCCGTGGCTGTATGTCTCAGATTCAGGGACATATTGAAAGCAAGAGTAGTGAAAGGATCAGTGAATATAGACTCTGACAAAACACTCGGTGCTAAAGGAAAGCGTGGTTACAGACCGGTGGATGTAACAGAATTGCAGCGAGCTGAAAAGGTCATCATCATGGCGGTCCAAGCAAAAGCTTTCCCAAGGGAATTCATCACTCTTCGTCAGCTAGGAGCATATGCTGCTGACCGGAAGCAGTGTGGAAAGCTAAACCTGTCACTCAAGAAGGACAGTTGTCTCTACCGTCTAGATCCATACGTGGGTAGTGACGGCCTGATACGCGTTGGCGGCAGGGTACGACGTGCCAATATACCCCGTGATTTGGCACACCCTGTTGTCTTACCTAAGGACAGTCATGTGACAAGGTTGGTGATTAGTCATCACCACCAGCATGTTTGCCATTCCGGCCGCGGGATGACACTCAACGAGTTACGAGCCTCTGGCTATTGGATCATAAAGGCAAGGGCTACTGTCACTTCCTACCTGTGGAATTGTGTCAAGTGTAGGAAGATGCGTGGCGGGACTGTGACTCAAAAGATGGCCGACCTGCCAGAGGATAGGTTGGAGCCATCGGACCCTTTCACCTATAGTGCTGTGGATTTCTTCGGTCCATTTTTTATCAAAGAAGGACGGAGTGAGAAGAAAAAATTGGGAGTTCTTTTCACGTGCATGGCCAGCCGGGCTGTGCATATCGAGACGGCAAACTCCCTGTCAACGGATTCATTCATCAATGCCTATCGACGTTTCGTAGGCCGACGTGGACCCGTCAGACAGCTGCGCTCTGACCGCGGTACCAATTTCGTGGGAGCCCGCTCTGAACTTGAGGCAGCTTTGGCTGAAATGAATGATGGAAAGATCACCGCAGAACTGTTGAAACAAAATTGTGACTGGGTGACCTACAAGATGAATCCCCCTCACGCCAGCCATATGGGTGGTGTTTGGGAGCGGATGATCCGATCTGTCAGGAATGTGTTGTCAGCCTTACTCAACGCACATGGCGATCGATTGGATGACGAGCAACTGCGCACTCTGATGGTGGAAGCAGAAGCCGTAGTGAACAGTCGGCCGATTACTTACCCCGACACCACAGTTCCCGACTCTGGGGAGCCCCTCTCACCGAGTCAGATTTTGACTCTTAAGTCAAGAGTCGTGCTACCACCGCCCGGGATCTTCATGAAGGAAGATCTGTACTGCCGTAAACGTTGGCGTCTGGTTCAGTTCTTAGCCAACCAATTCTGGAACAGGTGGCGCACAGAGTATTTACTGGCTCTGCAAGGAAGATCCAAGTGGAACAAGCAGCATCACAACCTTAAGAAAGGCGACATTGTCTTGGTAAAGGATGAATGCAACCCGCGTTGTCAGTGGCCTTTGGCGCGAGTCAACCAGATCTACCCAAGCGAAGACGGCTTGGTTCGCAAGGTCGAGGTGATGATAGGAAGTTCGACATATGATCGTCCAGTACACAAGTTAGTGCTTCTCTATGCACCGGGAAATGCCGACGAGGAGCCCAATTAGTACATGAACTTGTATAATGACATTTGTTTTCGGACACTGAGTCATTTTGTATCGGGTGTGGTGATCATACTTATAATTAACATAATGTTGAAGTTTTTTGTGTGAGTTAAATTAGTTAATGGTTAACTAAATTTAGAGGAGCCATGTAAGTGCTAATAATTGTATATACTGCTAGTGCAGTTGTGTGGTGGCGCCATCTTGCAGATGCATGTGTGCTAAAGAGAATGGGAAGAGAGATTCCGCTAGGGTATAGCCAGCATCGTGGTTTTTGTGCGCGGCTCGCGTTATATGCGAGAAATACAAAGAATTAGGAGATGACAACTCTGGGATCAAGTTTTACGTAAATAAACAGCCACAGCTATGATTGATTTGGAATTAGTGTTCGTAGTTGGTGTATGAACCGCTACATTAACGCTGTTAACATTTACACAACCAGTAGATAATTTCTAGATGTATGCATTGGTGTGTGTGTGTGTGGGGGGGGGTAAGAGGCAAACAGGAATATTGATCTTGCTATTAAAATAAGTCAAAATAAACATAAAAATATGACGATAATTATTGCCGTAATGGCAGAAAATTATTAGAAAAGTATTTCTGCAGCAAGATTTCTGTCGTAAGGGTCAATCAAAACTTGTCAGCCTGGTAAATTCCAATCAGGCAAAAATAACGCCAACGTGAATTAATGCATTTTTTGAATAAGCAGAAGGACCACCATTCATCTGTCTGTCCCACTACTATTCCTGTGAAGGGTGAAAGAAACGGACTTAGAGAAAGGCAGTGTTAGCTGAGCCACTGGGTTAGTTGAGCCACCCATGTTTCCCAGGAAACTATAGCAGAAACAGTTACATGGTACCACCCAGTGATCGAGTATGTTATTAGACAACGATTGGCGTACAATAAATGCCATTTGTCACAACGTTCAGAAAATGTGAGTTAAAATTATTTTACATATATCAATGCAGACCATGATAACTAAGGGACCTCGTGTGCTATGGCTAGTCTACAATGGTATTGCTTATATGCTGGTCATCATACTCCAGTTAGGAAATCATGTTGCACTAGATCTCCTGTCAGTGTGGCAAAAAATCAACTTCCTCCACTTCTTGTACCGTTCCGTGATTAAAACATATTTGATTTGAGGCTGGCGCTCTTTTCTTCCAGGTGGCTGCAGATATTGTTGATTCAACATAACCCATGCCTTCTTCTTTGTATCTTTCTAATCATGTTCATGCTCAGTGCCACTTTTATAGCAGAATCATCTTCTCTTCTTATACCATTGACCCATCTCAATTTATTCATCTTGACCACTTCTACAATTGGAGTGATCTTGCTCTCCCTATAGAGATGATTAGTAATCCTTGTATCATTCGTATGGCTGTCATGTCTGCTGCAGTGATTCGACTGTCAAACTTCTTTATTAAAGTCCAACATTTGAATATGGAAGTGATACCTGGATAATAAATAAGCGTATGGACGATATTTTAGCTGCGACAGAATTACGATTCTTTGGGAGAATATAATATTTTTGTTGGATACAACACTTTACAAATGACGAACAAAGAGCAGGACAACAAAGATACCGGTAAGCAATTACTGGGAAAAAAACAATAAGAAGAAGACACGTTTCTATGACATAATTATTGACAGTCAGATTAAATAAACGTTATTAAATAAAAAATCGAATGATACAAAGCTAGCGATAGGCATAATAATAAAATACATTAATGGTCTAAACATATATGGCTTGAAAGACTAGCCAATGACGCACAGGCAATAACAATAATAATTATGAATAACAATTGCGGGGATGCCATGATATAGGCCCTACTAGCCAACGTACGTCATCAGACATGGCACCTAAGCTAAGGAAGAAGATGATAGGGGAAATTGTTATAAAACAATCCACATTCTAATGACTAACATCAATGCAAAAGTTGGCTCAGACAGTACAAGTAAAGAAGTCAAGTGGAAACACGGAATTGGGGTGATGAATGTCCGGGTCTATATTGTAGCAATTATATGTCAGGAGTAAACAAAACGTACAAGACAAGGTTGGACCTCTAGAAGACAGTGCTGGAAATATAATATCACAGGGGTTTTTAATGGCGGAAGACCTAAATGGTTACTTCAGTTCAGTGTTTACCAAAGAAGATATTAGTTCATTACCAGTTGCTGATGCTAAATTTCAGGGGGCTAAATCTGACTATTTAGGTCCGTTAGTTGTAACTCCAGAATTGGTAGCTAAGAAAATAAAGGCAATGAAAGATAACAAATCACCGGGAGTGGATGGGATTCCTCCAAAATTACTAATGGAAACAGTAGAACAAATCAGTATACCACTTGCAAGAGTATTCAACTTGTCATTAAAAGAGGGAGTTGTTCCGTTTGAATGGAAAGAAGCAAACATCATACCATTATTTAAAAAGGGTTCGAGAAATAAGTCAGAGAATTACAGACCAGTGAGTTTAACGTCAGTGATTTGTATATTATTAGAAAGGTTAATTAAAGACCATATGGTGGAATTCCTCGTTAAGCATAAATTATTAAATTCATCTCAACATGGATTCCTTAAAGCGAGGTCATGCTTAACAAATATGTTATGTTTTTTGGAAGAAATCACTAAGTGGATAGACGTGGGATCGCCAGTAGATATTATCTACTTAGATTTTCAGAAAGCTTTTGACAAAGTGCCACATCAAAGATTACTACTTAAATTAAAAGCCCATGGTATCGGGGACAGCATAACTGACTGGATAGAACAATGGCTGACTGACAGAAGACAACGAGTTGTAGTAGATGGAGAAGTTTCAAATTGGAAATCGGTTTTGAGTGGGGTACCTCAAGGATCAGTATTAGGACCTATATTATTCTTAATTTATATCAATGACTTGGACGACAGTATAACAAGTAACGTACTGAAATTTGCGGATGACACAAAACTGTTTAGAAAGGTTAATACTGATGGTGATAAACAACATTTACAAAACGATCTAGACAGATTAGTGAAATGGTCTGAGAAATGGCAGATGTTGTTCAATTTTGGGAAATGTAAATGCCTACATACAGGACATAGGAACTTGAATGTAAACTATAAAATGGGAGATACTGTTCTGGGTACTACTGTAAAAGAAAAGGACTTAGGAGTTACAATAAGCGCTGATATGAAAGTTTCAGAGCAGTGTGGTATTGCAGCTTCAAAGGGTAATCAAATTCTTGGATTGATTAGAAGAAACATAACATACAAGGGAAAAAAGTTAATTATACCTCTTTATAAAGCAATAGTTAGACCTCATTTAGAATACTGTATACAAGCATGGAGACCATATCGTAAGAAAGATATAGATACGCTTGAACGCATACAAAGGAGAGCAACTAAAATGATTCCAGAACTGAGAGACCTTAGTTATGAAGAACGCCTGAAAGAATGTGGTTTAACAACTCTAGAGACAAGGAGGTTAAGAGGAGATCAGATTGAAGTTTTTAAGATATTGAATGGGTATGAAAATATTGATAGAAATATGTTTTTCTCACTCAAGAAGGATAGCAGAACTAGAGGACATGAGGTAAAATTAGTAAAGGATCAATGTAGATTGGACATCAGGAAGCACTCGTTCTCACAGAGGACAATAAATGAATGGAACAAATTGTCTACAGATTGTGTAACTGCTAGCAGCGTGAATATGTTTAAAAACAAGGTTGACACATATCTCAGGAGGGCGGGTTATAAGTAGATGAACATTGTTGGACTCTCGATAAGCCAATGGCTTCCTTGTCCACTTGCCATCTGGGCCTTTGGCTTGGATGGCAAATCTTGTTAAATCTTGTTAAATTACGATAATTGTGGCGCCACCTGACGAATGCAGAATAAGCGAGACTGTGTAGGAAGGAACGTACCGATGCCAATAACTGAGCGGTCCCTTTCAGCAATGACCTTTGACCAGAGTACTTGCCCGGTCACACTGACAACATCGTTCGGTGACGAAAGCGTGCGGTAGAAAACAGCACGATGGCTGCAAACCAAGCCAGAAAATGTCTGTTGCGCAAACGACAGGTAGTAATTGAGTCATCGATTATTCATTACCGTCTAGTAAAGTGGTTTATTTCATTTTGTATGAACATATCGTTTGCTTATTTTTTGTCTTTGAAGAAATTTCGTGTCTACCAAGTTACAGGCCCGTCCCTAATCCAGGGACCAGGGCGAGTTTAACCGAAGACGAAGTCGTAAACAAGTTGTACCTTTTTATCAGGATAACTGCGTTGTATCTTATGTTTCGAAATGCACATCGCCATCGGATGTCAGTAATACAGGCTGTATTGTACTACTGCCACTGGGCTTGCACACATTTACTGTAACTAACTGTTAACCCCTCTAGGCTCTAGTAGTACTACGTTCGGTAATCGTTTACTTAACTGGCCTAAATTATTACGGCTTTATGCCGACGGGTTTTACAGCATTTTTGTACCTGAATGCGTTCCTTACATCATTCGCATGTTCCAGTAAAAAAAAATCATATAATACTTAAAAAATATTGTGTTTTAGGCCACTTTTAATCAGTTTTACACATCAAAACAGCGGAACCGATTGCATGATAAATACGGCGCGTGTGCGATTTGCGCATTAGTCACGCCTCGGTGCCATCAGAACCGCGAAGGCGATGTTTGTGTGTACTGGGCATACAGTTAAGCAACGTAAAGAAATGAAGAAAAAAAATTTAGAAAATAGGCTTCAAAAATGTTTCAAACGAAGAAATTCTAGAAAAAAATGAAAACATTCTCCACAGTTTTCATATTAAACGCAACATTTGTAGAGCACATACAGTCACTTCTAACGTAATATTTCATATTTTATTTAATGAAATATGTTATGTACTCTCTACGTTAACATGTTCATTTAAATAATTTACAAATAATAATTAAATTATATGCATATTCATATTTTTGGGAAACATCAAATACATATTTTTTTTTAATAATAATTCTAAACTGGTGAGTAACCAAACCACATATGTATTGTTTTTCACGTATATGCTGTGTCTATGTGCAGTTGTAGTATCACCGGATTTGTCTGATTACACATTTCTTGATCGAATGACTGATAACACATTCACAGCTCACACCCAGCGGATACACAATCCTGTGCATTCGACGGTTATGCGCCCGTCATGGCAGTTCGTACAAATGCTACACAATTTTTTTTGTGCAACTGCCTCGGACCGAGGCCCTCGGTGCGCGGAAGAAAGCCACACGATGTAAATACTTACTAAATAGCGTTATTATTTAGGCTTGGGCAAGGATTTCCTACAGCAGTTTACCTTATTTCTGCATGTGCCTACATAGGGGTATATATACGAAGCGTTAATCGGAACAACAATAACAAGAAAATTGTATAAAGCCTGTGCCGGATTAGCCATGGTACAGGTGGTGTACTCGTACTCAGCACTCACCACCCCCCCCCACAATAAAGTTGTGTAACTAAATTTTTACAATGCAAATAAAGGTTATTACATATACCGCATGTTGTATTTTTGTGTAGTTATGTGAGGAGGTTTATTAGTCCTAGTTTCCATTTAGGTGGGGGCATTATATCCGGAGTGTGTCTGTATACCTACATTACCATCTCCGGACAAAAGAAATGTATGTTGTGATGTGATGCTAGGTCTACTGATTTTGTATAATAAAAAGTGTAAAGATCATCTAATACGTAAGTAGCCACATACTTGGTATTTCTCCTATTCAATACATATGAAGTGTCAGCATGTACGTGACTGAATTATTTTAAATAAACAAGATGCAGAAAAATTATGTTGCATTTCTGCAAGGTCAAAATAATAATGATCGTTAGGGTTTTTTTCCGTGAGGAGTTATGTCCGTACT
This sequence comes from Lamellibrachia columna, assembly GCA_963662155.1. Lineage (NCBI taxonomy): Eukaryota > Metazoa > Annelida > Polychaeta > Sabellida > Siboglinidae > Lamellibrachia > Lamellibrachia columna. Next base: position 28,537,656 of record OY759270.1, read on the forward strand.
CCATTTGTAACAATATTTAACAAGATTGCCATCCAAGGCAAAGGCCCAGATGGCAAGCAGACAAGGACACCATGGGCTTATCAAGAGTCGGCACCTAACTGTTTTCAAACTAGCCTCCTGATGGGGACAGGCTTTTAATTGAAGCCATTCATTCGTTGGTGGTCACTTCACTGATGTGGGTTCCAGACCAGGGGTAGGCTTACTGTCTTTAATATCTGTATCAATAAACCCGCCAAGCAGCAGTATGAGTTACACCAGCAGACAGCTTTAAAACACCATTGTTACTTTGCAACCTTTTCATTCAAATAAATATAAGAAACTTTTACAATAGTTGGTTCATGGACTTCTTAACATATAACTGGCCATTGATGGTAATGATAATGAAACTGACAATGATGGCTTGTAATGATAATGAAAAGTTATGTAGTCCAATAATGATAATAATACATTTCTGTTTTTATGTAATTGTTGTGGCAAGGATACTGAATACTCTATGATGATTCCATCCCTTTAAGAAAGCTAAATAACTGTAAACTGTTGTGTTTTATTTATTACACGTCAAAATCACACTAGCAGTTACAATAGTGTAGCACGTCGATTAATTAATTATTAATATGTTAATTAATGTTATATATTTTGTTGAATGTGTGTATGCGCAATGAAAGGATGCTTTTAATTCACATGTATTATGAGAAAGTAATTAATATTATTTAATATGAAAAATAAAAATTGTTTCTGAGCTATATCTTCTTCCCATTAATCACTGGCAAGGCGGTACTACATCACGATTTCTCCGCAGGATATTGCTGCGAAAACGGACAACACAGAATCCCTCCCTCCCCCCTCCCTCCCTCCCTCCCCATCAAAAGGAAACCAGACATGCAATATCAGCATAATTTAAAAACAACCTTTATTCAGCAAACGACAAATCATTTAACCCTACATTCTTTTAAATTTAATTATATTAACAATACCCCTCCCCATCAGAAGGAAACCAGACATGCAATATCAGCATAATAAAAAAAAAATCTTTGTTCACCAAACGACAGATAATTTAACCCCTGCATTCTTTTAAATTTAATTATATTAATAATGACATGCAATGAGATGTCCCCTTGTAGTTGCGCATGCGCATAACATCTAATATAGACCACATAATTCTCATACAAATAATATTTGCAACATAAAATATTTCATTAAATAAAATATTAAATATTACGTTAGAAGTGACTGTATGTGCTCTACAAATGTTGCGTTTAATATGAAAACTTTGGAGAATGGGTAATCGTTTACTTAACTGGCCTAAATTATTACAGCTTTATGCCGACGGTTTTTACAGCATTTTTGTACCTGAATGCGTTCCTTACATCATTCCGCATATGTTCCAGTAAAAAAAGTTCATATATTCTTTTAAAATATTGTGTTTTAGGCCACTTTTAATCAGTTTTACACATCAAAACAGCGGAACCAATTGCATGAAAAACATGGTGCGATTTGTGCATTAGTCATGCCTCGGTGCCATTAGAACCGCGAAGGCGATGTTTGTGTGTACTGGGCATACAATTACGCAACGTAAAAAATGAAGAGAATTTTTTTTTAAATAGGCTCCAAAAATTTTTCTAACGAACACATTCTAGAAAAAAAATTAAAACATTCTCCGGTAATCGTTTACTTAACTGATTACCCTAAGTAAACTTCTAAAGTCTAAACTAAAAAGTAGTAAAAGATGAATGACCCAAAAATGGTAAACTTCAACTTTTTACCAGACTTGTTGACTCGAGTTGGACATGAGTGATGAGTCGCCCACTTTCTGAACTAAGTCCCAGTCAAGTCAAGCTACTCACTTATCTTGATGAACAAGCAGTCATGCATTTAATGATTTGATTAAACTTTGGTCAACTTGTCCAATAAAGAACTTGAAACTTTTGGTTGATTTTGAATGCATTGTATGTATGATCAGACCTGGGGTCAATTAATTTTTTCAATTCAAATTTGCACATATGTAACCAGTGATCGATTCAAATTCAGTTCAATTTACTGTCAAAACGGATCAATTCAAATTCATTTTATTCAATTCAAATTCATTTTACACATTTTCAACAGCAGAATATATATATACCCGGTAATCAGTTACAATCAAATCATCATTAGTTATACCAAATTACCAGTTTTGACAAAAATAGAAGAAATATATATTTAAATATAGTTAACACATTTTGTTGTTTCTACATGTAAACATATATATTAAAAAATGTAGTATTTTTTTTCATTCGATGCATTCAATTCAATCAATTAATTTCACTTTGAGGTATTCAATTCATATTCAGTTAAATCTGTTTCTCTTTTGTTTTAATTCAAGTTCAAGCTAATTTGTTATAAATTCAAATTGAATTCTGAATTGACCTGTTTGTGACTGAAAATTTAAATATGTAATGAGTAGTAGACTAGTAGTTTAACTAATTAATGCATTGTTCACGTATACTGTAACAGTTTGTTTTTCAGCTGCACCAGTTTGTGACAAGGACATTCTCACAGGTGTCTGGGTTGAATGTAAGTATTTTTTCTCCAGAAAAATCTGAAACCACTGTCCACCAAATGACATGCATATCCCATCAACACCATGCTAGCCTGTATTAATGTTCCTAAATATATGGGTAATTAAAAGTATATTGCATCCATTGCTTGTATTAATAATGTAAGCTGTGACGTTTGTGGAAACATTACTATCCTTATGGCATATATTGTCAAAAGCCTTAAACGTGCAGTCATTCTCAACACATTATGATTTAATATTCAGGTAAGAAATGGAAGATCCTGATTCAGATGCATTGTATCTGGTGTTTCAGGACGTTGTAATAGTGAGTGCGGTACGGACTCCTGTTGGATCATTCCTTGGGAGTCTTGGCTCTGTAACCGCTGCCAGTCTTGGTGCTACAGCTATCAAAGGGGCCATTGAGAAAGCAGGTTATTATTTAAAGCGAAACAAGAGTCATGCTTTTGGGGCTATGCACCTAAAGGAGTTGACAAAAACTAACCATTTGCAAAGTTCTATAATCAAGAATATCACGCTAGATGTTTTCTTAGAATTTATTCAGAAAATGGGATATTCTGGACAAATCTTTGTGTTCTTGGTGGGTGACATGTTTATTGGGCAACTGATAAGCGCTTGGCAGTTCTATGAAATCTACTTCCGGTGAAGTGAATTTGAAGGGCCGTCAGAAGCAACGCAAACTCTCAATCAAGCAAGCTGCTAAGTCAGAATGGGATAGGTTTAGTAAACAAAGGTCAACATATGTTGCATAAGTTGAGTTTAAACGCAAACAGCATGGCCATATCCTATTGGCTCTAGTTGCAAATGGTTATGGTTTTAGTAACTCTTATATGTTCATAGGCCCAAAACGTTGACTTTTGTTTCACTTTAAATTTGTCTATTCCTTAGGCTTTGCTTAGCAATATGTTAGCAGGCGGGTGATGTAAGGCATTCCTTTTATTCTTGAATCACTGTCCTTAAGTAGATTTTAAATTATTTTCACTATTTTCTCTGGCGTGGGTTAATTCGTGGTCTAATGTTTTGTGCACTGGTAATTCAATAATAATGTTGGTTATTATTTTTTTTATACATCACTATTGATTACCTGTATGTCTGCTGTTGTCAAATTCTTTACCATATAAATATGGTATTTTTATGCAATAATCTTATTTATTATGAATCTACAGCTAATCTAGTTTATAATAATACGATTTGAACCAATATATGAAAGTAAGTTGACATTTTGTTGTTTGATGAAATATAGAATATATAGACAAGTACAGTCCTGAGGTAATCAGTGTCCTGGAGTGTAGTTTTGTCACTGTTGATGCGCAGGTATTGCTCCTGAAGAAGTGAAGGAAGTGTACATGGGCAATGTCCTTCAAGGGGGCCAAGGTCAGGCTCCTGCTAGACAAGCAACCATCTTGTCAGGTGAGGACTAGAACTATATAGTGTTGTTCGCATAAGGATTAAAATTACCACTTTCATGGCTGGAGATACCATGCAAAATGTCCTGCTTTTATAATTAAAAAATATGGTACAATTGATCTCTTTGTTGTTGACCATGCCATTCTAGCCATATCTCATTTCCCAGGTCTCAAATGATTTCACATTTTGAAGCACAGATGCACATTCCATGAATTTTAGTAGAACGCAAAAATCATTAAAATACTTAAGAATGGTGCCATGGTAGTAAGTTTACTAGTAACATATATTTGTGCAAATGTCATTGTTGTTGAGTATTTCATCTAAATTAACAAAAGGTTGGTTTTGTCACGGTCAGAGAGGTATTTCTTACAGGATAATGTTGGAATATGAACAGGGACTGGTTAATAATGCCTTAATATGTTTATTTAAATTACAGTTTATACATTAAACAAAACGGCATTTGCTATAGCTAAATTGTCTTAAAAGATTAAAAGTCAAGACAGTACAAGTAGAAACTGCCTCAGTAATGACCTAAGCTATTGCCATAAGCGAAACATACTCTGATGACTAGAATTGGACAATTTCAGGGCTTCCTGAGAAAACCGAAGCAACGACAGTCAACAAAGTGTGTGCATCTGGGATGAAGTCAGTCATGTTTGCCTCCCAGAGTCTTATGTGTGGGCACCAGGTAAGACCTATTACACTTCAGAAGCCCACAGCAGGGACCCATTTGTTCACTAGGTGTGACCATATAAATAAATAAAACATTTATAATGCTCCGTATATCCCTGTAAAAACCATTTCTGATAAAGCTCACAACAAATAATAAATCTCCATTGTGAGGCAATTTGATTTAATCACAAAGCGCGCTGGTGTTGGTAGACATTTTTTAATGACAATCTTCCTATTTCATTGGGAACATGGGGAGATCTCCATATTTTTTTCAATTTATAACCCCTGCGTATTTGTGGTACGAACATGTACATACGGATTTAGATTATCACGGTTGTTGTTATTTTTTTAATATAGTCTTAGTACAAATAGTTTTTGCACAACTGTTTCTTAATAATGTAGAACTATTAGCACTATGTTGCTGTGTGCTTTAGGATATTATGGTGGCTGGTGGGATGGAGAGTATGTCCAACTCTCCCTTTTACCTGAAGCGGGGAATGACACCATATGGAGGAATTAATGTACAAGTAAGGTATTATTCTCTCACCTGTATTATGATACCTGTTGTAGTATGATGTCATTTGGAATGCCCTTACAAAGTTAACGTTTTAAATACTGATACTACCCCATAGTTATTTCAGTTTCTCTGTAAACTATTTAATTATATGGTGTTTGTGAATGCTTTAGTCCATACTGCCAAGTCGACAAGTATATTTTCTGCTGCAGGATGCCATAGTTCAGGATGGACTCACTGACGTGTACAACAAGATCCACATGGTGAGTGTTGAATTGGCTCACATCTATATATTAATATGTTAACTTTGTGGGCAGTCTGGCAGTATCTCACCGCAGGTGCCGATATCCACTAGCATTTTTTCTCTATACCTTTGCCTCCTTGGACCATTGGCCTCTGATCTACTGATAGGCGATGTATTTAAAAAACCACAAACGTAGTTATTTCAAGTTATTTGTGTTGTGCTCTACCTGTCGGAGAAAGACGCAGATTGAGTGGTGAGCTCTCCGCTGTGGTTTCTTTGCCAGATAACATCGTCTTAAGCAACGGGAAAACACTTCAAATTAAATTGTTGGTAAAACAACCATGGTTCGGGAAACAGTTTAAGGTTTAGCATTAATAAGCTTAATGACAAGCCCTGTTATGGTGTCTGTGTATAATTGTTGTTATTGTGTTGCTGCGTTGGCTCGCAGGGAGTCTGCGGGGAGAAGTGTGCGGAGAAGTATGGGGTCTCGCGGGAGGCCCAGGATGACTTCGCCATTGAGAGCTACAAGCGGAGTCAGGCAGCGGGCAAGGCCGGCGTCTTTCAGAAGGAGATCGTTCCTGTGACAGTGCCACAGAAAAAAGGTCAACGTCTTTCATAGCTGTTTACTTTTGACTAATTTTAAATTTTTTCGTAATTAAGTTTTCATAATTGCCATTATTATAAGAGTTGTAATAATGATAATAAAACTTCTATCACGTCTAAATCCTTGAAAACAAAACAGTTATGCAATCTCGAAATCGGTATGCAGCTTTATTTCCATAATATGTTGTTGCATGGCAGCTATGTTTTTCCATCTTCTCGTTCCGTATGGATAAAGCAACAGAGTTGCACAGTTGTATCTTTAGGTTGTTGAATCACTCGATTGCTTTAGGGACGCTGAAAGGACCTCGAAGATTCCTCTGCTGAAGGCAAACATGTGGCAGTGGTTGGTGATGTGGTCAACGGCTTGCTGGTCGTGGCCGCATTTGCATCTTGGTGTATCTTTGATATGCCATTTGTGCATGCGGTTGATGGTGGTCCACTGGGGTCAAGGAAGGTCAAATCTGGAAGATTCGGTTGTAGGGTTCGGGATAAGATTCTTGTTTCTGGTGTTTGTTGATCCCCACTCTCGGGTAGACCTCTCTTTCTCGGTGATGTTGGTTTCAAGGAGGGAGGCTGCTTCGGTCCAGAATGGCCGTCACGGAGTGAGGCGTGGCAGTGATTCTATGTTGAGGTCATCCCATACTGGGAGGTCTTGGCTGTGTTTGGCCTTCTTGTATTCCCTCAAGATTGCTGAGGAGCGAGTTAGAAATGTTGTTGTTATAGCTGTGGTTCCGTGGTTACAGGAGATGTTGTTGTGTCAGAGGATGAGGAATACAACCGAGTCAAATTCGAGAAGATCAAAACACTCCGAACCGTGTTTAAGAAGGAAGGTGGGTATGGTATAGACATGTTCCACTGCAGCCATATAAAGTTTTCGTTGACATGCCTGCATGCCTGTTGCCACATGATAACAAATATGGTACTCAAGTGGTAGTTATTGGCTATGAACGCGCAACAATTTTTTTTAGCAGATTTCTGAATCCGTTAGATGCCATGCAACACTAAGACAGCTGGGGCGGCTAATGTGTCAGTTAATTTAAAAAAATTTCCTCAACGTTCTAGGAAATGTTGAACTGAAGATCAATGCCACAAATAATCACCCAGCACTAATGTCGTATTTTGCCATTCCAGCCTTTAAAAAACAGTCCTTTTGGAAATCCCCGACTTCTTGGAAATGGTGACGATACATTTTTTCTTGTTCTTCATCTGGCAAATATCATCGGCAAAGTTAGTTTATTCTGCCATTGACGCCATAACTGAACCCGTCAGTAGCTGTGACCCCATCAGATAACGGGCCAATCAAATGATCTTGTGCACATGTAAACAACTGACCATGTGCCCCAACACTGGGCTGGCGTAATCCGATCTTTATAGACGAAAACACATTACATTTTGGCAGCAAGATTAAGGGGACATTAATATTAGAAATGGCTGTTATGTTTTGTCAACAATACGTAAAATGCCAGTGAAAAACGTCACAGTTCAAGCATGATACGCGTTTCTGTTGGCATTTCTGTTATCACTAACAACCGGGAGTTAAGTTTTATTAATATCGAGTATTACTTAGTATTTCAGCTACAATTTGTGAAGAATTGGTTGCTTTAGTTTTTAGTGACACTGCTCAGTTAAAAACAAGCATAGAATAGCCACCCCAGCTAATTATTGTGATGAATGTATTACACTAAGCCTGGTGCAGATACAAACTGTAAGAATGGCTAGCCTACTATACTGAGGAGGAGTGGTGTCACTGGTATGTCCTAACCTACTATACTGAGGAGGAGTGGTGTCACTGGTATGTCCTAACCTACTATACTGAGGAGGAGTGGTGTCACTGGTATGTCCGAACCTACTATACTGAGGAGTGGTGTTGCTGGTATGTCCTAGCCTACTATACTGAGGAGGAGTGGTGTCGCTGGTATGTTCTAGCCTACTATACTGAGGAGGAGTGGTGTCACTGGTATGTCCTAGCCTACTATACTGAGGAGGAGTGGTGTCACTGGTATGTCCTAGCCTACTATACTGAGGAGGAGTGGTGTTACTGGTATGTCCTAGCCTACTATACTGAGGAGGAGTGGTGTCGCTGGTATGTCCTAGCCTACTATACTGAGGAGGAGTGGTGTCGCTGGTATGTCCTAGCCTACTATACTGAGGAGGAGTGGTGTCGCTGGTATGTCCTAGCCTACTATACTAAGGAGGAGTGGTGTCGCTGGTATGTCCTAGCCTACTATACTGAGGAGGAGTGGTGTCGCTGGTATGTCCTAGCCTATTATACTGAGGAGTGGTGTCACTGGTATGTCCTAGCCTACTATACTGAGGAGGAGTGGTGTCGCTGGTATGTCCTAGCCTACTATACTGAGGAGGAGTGGTGTCACTGGTATGTCCTAGCCTACTATACTGAAGAGGAGTGGTGTCACTGGTATGTCTTGGCTTTCATTCAGTAGAAGGAGACACAGGAATATGTCCTACACCTCTACATCAAAACAAAATATGCACATGGCATTATTGTAATTCTATTAGATTATGAATTGTTGTACTGTAGGTTCCAAAGGGTGCCCAAAGACTAAGGCCAGTCGCTAGGCATGGAATGAAAAAAATTATGCACTTTCAAAATGTTAGAAGCTAAAAATGCCTATAATGACAAGGCATTTAAAGTGAAAAAGTAAAAATTATATAAAATAGGAATGGACAAAGCCTGTGTATTCAGGCCCTTTGCCCGAGGTAGGGATGAAGAGATGTAATTGTTTATTATTATTAATTATTTTGTTGCGATTGTTTGTTAAGGGACCATCACTGCAGCAAATGCCAGTTCAATCAATGATGGAGCCAGCGCCTTGGTTCTGATGACAGCAGCAGCTGCCAACAAACTCGGCCTGAAGAGTCTTGCTAGGATTGTTTGTAAGTACATCCCATCGGTACACAAAATTCAAGGGGAAAGGATTCCATGGACCCATTGTGCCAGGGTTCTGTATGTAATGTAAACTTGTTGTTACCAGTGAATTCTACCATAACCCTCGTTTTGTTAATTAAATAAAAATGGACTCGTCATTGCTTTCTGTCTACATTGACTGGTGATCAGTTCCCCAGAAAATGTTTCAGTTTTAAAATCCCTAGCCAGCATAGCCTTCATGCAATGCAGAGATGTTCAAATTAAATTTAAAGTAATATTGGAGTTAGATCTGAAAAGGTATTTCATGTTTTTAGAGTTGATCTCAAAACATCGATGTATGGCAGGCACTACATGAAAAATATGTCATTTTACTTCACTCCTCCCACCCCTGCTATATGTAATGTTTAATTATATTGACCTGTGGCAATCCTCGAAAACATTCTCAACCTGTTTCTTTCTAGTTAGGTGTGCTCACTGAGGTATCACGACACACTAACTAATAATGACTGCTCCCTAACCTGTGTGTCTTGCTACCTGTAGCGTTTGCCGATGCCGCCACAGCTCCCGTTGACTTCACTATCACACCTTCGCTCGTCATTCCCAAGGTACTTGAGCAGGCCGGAGTCAAGGCAGATGATGTTGCATTGTGGGAGATCAACGAAGCGTTCAGTGTTGTCTCACTGGTCAACATGCAGCTGCTTGGCCTTGAATCCTCAAAGGTCAACGTCCATGGCGGGGCGGTCAGCATGGGTCATCCCATTGGGTGAGTTATCATTAATATAGATGATGCACTAGTCGTTTTTTCTCTACTCGTCGTTTGCAGTTTATTATATGTGTCAAATTTGTTTGGTCAGCAGGTGGCACCATATGATGTCGCGCATTACTGACCAATTATCTCCACAAATAATTTCTAAATATGTACCATTGAGAAATTTGTTTACAGATGCAGTAGCTTCATGTTGATGGATGTGTCTGTGGAATCCAGATCATATCACAATATCTCAACTTCTCAAGCTGGTTTCACACTGGATTCGGAATCCGGTTTCACTGTTTGGCGCGTTCATATTAAATCTTAATTAACATTCGTTGTTCAGCCATCCCCCCCATAGACACAGAGGGTTCCATGTACACCCTCCAGGTTCCCCTCAATGTCATCTGTCTTCCATATCTCTACCACTGCAACTGTCAAAAGATCAGAGACTTGAAGTAAAGGCGATTACTCCACGTTTCTTCTCCTTGATTAAAAAAATCACCCAGTTCTACACCTTGTCTTTTCACATGTCTATTGAAAAGCCTTCGCTAATCATTACAACAAGTTGCTATTTGTCAGGAATTCACTCGGTGATCTGTCGTTTGCGTAATGATAATCTATTCAGATTTATTCAGTTTGGTGCATTTTCACAGTATTTAGGGACACTGCTATTTTGAATTGAACATGAACAACTTTCTTCAATGCAGAATGTCTGGCGCCCGCATCATCACGCATCTTGTACACAGCCTTGAGCCAGGACAGAAAGGGGTCGCAGCGATCTGTAACGGTGGCGGCGCTGCATCTGGTATCATGATAGAGAGGCTCTGAGTCATCTAACGCAGCCGCCATCTTGACAGTGGCACCCCTAGTGGACATCGACTACACCCATATTTGTCACTGGCCACAGACCGTTGTATAACTGCACCTGCCTATCTGGGTCCACGTTGATGGCCCAATTCATGTATGGTTTCCCAAATTAGACTTACTTTCTAATAACAACGTTTGCATACATCATTTACCAGGTACGACATAAATAATTTGTTGATTTTGTATTTGTGTAATCTCTGGGTTATATGGTCCAGCATTGAATTTGTGTGCTTTGAGAAATATGGTAACTAGCATACTTGTTGACTTGAGTCGTAGGGGCTGACTTGACATGGAATTCAGAGAAATGTCTTCAGACTTAACTTCGACTTGGAGGTCATTGACTTGAGGTTTGATTTGCCAACAAGCCTGGTGGCTTGAAACATAGTCAAAACGAGAATGGATTGATCTTTCAGTTTCTTGGAACTTAACAACATTAATTACCTCTCAAGAAACTGTTTATATATTCTTTGAACAGTCCAGCAATGAAGGCCAAGTGCGTCAGCTGATATGTTCAGAAAGAACACACAACGTTCCCCGAGAGATAATTACTATGTAAAAACTTTATATGGCTCTGTTCATATATATCTATATATATATAACTGAAATAGGAATAGCTTGATTTGTATATCATTGCCAAACCAACACTGCTATATGCATTTCAACGGTTGTTCAAAAAAATCTTTATAGAATGTTATCTATCTTAAAAATTCTGTTCAGTGAGATTTATAGTATAACAGTGAGATTTGTAGTACAGTTGTTATGTTCTTCTGAACAAAGAAGATGTCTGTATTGTATATGTAAAAAAATATTAAACCTGTACTAAACACGTGATATAAGTATAGTATGTAAGGAAAATGGTGATGTGTATTTTTACTGTAAATGACAATGCAATAAATATACCGTGCAACTACAAATTAATCAGTGCATTTCTTGTTTCTCTGCCTTTGATTCCGTCTCCTTGTGGAAAAGATTGTCTAGCCTGTGAAGTCTGACACACACTTGTTATAATGATTACTTTCATGCATCCATCCTTCAAAAGCCTAAATATTGCTATCTTCAATAAATAATTAGATAAAAAATTTCATTCTTTGTCCAATTGTTCTTCAAATAAGTGTCATTTGGAAAAAAAAACAGTTGTCATATTGTACTGCCAGGTCAAAAATGTATCCAATAAAAGTAAATTGTGGGGTAGAAAACAGTAAACAATAACAATGATACGAAATATGTGGTTGATCAACAACAGTGCACTCTCAAACGATTTACATTTTGGGCGATCTTTTACTTTCTGACCTAACCATGAAAACGACCACCTAGAGCACCCAAACTTATCCTCGTATATCTACTATACATATACACATGTCACGTGGACAAAAAAGTACATTTACTTCCTCAAAACGAAACAAATTAAAAAAAGAATTAAACCAAAACATCACCATCTCCTACGGCGCCTACGCATAGCACCCACTGATATATATATATATATATATATATATATTGTGTATATATATATATAAATATATATACACATAAAATTATACATACATACATTACATATATATATATATATATATATATATATATATATATATATATATATACATATATATACATATATATACATACACACGTGCATCATGTTTAACTCATTAATTTCCAAAACTATGCATTTTAAGCATGTGCACTATATAAGTGTACTTATTATTGTTATATCTGTGTGCCTGTGTTCTGCAACTAGTAAAATGTTATAAGATGAAGTTATCGTAAATTAAATAAATGGTGATGATTACATGTATTAATATTGAGTGATGTTTGGGTGTGATGCTGTTTTAATAATCTATTTTTTTATGTATAAAACATCTACATGCTGAATAAAAACACGCTACTTTTCCTGAAGAATGCGTTATATGCTGCAATCTATGGGCATGTCTTATTTTGTGTTTAACTTCATACTGATTATGGGAGGTAACAACATCTGATTTCTAAACAAATCAGTGCTATCAACAGATACATACTAGTAACACATTTTGTGACAAAGTAATAAGAATATTTTTTATTAGGTAATTTGTACTAGATTCGACAGTACGCTTTAAATTATGCGTTAATCCTGGTGCCAACGTAATTACTGTATTTAAAAAGCAATTGGTATTAAAATAGCGCCGTAAATCTGGACAAAGTCCATTCAGAGATACTTAAAATACATATAAAAATATAACACAATCTGATGATAATATGAATAAAACTAATTATCTAAGAACATGACATGTCACATATAGCAAAAATACAATTCATACTGATTTATGCATAATTACAAGCAATGCAATGCACGCACGTTTGATTTCAATCAGCAGCGCCCCCGCACAGAGTTTTGGTGAAACTGAACGACGCCTTGTCAAATGCATCGATTTTACGGTAGCCTTGGCGCTACGCGTAGGCGCCGTACGAAATATTGTGGTTTAATTCTTTTGTAAATTTTGATCATTTTGAGAAAGTAAATGTACTTTTTTGGCCACGTGACATGTGTATATGTATAGTAGATATATGAGAAGTGGTTTGGGTGCTAGGTGGTCATTTTCATGGTTAGGTCAGAAAGTAAAAATCGCCACGTTTTGTAACTAGAGTACCGAGAAAACCTGTCAGGTCGTCGATATTGAATTTATTCCATATAAAATTCACAGTTAAAGCCCCCCCGCCCCAATTAACTACAACGTTATCAGATCATCATTGCTACGAGTACCTCTAGTGAATGAATGAAGAGGGAGCCTGGTTGCGCAACTAGCGACAAGTGCGGAACTAGAACGGATCGACGATGGCGTTCGCATGACTCGATAGACTTTAGTCGTTATTCGATGCTGGGTTTGTCTGATTGATAAAAAAGTAAAATTCGTAGCATCATCACAGTCGTCATTTTGTCATCATTGGCTACATTGTTGTCGCATGCTGCAGCTAACAAAAAGCATGTAAGTGTAGAAAAGCGTCCAAAGAAAGACGTCGTTAATTAGAAACTTATCTTCAGAGTGACACTGTCACTGACTGACTTCGTCCCCAGCCTCACTCTCAGGCTCAGTTCAACTTCAGACTCTCAGTAAAATTTTTTTTGTTTTACAAAGACAAAGAAAACAATTCCCTACACCACAGGGACGTCACTTAAGTCTAGTTCAGCTCATTTGAACTGTTTTATATAACACACACTGCGTTTTTGGGGCTAAGTAAAAAAATTTACCATACGGCATACCAGCGACGTAGGCGTAGTACTACTAGTAGTCCGATGGATTAGCCTTAGTCTTAGACTTAGTGAAGTTATCGGGCGGACCAAAGCATAACATTTGGTATCAAGCACAGCCTTAGGGCCAATTGATTAATTTTAGAAGGGGAGCCCTCCTGAAATTGTTCAGCTTTTCATAAAATAATAAACTATCTCGGGTTCTATGTGTCAGTTTCAAAGAAAGGTTATTATGTCTTCAAAATCGGGTTTGCTGGTCATGGTAAAGACCCAGTGACTGTTCTTTTCAAACTCATCCTTGATGGGATCGGGCAAAGAGTTCATGTCTCTGATGGGAAAAGGCATCCATCACGAGTAATTCACATGATCCAATGCAGAGAAGAGAGGTGTCATCTCCTCCAAGACTTCCACATACTGAGGGAAGTTCTTCTCTCTCTGAGCCCTGATGAAGATGAGAATGAGTTTCATTGCTTGTCAGGGAGAGAGTGCTTTTCATTCCAGGAGGTGGTATCTTTACAGGCAGTCTGCTCTCACCAGTCTTGGTCTTGGTTGAAAACTGGAAAAGGCTGATTCCAGTCCCATGGAAGGAGGTCAATGAATTGGTCGAGCTGGGATTATGATCAATGTTGTCTAGGGCACCAGCAATGAATAAGCCTTTCCGAAGACAGGCAGGAGATACCACCACATCTTCTTCAAAACGCTCCCAGACAGAAATGGCGATCCATTCCGCAAGCTGTACAACCCTGTCGTATGATATGCTAATACCCATTTTGGTACAATTGCTGGATGAGTTGCTTCTGGTCAGGGCATGGATATTGAGGCCAATGTAAATGGGGAGAGGTGGCTCTCGTTCCAACGTGTGCTTAATTTTTCCAGAAGAATTGGATGTTCTTTTCTTTTTTACTTGGTGTTGTAGAGAATGCATTGGCCAATGGTAAGGGAAGCCTGGGATTTGTGTGTCTTGATCTTTCACGTTGGGGCCATTGAAAATCAGAGAGATGAAGGACTTGAATCTTGAGGGCAGTGAGTTTTCTTAACATCCTGGTGGGAAGCAACCACTGAATATGTCCCCTTTGATGGCTGAAGATATCTTTTCTGATTATCATAACAGCTTTCGCTAGTATAACAGCATCTTCAGAGAAATGTTGTTTTTTAAGAGCTTCCTTTAACATGTTTACCATTCCTTCTTTGAAAATAATAATAGTGTTTCTCCCATCATACTGTTCCTGCACCTCTGGGAAGCGTTCCAGCAACTGTTCCTTCAGCCTTGTCTTGACAAGTTTCTTGATGCCCAGGTCTTCAAGACGATTCATATAAAGGGAATGCATGACAGAGTGTTTAAAGAGGACAGTTTGAGAGTCCATGTAGCTCTAGATTCATTCACCTTCTCATCTATAGATGCTGGTTCCTGCAGTAGCGATTTCTCAGCTTCCTGTGGCATTTCAGGTGATACTTTGTTTCCTGCGCAATTAGATCTCCTACAATTCTAGCAAGAAGCTGGGTATCCTGTAGCTCTGTGATCATATGTTGCAAACTGGCATCAGCATCAAATGTTGAAACCTGATGGAGATCACCTTCATCATGTCCTTTCTCACAGAAGAAACACTTCAATGTCATGTGCCTGGCGCTTGCTGTGTGTTTTCTCATCAGGCTCATCTGTGTTATGTTCCCTCTTTTTCTTCTTTGCTTTTGCCAGCTTTGAATTGTTAAATTTCAATTGACATGATTTGTGTCAAGATGTGCAATGGGTTGCAAAACTGTCAGCACTTTTATCATTCCCAAAATATACTTCAGCTGGAAGGGCATCAATGTCCCGGAACAGTTCGACATTTGTCAGAAATGAAGTGTAGGAAGCTGTATCGTCATCACTTGTTACAAGACTGTTACAAGACTTGTTACAAGACTGTGTACTGGGCATCTCAGTGATTCAGATGTGTCTTGCTGGCAAATGATGCAACGATTCCAGTCCATTTCCATGGTGTGGTAGTCAGGGAACACAACTTACTTGCTGGCAACTTGTTTATGTATATATATATTTATACAATCTAGAAACTTTGATCACCAGCCTAATATTTTTACTTATTTCACAGTTAGTGTGATGAACTTCTTCACTCTTATAATGCATTTATGTTGTTATGTCTCCCGTTTTTGACTAGACTAGTTTTAGCGGGAGCCTAATCAGAAATAGCCCTCCTGATTTGTGTAAGCCTGTGGCCAGTGTCACTGTTTCACTGTTCATTCACTAGTTGTCGCTAACAAACTCGGAAAGAAATACAAAGAAAATTACTGATACTACATTATGAAATTAACGGAGTCGGATGCTATGGTTCCAGATGCTGCTGCGAGGGAAAAGGGGAATTGACTGTGCCATAACGTGCAAGAATGGCGGCACTTGCCTGTACTACGAGGATGGCAAAAAGTTCAGCTGTGTTTGTCCAATAACCCATTGTGGAGTGGCGTGCCAGATCCTCAATCCCTGCATGTACGGGGGAATATGTGCTCAGGTTTCATCGTCCGGGCGAATAATGTGCAAATGCATCAAAGGCACATCCGGTCCGAGATGCAGCAAGCTGACGAAGATGGCTATCAGGAAGGGGATGGGAAAGATACCAGGGAAGGCCTGGTTTTTGTGGACGACTTGGGCTGTCATCTGTGTAACGTGCATCGTCTTCGTACTCGGCATTTACATGTGTAGAAGGAAGCTCCATCTCCCTGTGATCCTAGAGCCATCGGAACATGAGAAATTCAATCAGCATCACGCAGGACAGCAAGTTTAGAGTGTTGCCATTTACCATGAAGTAGTGATGTGACTCTGTCATAAATATAATTATTGTTCGATTTTAAGGCTAACAACTGGTTTACAAGAGTGATTTGTGCCCCAATTGGTCAGCGACACTGTGTCGCATTACAATACACAGCTAATTGTTCAAATTGGACTCGGGCCTAATTCCACCAGTCAGATTTGAACCAATTCTAGACAGTCACTATACATTTTTTGGACTTTGAGAACTTATGAGACAACCCTTGCAGCTATAATGACTTTAAAAGATGTTGAATTTGTAAATTATGATATACTTATTCTGACTGAAAAAAATTAATTATTAATAATAAAAGCAGCCACATTCCTGGGTCACTCAGAATAAGACGAGTAAACCTTTATTCATAGTATCCTCCAACATTGATCTACATTATGTAGTTTAATAGCAACACTTAATCAAAATGTAAGCATTTAAATGCTACCGGCAAAGCGAGAATGAATAGACATTCATTCAATAATGCATGCCCTATGGGTATTTTCATGTAAATGGTACATATTAGTCCCATGCAGCCTCAAAAATAAAAATGTTCCAATTCTTTGGTTCATGTTATTTTCCAACACTATATAATTATATCATTTTACATTAACAAGGATATCTTAGGAATATGTTACATATATATTTCCTAAAAATTGGCTTCATAGTAAGCTATAAAATTAGCAATCTGGAGAGGACACACTATATCATTATGATATAAGGTATATGTTAACTATTCTTATGCAAATATCAGTACTGAACAAAACGATATAATACAATGAGAAAAAATTTATTGCACCGAAATCCTCGAGAACCAGTGCTCGGCACCTCGTTAAAACTAAGGGATTAGATAATCTCAAATTGGTATATAATTTTTAAGTCACCAACATTTGAATGAGGAGCTAAGGCAGATAAGCGAGGACTAGAAGGCAAGTCTTCAGATGATATTTGAATGTTATTATATTTCCTGTAGACTTGACGCTAACAATGAGGGAGTTCCACCTAGTTTGAGCAGCCCTAGTCCCAACATTTGTTTTAACATAAAATAATACACTAACTAGATGATCAAAGCTGCCTACGTTTACTTGCAGGAGTGAGCAGTGTAGTTTTCCATTCTGTAAGACACATTAGTCAATCGTTGGAAGCAAACTAAATGCGTGATGGTCGCGCAATATTATTTAATTATTTTTTTAATAATACAATTTGAATTAGTTATCCTTTTATTGTCTTCTTCATATCAGCCATAGCCCATAAAGGTCGTTGAAAACAAATATAATAGTAATAAATTATAATTGCATAGCAGATATTTTCTACATGCTTTAAGATTATGCCCATATGTTATCACAATGCAGGGACATTGACCATAGTTATGCATACATGTATGCTGTTTGATGTTCTGGAGAGGACATTCCATTTAACGCACATAAATTCACAAGAGCAGTGTTAGAACAATGTTTAAACATAACCAATTCCAACCCATCTGAAAGCCTACTGACTCTGGTAGTGGATTATCATAGTAATGTGTACTAACCACTAGTTTATATTACTGATTGACATTGGGATGTTGGTGGCCTGGTAAGGACATATTTTTAACGGAAAATGACACAGACCAGTTTAAGATGGCCGCATATTATAAACCTACATACATATATTTTATAACTACATTTGTGATCAGTAGGAATTCATTATTTTAGTTTTATTGGAGTGTCTTTTTTTGCAAGGATATTCCAATTTTTTTTCAAGGAAAGTGCATCATATAAATTGACTATGCCGTACCTACTACCTCCAGTTTGCATTAAATTTGTCTTGTTTTGTTCACTGATTGATGGACCATTTAACAAAATTGGTTGTTTCTTTATAACTTGATTCATAGTATTGCAGCGCAGGTTTAATACTAACATAAACTGAAGTGGGACTAAGAAATGTGTCAAAAACAGCAAACCGTGCTGATTTTCCTTAACAAATATTTGATGTATCTTCGTGAAATAGGGTCTGTAGGTTCCTTACTACAAACACTGTGTGATAATCACAATGAATCGTTTGAATACAATAGGGGAAAGTATATTTTGGTAAGTGTACCCTTTACATAAAACACCCCAGTGGAAATGGCAGTAAAAACCCTTTCAAATGTTCTTTTAAAGCCCAAACCTTTGTCTAAGCCGTTATGAAAAAGAACCAGTCCATTGTATAAAATAGTTTAATTAATTTCATTATAAATAATCACGTTAGTGATATGTATATTTTTGCATATATGACCACATACATATCGCAAAACTATATCCACACTGCAATAATACAAGTATCCTAGTAGTAAATAAATATACAATGATTTCTTTATATTGCCCATGTCAGGGCGAGACAATGCCTTCAGAATAACTTCTAGTACGTATGCTAGATGCCACTATGATAATAAACTTTCCATGCACACATATTTCCCAACAGTACAAACAACTTGCAGAGCAAGACAAGTATTACATATGTGAAAAAATATATATACATTATCACCCAAAGTCGCACAGCTGTAAGGCCCCACAATCTGACAACAATTAAAAATTGCCTGGATGTGTTATCCTCTCTAGTGAGATCTCCATGTTGTATGTAAAATTAAAGGCACAATATGGTTGCAAAACATCCATGGAATGATGAACAAATAATTTCTTCTGCTAAATGCATAGTTCAAATATACACATTGCCACACTGTATCTTGGAACACCTCATTTGGCCATTGGCTTTAAAACAAGAACGTAAAACCAGCAAGTAGATTATATAAGAGATCTGGAACTACTAAAATGGCAAAAGCAAAAAATTCCAGTGTGTCCGTCGTGTTGCTGCTGCTACTGTAATACAATTTCAGTAAATGTTCTGCAAACACAAAACCTGGAAGACATGAGCTACTTCCTACAATTTCTTCACTAGCACACGATAGAAACGGTTTGGCAAGATTGTATAAGTGTGTTGTGTTAAATCGCATGTTGATGACAAAATGCATCAACAGGAAACCAAGTAAACAGAAATGGGTCAAAAACATTGGCCCCACAATACAACATGTTTGACTAATCCAAACATCTACGACATCAGACAGACACGTGCATTCAAAGAAAAATGTAACTGCTGACACTAATCTATTGATTAGCTTAATCTGTACACTCAAACACAGTAATTATTTTGTTTCTCAATCGCTGCATGGCAAGACATTTTCAATGCATCAAATTCAACTACGTTGAACGTCGGATCTTGCATAGTTGTATAACAAAAAGGACACATAAAGGCCAATTCATGTTTTGAACAGAATGTTTTGTGATATGTGCTATGTAGCATGTTTTTCATACAAATTGTATCCACGGAATGACAAGTTTCTGTCAAATGGAATGGCATAACAAACACTATACCTGGTGTTATTACTATACATGGTATTATTGAACGAAACTTATCCATCAGTGTGGTTAAACTTGTGTTGCTCGGCCAACATTGACACCGATCAGACAGCTCGACTGGGTGACGACGCCTGATGCACAGACCGTTCGTTGTTTCGGCACGTTCTCCGGGACTACTGGCGCCACCTCTCTGACTCTCTCCAGTTGGGGAACGTAGCACGGATGACGATCTTTGCTGTCCGAGTTTCTTGAACTAAAACTGGTTCCGGTGAGGCTACTACAAGTAGTTGCAGACGTATTGCAATTAGACGTGGTCGTGTTACAAGTAGTTCTGGATGTGCTGCAAGTAGCTGCGCTCGTGGGTTGGGAGTATTTCTGGAAGGAGGCGGGTCCGAGGGAAGGCTTCTTTGGGGGAACAGGAGGTCTTCCAACTGCATTTATGCTCTTCCCTCCGTAGCCAGAATCCGGGTTACTCCTGCTGGGCGAGTCTGCCGTGGACTGATGCACCTGCACGACATGTATTGCAGAGACTGGAGCTGTTCTTTCATTTGATATGTTAGCTGTTTTATGATTGGATAATGCTACGTTGGCTGTCAAGCACTGTTTCCCATTCCCCAGCCTCGCCGCAGTTGATGATGGTCGAGACTGGTTGCAGCCGCCATTTTGTCTCTGATCGTGTATCACCAGGTTGGTGCCACTAGGGGCGCCACTAACCTTCCCATCAGCCTCTTGGAACTGCCTCGCATATCTGTGCTTTGGCACGTTATACCAGGCATCGTAGTCGAATTGTCCGTCTCCGTCAACACAAATCTCTGAACTGTATTCGGAGAACTCAGCTGCGTCTCCAGACTGACCCTCTGGGCTTCGTCCCGATGGTTTCCTCACATCCTCATGAAATGACCACACCTGGTCTCGTCGAAAAGTGTCACCAGCACCACCTACCAGGTTGTCTCGGGATTGCTGCTTGCGATGCTGTTGACTCGAAATCATTTGCATGGGTTGTGGTCGTCCAGCACTGATGCTTTGGATGTGAAGACTCAGCAATTCGTCGTTGCAACGCTCCTTCACACGGTGCGACAAACGGTGTGCGCCACCTGCTTGACTCGACGACACTGACAACGTATCATCGGATTTCGACCGATATAGCTTTCCGGGTAGCGGCGTCGAAGCTTGCTCGTGTTCAAAACTGCGCCTGTCGAACGACTGATTCAAAACGTCGCCACGCTGGAAAGCTCTGCAGTTCGGGTTGCGACCGTACAGTGCATGACGGTTATCCATAACACGATTACCGCCATTCCCACTGGTCAACTGACTGTCCATCCAGGTCTGAAGGTCTGTACGCATGTTAACGCGACATAGCGATATCTTTTTGTCGGTCTCGATGCGTTCATGCCGAGCGCTTACACGAATGCGCTCTTCAAATTTACGTCGTTCCTGATCGAGCCTCTCTTTTGTGAGTCGATCGATCGCATGCACCTGCTGTGCGCATCGTTGGTCGAGCGTGTCGATTCGCTGTGCAAGAGTCCGATGTGAGGCATCGATGTGATCGTACATGTTGTTTCGATCACATTCCATCTTCTTTTCCATACGCTTCAACTGTGGCGCTAGACTGCACACTGCTGTGTATCCAATTGGACCCTGGAACAGAACATGGGAATGGTAAAGCAGTGTTCAATTTATACCGCGCATTCGTGCTACATTGACAAACCTGTTCTTGCAAACACATTTCTTCAATCAAAACATCAAAGTTGATCAAACCTGCTACAATTTCTCGAAAGCTGCTCTTTCTTAATCATCAGTGGAATCCCATCACTGTCTGCTGCCAGGTGCTCGTTTACTCGAGTGAACTGAGGCAATGTGGGGTGAACGAAATTGTCCAAGTTTCGAAACAGTAGCAGTTGGACTTGAACCTGTTCCTCTCGACCGTGCGCCAAGAATGTTAGCCTCTTTATCATGTCATTGCTCAAATCAGGACAATTGAATATCAATTTGTTCACTTTTTGACACTGCAGTACATTTTCCCTACTAGGAGGCACCACCCGCTGATAGGAAATGTTAAAAACAGCCACTTATAAGATGCTGTATAAACACCCTCCTCAAATGATTTACCCAAATAATACCCATCACGTATCAGATTCATTGATGTTCAAATTGTTATATATATATATATATAGTACATGAAAAGTCATACGTGCAGTCCGTTTAATGCAATACTTCTGTTGTAATCATTAAAAAGAATTAACTGCAATCGTTTTTTGCTGAATTTTGAGCAGAACCCATGTTTTGAGATCATCCCCAACATGAATGACAGCACAGATGGAATGGTAGACATACCTGTTTGATGTTCCCGGCCAGATCCCTGTAATACTGCACCCCCGTTTTTGGTACATAATTACTCAGCAATCCGTGGACAGGGGGCGCTGCTGTGCTCATGCCCCGAGCCTGCTGCTGCGGTATCGCCGCCTGGGAATGTGCATGAGCGCTCTTCGCGTCCGAGGTGTAGTACGATGTTGAGTCGTCTGATGGCGCCACCATAGCCTGTTTTGCTTCTTTCTCCTTTTCCTGTGAAAAAGGATCATTGTAATGCTTTTTGGTGTCATTGTGACAACAAACACTCCTTTTTCTTTTGAACAAACTTTATTGTATCAATGAAGGGTCTTCTTTTACACAGCTGTAATCATTATTGATTTAATAAGATTTAACTAGGTGGCAAGTTGTCAAGGAAGCGAAGCCATTATCAGATCTGTCAGTTTTATTTTTAAACATATTCACACAATCATTAGAAATTTTTTCCCATTCATTTATCTTCTTCTGTGAGAATTACTACTTTGTCACATCCTACCTACACTGTAACTTAATTAAAGCTGCTTTGTGCCCTCTGGTTCTGTCTTCTTTCAGTTTGAAGAACACGTTCCTACCAACATCTTCACAACCATTCAATAAGTTAAGAACGTCTATTTAGTCTCCTGGTCTCTAGTGGTGTCCAACCACATCATGATGAACACTCTTTTCTTCTGAAAGGTTCTTTTGTTCTAAAAATCTTGTTTCATTTTGCTAAGACAAAGGTTATCATCACAACCCACGTTATTGTCAGTGCACCTGCCACCCATACTTTGGCTGCTTTTGATGACCAACCAGACATACCTTGGCTGCCTTTGTTGATTTCCTGCGGAAGAAGAATCCCTTCTTTTCCTTCTTCTCCTTGTCGTCGGGCAGGTTTACCGTCAGTCCAGTCTGTGAACTCTTGGCGGCTTTCTTCCTTGCTGCACGGATCTTTTTGGACGCCTGGACACAATATTTTAAAATAACATATCTCTATTACATTTTAAAGCTAGTGTAAAATTGGTTACCTGATTATTAAATTACCCAAATTCTCTAAGTTAACATTGTTATACTTCTGTTGTAGTATATCCACTGTCAGAAATTGTACACAATGGGAATTTGTCAGAGCAATAAATCATCCTGTGAAAAACATACTTCACCTTCAAATGTGAAGAGTATTTCTTTATGTCTATTATGTCTTTTGTTGCAGTAAAACAGTTTCTATAAAATATGTTGTAAAACTAGCATAATTGAATTCATAGCCATACTGTCTATTTTCTAAATAATACTACAAGTAAAAGATCATGAACTTTATCCAAGATATTATACTGAGATATTATAAATAGTAATAAATTCAGTGTTGCAATGTCTTGTTAATCAGTCGTTCATTTAACCAATGAAAATTGTTGTATGTTGCCTTTAAACCAAGGTAAGCCAAACAAATTGACCTCAACATGGTTCACCTGCTTTAAAACTACGTTCTACTAACAAAAACTGTGACAAAGCAACGCTAGTTAAAAATTATTTAAAATTAACATCGTTATACTTTTACCCGTATGATGAAGCTGTATAATATAAATAACCAACCTCTACATACTCAACATTTTTAATTAAAGACAGAGGCAACTTTCATATGGTTTATTTAATCCAGCTACCAGTGGAATAAAGGTTTCCTGGAGGCAGCCGTACCTTTGGTTGTGAGGTTATTATCAAAATGATTTCCGCATACTCTTTCCTTCTTGCAACGTCCACAGTAGTTTCATTTTGCTGAAACACAATAGTGATAATTATGTTTCAGAGTTCCATAGAAAATCATTATTACACATGAATTCAGCATGCTCTATCGAATACAGAGGTGCAGTTATAATTTCATGTGTGCTATTATGATGGAACCATTTCTTTACATCATGATGCGGTCATTGTGCTAATCCCCTTGCATCGCACATCAGTGTTTTGGGATCATCCCTAAGTATCACACCGGTAGCTTGCTACAGACCAACCAACTTACTTTATTCCTCAAAGCCGTATCGACTCCATTGTCGCAGAGAAGCTTAGCGATCTTTCGCCGCTTCAAGGCCGCACAGATATGTAAGGCAGTGTCACCATTCTACAGTACGAAATAACAGAAGGTTAGGTACGGGGATTATACGCTAGACGAAAATACGGCCAATTTTTTTCAAATGGAAAGTATAAAACTGAATGACAAACTTACAGAGGTCAAAGCACAAATACTTTTGATGTTAGGCAGAAACCTAGCAGATTTTATTTGATGTAGATATATTTTGTAGCCTGATAGATGGCGACACTAGATAATTTCCAGCAAAAACTTTTATATTATATTTTTACCATACTTTTATTATATTAGTGAAATATACAAACAAGCTCACATATGCCATAAACATTTCAAACAAGTACATAACTTGATAGATGGCGGCATTCAGTCAGAATAGGAACACTACACGATTTTGTGGCAGGTCTGATATTCTCATTACGTTTTACAACACAAAGACCACTGTCGCCTTACCTTGTTCTGTTCGCTGACGTTTCCCCGGGCACTGACAAGGATCCGCGTGACTCCCGCATGACCATAACGGGCGGCTGTATGTAGGGCTGTGTCCCCATACTGCAAGGGGCAAACATATATTTATATATTTTACAGTTATTTATTATTATTTATTATTTTGCCATATTGTGCTACATTCATTTAAAAATAATAATTAGTAGTAGTTGTACTGTAATCTATTTATTTGATAATTAACAAAAACTTGTGAGAATATAGTAGAAGTAACCGACAGTATGTATTCATTAAACTCACGTTGTTCTTCTGGTCAGGGTTACAGTTGGCGTACAGTAGAACTCGGGCACTCTGATTGTGGCCATTCTGGGCAGCAAGGTGAAGGGCGGAAAACCCAGCCTGGAATGTACAATCATCGTTATTATACAAGAACGGCTGCAGTTAAAATACCAGAAAAGCATCATTATGTATAATTTTTTTATTTCAAGTTTAATTTATACCATTTGTTCATTCACAAACTGCCTCTCAGCACATCATAGACTTTGCTTCTGACAGACCTGTTCATGCAAACACCATTTCTACCTAAAATATGTTCGTTCTAATATTTGCATCACCAGAATCCTATAACTATTGCCAAATAGTCATTTATACAGATGAGTGAACTGAGGCCATCGGGATTAACCAAACTGTTTAAGCTCCAAATAGCTTCAAGAAGGTTTCTCACACACATGATGAGCACTGTTTATCATACACCTAGACATTATTTAAAGTCTTAAACACCTTTGTATATTACCCAATAAGCTTATGTTTAGTGTGATTGTTTTCCCACTTGTTTTGGACATCTTCCTGATTAGCAGCTAGATGGCAGCACTTCTATGACAGTGCCTTGACCTTGCTGCCATCTAGTGGCCAGTCATGAATATATCTAAAGTTTGTGGATGTCCAATAGGGGTCGGATCAATATATCACTTCCGGGTGCATATCACATGAAATGCCAGTGATTTTGAGACAGTACCCTACACTTGTAATTTTCTTGCTCCCAGACAACATAGTTTGAACAGGGAAATGGCCATTATGTCAGGACTACAAAAGTTATATGCTGATCAGAGGCTTCAATTTCTGGTGGTTGACTGGCAGCATGTGGGTGTCTCAGTGATGGAAGGATCCCTGCATATATAGATTAAATACTCTTGTTTTTGGCAGCATGTGATGGGGAGCACCTCCCAGATTGATTTTCTCGAAAACAAAATTGTGGAATTTAACAAAACTGCTACTGCAGGTCGGTGACAAGACAAAAGTAAAAGTAATTTTTTTTTAATTAAAACTGAATCGTAACTTTGCGCAGTGTGTGGAATTGTCTGACTGACTTTTAGCATTGGTTTCAATGGGGAAAAAACAATAGCAGTTTTACACAAGTTGGTTGTGTCTGGAGAAATAATTGTTGAAAGTCAACCACTGACCTTGTTGCAGACGTGAACGTTTGCTTGATGCTTCACCATCAGCTGAAGAGTCTGGCTGTATCCGTTCCATGCTGCCTCATGCAGCGCCGCATTACCATGCTGTCAACAGTCACATTTGAAATATTATTCACAACAGGTTTGATAAAAAAATGTCCTAACAATAACCATTACTTATTTATACTTATATTTGACCGCATGATTGTCCACGCCAAAAATCCCCCAAATTTAGTGCAAACCACCCACCTGCCTGCTTTATCCCCCCCATCCACCCACCATCTTAGCCACACACAGAAAATATGTTGTTGATAAGCATGGAAAAATGCCATCAAATTATTCAAAATGTTGTTGAATATTCTTCAATTGTTTGCGCCATTGTTTCTGCAACTGGGTGGCGCTTCGGTCAGCTCTCACTAGTCTCCATGGATATAATAAGACCATGTAATAGTCATGATCTGGCGCATCCACAGTCAGCTTATGTTATTTTGTCTTTAATGTCTGCGGGGGGCAGTATTGCGTTACCGTCAATGCTCATATTAGTGCCCAACACAAAATTTAAGAACATCTCGACCTAACGGCCCATGGGCAATAATGCAGTAAAATACACACTAAATAACCATCATTAATTAATGTGTAATAAATTTATTTTCTCTCTCCTAAGCATATAACAACTATTATGCATAATTTAACTAATTTCACCTAATGTATTCTAGTGCATGCAAAAGAATTTACACAATATAAAAACTACAATCTAACAATGCACCACAATTGTTTACACTAGATGGCACCACTAGTCACAGCAGAAAAAGTAAACCAAAAACAGCCATTTTCCAAAATAGATAAAATTAACATCTTTAAGCATCGAGTGTGACAGAGGAAGCTTAGACGGAAGCCAGCAGATGAACATTAGCGCCCCCTGTCAGAATACATAAAGCGCCACCTAGTAACAGTTACAGTGCCAGAGGAATGAGAACGAGATAAAAATGTGACATTACCACCTCGTCTTGGCGGTCGATTGCGCAACCTTCGCCGAGTAGTACTTTAATGACTTCCAAGTGTCCCTGTGCCGCGGCTCGGTGCAAGGCCGTGTAGCCAAGCTGTCGCAAAAAACATGTCTTCGGTAAACAAAATGAAACAATGTGGAATTATTGCCACATTAGAATTTGCCACTGTAGAAATTGGCCAGTCAGAGACACTGCACTATGTAGGCCGACGTGTAAAAACATGTATGAAAATTATTTATAACCTACAATTGTTGGCCATCATTCAACCGTTTAATTAGTGTTGGTAATAAAAGCTGAGTTATGGTGAGACTAGAGTTTATTATGTAATAATAATAATATTTTATTAAAATGTCAACTATAGCTGTTGAATTATACAACTGGCACAGTAAGACATCCAATGATAATAAATTAATTAAAACAAAAATTATGACCTAAAATATAACTAATTTAAAAGGTTATGTTATGTAAATAAATAAAATAGGAATAGGCTTAGACATGCATAGGTAAATATAAAGGACGTAATCATAAGTTAAAACAGGCAATAATATAGTAAAATAAATTATATGGCCTACTACTATTACATAAAAGTAAATAATTTATAAATTAGAGTTCATAATTACTGCCAGTGTCTTAAAGCATATGGCATAAGAGTTCTGAAATCTTGCAGTTCTGCAACGTGACACACAGTAAGTTCTAGTGTTTCGAGTTGTGTACGGAGTTTCCTGGAGGGGAGGTAGAAAATGGTGTAATTGATGCATATCACTATGTAGGCCTATGATTAACTACTCGCAACAGAGTGCAGCCCAAGATCTGAGTTGCATGAAAAAATAAGACACATTAAACAGTTATGGAGACATACCAGTGGTAAGCAACCTGTATTTACAGATGGAACATAGTTACAAATAAAACTTGGATTGGGAAAAGAATATTAATGATGTAGCCCTTTGAGCTGGATTTAACAAATATTTCTGAAGACATTAAGTTGATCTACTAGATGTTCCAATAGGTGATATTAAAAATGAAAATCATTAGTTAACTTAAGTACAAAATTATTTAGTGTGTGCGTGTGTGCGTGCATGCATGTTTGCGTGCGTGCGCACCTGTCTGCAAGTACATGTGTATGTAAGCAAAAGTTAGCCTGTTAGATTTTTAAAGTACCTATGTATGCATTACAAACAAGTGTATGTACACATGCATGCATGCACACATGCATGCATCGACGCACACATGTTATATGTGCATATATAATAGTAAAGATCTCTTCAGATTAATGTGCAGTCAACAACAAAAAAACATGTTGTACAATTAAAATGTCACTCCAGTCTGGCTTCTGCATCTATCACCAGTTGACAAACACCCTGGCCCTGTCTATGTGCATTCAAGCCTTCTATCCTACCAAGTTAGTTAAACCTTATTCACCATGGCTTCACAGACACATGTGTAAACACACATGCCTCAAGTAAGTAAGGTGTCATTATTATGGAAATCACTCGCTTTGTACCCGCATTTAAATGTCTCATCAATTTCAAATTCATTTTGCCAGTTGGTAAACATTGTTGTGTCAAGACAGTGGCACAAATGATGTTTACTGCTAGTCATGCAATCATTCTTTGTCACTCATTGTCATAAACGCAGCTGTTTGGGGTGTAAATAGAATGGCAGGAATTAATTTGCACCACTGCATTCAAACACCACTGCATTCAAACACCACTGCATTCAAACACCAGTGCCTAACTGAAAACAACGCTTTGTTAAGAAGGTCACAGTTATACCACAATAATTTTAATTTCCTTTATTAAAATTATTCAGACATGTGTAGGCCTTACATTTAGGCCAATGTTAAAAAATATGTACTGGATTTTATACACAGTATAATGCCCCTGAATTTTTATCTGTCTTGAATGAGTCAAATTTTTTAATGGAAACAACATTTTGTGGACACATATAATAAAAATCTTCGTGCAGATGAACTTGTTCATGTGTTTTTCTAAAGATCACCGTCGACTGTCATGATTATTATCTTGAGATTTAACACATCAAAAGCTACATTCTAAACAATAACTTGTACTACTGTTTTAGTTTGTAGACGATATGATTCTGGATATCTTTATTTGCAAACCGAGTTGGCATCTGTAATTTTCATGAGAAGAAGTCGATATATTTATTAACATAACACAGTCACGTTATACTGCACAAAAACACAATTAGGCTGTCAAGATGTCACAATAAATTAGTTAATGTTATAAATCATGTTACAGTCAAACTTTGCTATTAAGGTCATCCTTAACCATACAAGATTGGGCCAAACTGACCTTAATAGCAACTGTACATTGCATAAATTATATTTAGTCTGACATCGTGACAGCGCAAATATATTTTAATGAACATCTTTTTTAGAATACATTGTAGTTATTTGGTCAGTTTCCTTCACAAAACACCAATAAGGTACCGCAGAAGCTATAACTCGGTCATCTGACTGTGGGAAAAGATTATAAGATACTACTAATTGTCTGAAAGTAACTTATTTTACTTAGACACCCACCCAGTAAGGCCCTGGGGGCTTATTTTTTTAAGCAACAAAAACAGCTCAATGCCATATTCTGCTTCGGGGTTTCCGCCAAAAAGCCTGCTACTACTAGATAACAGCCTGCTACTACTAGATAACAGCCCACCCACAGGAAAACCACAAACACGTTATGTTTATTTAGCTCACTGCATAAGTATGGCCCGAAGTCAAATGTTTTTTATTTCTAAATAAAATCATGATTTTCCAACTGTATGTCAATTGTTCTGTATTCACTCGATCAATGGTAGATACAATTGTTTTTACATTCTTCTTAGTATCTATACTTCGGAAAATAAATCTGGATTATAAATTAAAGCAAACAGGTTAGCTACACTTACGTTATCCTGACTGTCGATGTCGCATCCTTCTGTCGCCAGGAGGCTAACTATGCTGGCATAGCCGTTCACTGCAGCATAGTGAATTGCAGTTCGACCTTCCTACAACATCAATAAAAATTGCCACATACACCATGAATAAAGATGCCCAAATAAGGAAGTACAATGTCTGCAGCAATGTGACAACACAGCACAAAACATTGTCCTTTTGGCCTCTTGAATGGTATTATTTAAGCTTTATTTTGAATATTTTGTTATTTTCAGAAATGGAATGATCATCTTATATTATGTGGAGCTTCTCTGTTAAGCTTTAAATACAAAAAACAAAGTTGCTGAGTCTTTATTGTTACTGTTCTTGCTTAATTCTTTGATTGCCAACGTCACCAGACAGGGAATCCACCTGACATGGTACGATGAAGAACTAGAAGTTTAGCTAGTTTTTAATGTCAATCCAGGTGACAGACATAACAGCCTGAGCCACTGGCAGGTGACAAGTTTACCAAAGTTTCTGATTAAACACAATGTTGACTTTACTATGTGACCTGTCTACATAGATTACAGTAGTCACAGAAATACCTGCAGTCGCTGTTTACAAAGTCAGTGACTCAGATACAGAGGGTTTACCTGCTATAAAGGTACAAAGTCTGATCTTAAAAGTAAAATTTTGCTATATAATATAACCTTAATTAATTACATTTAATATATATATATATATATATATATATATATATATATATATATATATATATATAGATATTTACCATTACCTTTTTTTAATTTGAATGAGTCTAAAGCTATACGGGTGAAACATTGAATTCATGAGACAAACTGCAGGTAAGGTTGACATGAGACAACCGAACAATTCACAGAGAGTCAAAGACACTGACCTTGTCTGCTTGGAAAGACGTTCCCGCAAGGACCAGCTCCTTCACCTTGTCCATCTGTCCCTTGCTGGCTGCCAGTCGCAAGCGGTCAGTTGGCTGGCACCCCCCAAACGCTGACATGTCGGTAGCCATTGTCGCTGGAAAACCGAAATCTACATTTAGGCATTTTTACATAAAGACGTATACAGTATTTGCAATTATCAGTGGTGTAGTCACTTTGCTTTGGTTATTGTTAAAGTACTATAATCATTCTGTTATAGTCATTATTAAAGTACGCAGTCAGTCTATTTTGGTCATTATTAATGTGATGTAATCATTCTGTTTTTGTCATTATTAAAGTGTTATAGTCATTCTGTTTTATTTTTATTATTAAAGTGATAGTCTCTCGGTTTTGTTTATTATTAAAGTGATGTATTCACTCTGTTTTTGTCAGTATTAGTCACTCACAAAATAAGTTCTCTAGAATATCATAACTCAGACTCATTGCTTATGGAAAACACTGTTTGCATTTCTGGGTGTTTTTTATTGTTTAGATAAACATGTAAACAATATTTTGATTGAATATTCAAAAGTGTGTCTTTAATTATTACATACTTTGGAGCTAACATATTAAGGACTAAAATACAATATTCTAGCACTACATAATAATTCGGAAGAGAGTGAAATGACATGTTTTAATGCTGTGACGCATATGTTAGTTGTCATAAATTTATAATTGATGCATTTTTCAGGATGCCATTTATTACAGATAAAAACCTCATGACATCTATTTAATAAATGCAAGTTTCCTGAATTCAATAGACTGGCTGCTGCATGAGATTTTTTATAAAAGACCACTAAATCAACTGTCAATAGAACAGCTGTGACCTGTAAATTTCTGCTGCACTGGACAATATCAACCAGAGCCTCTTTATTTATTTTCAGCTGAAAACGATCTATTAAAATGAAATTGTCAAAAAAGATCACAGTTTGATAAACCTAACCACAGGCTATAGTCAATATGTCATTACACAGTTGAACAGAAAAAACACACTCTCCATATAACTATACACATGCCAGAAGTTCACAAATCGATGGGCATGAACAAACGAGAATGAAAACCTTGTTAGAATAGATACAGTTGATACTAAATATTAATCACATGTGCCTTTATAAGTACTATAAGTACACGGTGGTGTGTACAGCAACTATAAGGTGTACACCAAATATAGTACTATTAAGTACACTATCTGTTACAGGATACAACTATATAGGCCTACAGCATATACAATGTACAACAGCACAATGGCATTACGTACTGTAATAGACAAGTCTGTTTGGTAATAACCATAGTTTCCATAACGGGTAGTGTCTAGGTATGAGACGCAATTCAGTACAGCACGTTAAGTGTCTATACCGTACATATGCTCACATCCGCAAGCAGTAAATTACAATCCATGTAACAACCACGCCATCTGTCAACCAAAGTGTGTCAGCTCTACCTTCCAGTCGACTGCTCTCCAAAACTCCCCGTCCCAGACACGAACAACGAACCGAATAAAGGAAGTCTGAGGACACAGACAAACTACCAGGCACACTTCCCAGGTGTCATGACACGAATTATCCACACAGGTGTGAGGTGTCTGAGTTGCTCGTCACAACAAAAGATCCGACAAACTAAACGAGAAATTTAATCCGTGTCGTGATTACACGTTATCCCCTGGCTGGGGACATGGCTGCTGCTGTCATTGCTGTAGCCAAACCCTGAACCATTGTGCCCCGGAAACTTGACTACCATTGTTTAAGACCCTTTGACAACATGTAACATTCAACAATACATAAAGCAGGCAAATGGAAGCTCACTTGTTTCATGGTAGCAGATTACAACTATCATAATTAATATTTCCTTATTTTTTCTATGTCACACACACCTTTTTATTTCTTAAAATAATTCCTTGCCTTCTACGAAACCTTTAAGTTGAATAATACAACCAGAGTCAGGTAATATTTAAAAAAAAAACTCAGGGATAGATTTTCTATTGTATCCTTATTTTCTAAAGACTAAACATCCAAACATTCATCCACCATTAAGCAGGCTCTTATAAACTACACAGACATATACACAGTATGCTCTGTATATATTCTTAGTTTAGGTGAAGTAGTCACATAGCGTTACTCTCTGGAAGCCCCACGGTCCTCAGAGAAGATCGAGTTCGCCCAAACACAACTGTTTGAGAGATCGTTGAAGAGAAGTACATGCATGCTCAGTGGGGCTAATCTACCAAGTACCATGACAAACTGTAACCATTGTATTCATCATGTCAATGACATTGGACGACGTAAAACAAGATGAAGAAGACTAAACAGCTAACGTAGAATGACTCAGAATATTTGATCAAGAAACATACCTAGACGCACCTCCTCACAGCTATCCAAACATCCTGTTACGTGAAAACGTAAACAGCTTTCCTTTGTTGAACTTCTCCTCCTCTGTGTTTGTCTATACTCAACACAGACACGCCTGTCGTACTTCACAAACTATCGCTTCACCATCGCTGTCGTACACACCTGATGATTCCGTCAACTTAAACCTTTAAACCAATATAAACTGGCGACAATTCCGCACTACGAAACAACTGACGACATCACAGCTGGTGTAGCCACGACAGTGACAAACGCAGAATCGTATGTTCACACCTGAAATGGAACGCTGCCAGATTCGCTCAAGCACGACCGATGAAACACTTCCATTGTCACCATTCGTACACCAGTGACTCCAGTGGTAGACCAGGGAAAGTCGGCTGCTTGCAGTCACTGAAAGAACATATTGTGAGACATGGTATCACACTCTTAAGAAAAGTCATGAACTCCAACTTCTTCGTAGCTGCGCCATTATCTTTCCCGAGAGCAGAATTCGCTGATACCATCTTGCCGCAAGACAGGTCAACCACGACAATGTTAAATCACTGTAATTTGTTAAATATCTAGCCAACCATCGGCTATGGTGTCACGGTACCGATGCGAGTCCACATACATTTGTTAACAATGGCTCGGCATGAAACTAAAGATGTTTGCACGCAATTATATGGAATTGCATTTAGAAACGTATGGCTCTTTGACAAAATGGTGCCAAGATTAAACTGACAACTTGTGCCCTCTCCACACTAAAAAAATTTCTTAACTGACAATGTGTGCATATTTAATTTCTGATGAGTATGTTTCATACATAAAAACTTAATTACTTGATAGCATATTAAATGTGACAAACTATATCTACCTATTTTAAGAGCAGTTTGGACCATGTTTAATAATTGAAAAAAATTCTTTTAAATTATCCACTTCATTTAAATCAGCATTTCACAATTCTAGTAATTTAAATATGGCCGTTATTTATTTAATTGATTTGATGGATAAACAGCTTGAGATATTGTAGAATGCCTAATTGGGTTGACCTAGCCTCTTCATTCCAAAGGGCTAAATGTCAAATGTCAATCAGGAATATGTAAATCAGACCACCTAAGTGCTATCTTCCTGTTGTTATAAACCTGTCCAATCCATTTAAATATTTTTTTAGTACCTGTATTTAATTTTTAGATTTATGATCTGAAAATAAAAGTTCTCAAGATTCCCCTGAAACGTGTTTAATGACTAGAATTTACATAACACTGCATCCAAAATGAAATTATTTTGGGTTCCCTTTGTAGTGTGGTTTTCCACCTTTCTGGTTCCGTTATTTTGGTGGTTTGTAAACCTACATTTGGAGCCACTGTATCGGTTATGGTTTCTCAGTATTTCAAAATATATTAACAAAAAAATTATTTCAAACAATGTTTACAAATATACTGATTACATATCTGCAAATAAAAATAAGCTAGGTATCACTAACAACTACAGAGCATCTATTATGAGTATATTTAATACACCTATGTTAGACTGATTTTAAATTAGCTGTTGTATAAGGTAACCAAAAAATGAATAAGACAATTTGTCAAATGTATTATGGTTCATTGTATATACATAAACAAATGAAAATTAATTACCTGGTAATACTATTAACATACTTACTCTACTAAATAGTTGCTAATTACTTATGTAATAACTATATCATATTAGCAAAATACACAGACATAATGAATATAAGCCATAAAAACTTTATTTTACATACCATGTGGCCATTTATGATCATTATCATGATTAAACATTTTAACCTATAATGACTCATTCATTATAAATTATTTTCGGTAAGATAACTGACTACAATCAACAACTATATATAACTGTGTTAAGTGTGTTTGCCTATTTTTGAGCACTGGTAGTAAAAACTAACAGGTATAAACAACCTGGAGCTGACATGTTTTCAACATGACATTTGGTCAAAAAACTTGTACTGCCCAAAGGCACCGAACTCTAATAAGGGAAAGTCAAAAAGCTACTTGGCAATAGTCGGGCACTTGGCAACTACTTCATCAATTACCACATCATTTATCATCCAATTTAAAGGGAAGGTACAACCATTTTCATTGGCTAACTGAACAACTGTTTTAAGCGACATCGCAACACTGAATTTGTTGGTATTTATAGCTCTTCTTGGCTGGTTAGAAATAGTATCCATACAAAACGTGTTATATTAAAAAAATACATGATTTGGTAATGAATTAAAATATGGTAGTTTAACAACATAATGATATTAGATTAAGTTGCGTTAAACTACAATTAAACACAGACCAATAAATATTCACATATTTAAAGGAGAAAACAACAGTTCACCAGAGAATTCATTGGTCTGTCAAAAATTCCTGTTCCGTACATTTTCTTATAGTAAATATACAACAGTTAAGAATAAAACAAGACGTATAAATATCTTAATTTAGATGTACATTGAATTTGAAAAATTCAGGACAATTTAGCAGTTTAATTAATTACGTAAAACCCCCAACTAGATGTGTATAAGTTAACCAGTGAAAATTGTTGTAAATTTCTTTTAAAATTAATACATTACAAGAGTTGACAAAGCCACCCTCTTTGGAAACTATGTATGACATCTCAGGACTGACAGCGGGGTGGTAACCTTTAGCCACCCCATCCATTCAGGTGTGAACACTAACACCCCAGAGTGTCAATGCATCTTGCCTGTGTGGTAACTGCCCTGGGGTAATTGTCTGGTTGGAGAAAAAGCTTCATAACTTACACCCCTGGTTACGGACACTGCGGTTAAAACTGCAAGTGTTTCCTATTGCACACAACTACCATCACTTGGTGCATTAATTATACATTATTATAAGGTGAAATATTGTAATATTTGTTTTAATTTACATTCATCACAATGAAAAAGAAAAAGACGATAAAGCAAATGTGGATAAGTTCAATCTATATAAAACAGGTCCAGGACTTAGCTGTGAAACAGATCTAGCATATAGTTCAGGGACAGATTGAGGACTGAGTTCTGCGACAGAAAAAAAGGAAATGAAATATTGCACAGGTTTGTCTATGTTTGCAATGTTGATCACAGTGATGCATTGTTTCAACACCAATCAAGTGAATTTTCTGGGCCAACCTTCTAACGTCCGCTCTGGCCAATTAATCAACAATGTCGCTATTGACTGAATGCATTTAAAACTTTCGGTCAACTGTCAAACTGTTGAATATCGCATGATGAAAACATAAAAAATAGTTATAACAAAATTACCTGAAGCTAGATTTTATCACAACATTAAATGGTGGCATTGATAAGCCATAATCACTAAATCTGATTTTAGGTTCAACCACAAACTTAAAATTAAATATTACTAAAACCATAATTTTCTTATCAAGATGTAATCAATAAACTTTGACCAGATATCTTTATTAATATTTCCAGTTTCTTATCAGGAACATTCATAATTTATTATTCTCATTTGCAATGTGTGTCTTGCCATCACTGCAAAGGCTACTTATAAAAATGTTACCGTGAGTTTTATTTCTTATCTGTCGTCTCATCAGCAATGAACATTAATTATTAGATTTGATTCTCCTCTTTCAAAGTTAAACTGGCAACATCATGAAAATTTACACCTCGTCTAAAACAATGAAATGCAGAAAAAACCATTAAAGGTATGATGTCTGATAATTGTTGTAAAATAATGGTATATCAGACTTTGTATCTCTAATAACAATGTTGTTATTCACTTAAACAAATACTTGTATGCACAACATTGTTCCTACATCAAGATCATGGTCAAAACAAAAAACAGTTTACGGTAAAGTCAAACTACATTGAGACCAACTGACCTTCATTAATTAAAGTACTTCACCATCAATGTGTGCATAACTGACCACCAATGCCCAGTGCCTTTTTACCCCCCATGACCCACACCCATCATTAAATCGAACTGTGGGCATTTGACATTAACATGTTGCACAACAGTACAAAGGGGTGGTCAATTGCACCCCATTCCAGGCCCATTTACACATCACAACTCCTACAATGGCCTGCCTATTGACAACCAACAGCTCAACACTCTGGTTTCAAAGTAACTGCCAAACCAAATGGTTCCAACCCCCCTCCAAGGGGTGTGGAATGTCAAAGTGGCTGTTGTTTTAAGCTTAATGAATGGGGCCACTATAGTGGCAAGAGTGAACATTAGTGGCAGTAAGATACTGGGGGGTTAAGTTTATTGCAGACAAAGAAGAAGAAATATTTAAATAGCCACAGATATGACATGCAGGATGTGGATCAATGATAAGCAGTGGAGTAGTTTTACAAAGACTAAAGGATGAAAGACACAAAGGCATAAAGATAATGTAAATAAATTACATCAACAAAATATTTAGAAATACATTAATCATTGTACTTGTCATGTATATATGTGCCAAATCTTAGTTCGTGTAATTTTATGTGCTAAACTATTTCCTCTTGACATACATATTTTATGTCTGTATTCCTTGATCATAATCACTGTAATAAATCATGTTGAATCTCTGCAGGGAACTCTTAAGATCAACTCAGTATTTTCCCATGACAGTTGTGTACAAGAAGAATAATAGAAACATTTTAGTTGGAAATCGAGAAAGATATAGGATACAAGCCAAATATATTAGCTCATTTACAAGCAACCTGGATAAGTCGTTGTCAACCCCCACAATTATATATAATTAAGCACCACCAACCACTTGAACCAAAAGAACTATTCACTCATTCTGAAGAAGTTCTGGCCATTGAAGAACCAAACCAGTTCCTACAACCGGAACCATCCAAAAGTATCCTAAGACATACATACTAACACGGCAGTTTGAAAAGCAAGCATTTTATGCATAATCAATAATCTGAATTGGTACTTACTAGTTTCTACAGCATCGAGATCGATTGACGACTTGGTGGAATAACCCGACAAGTCATCGTCGAAAAAGTTCTGTTTTACGCCCATCGTTGAATAGTGATGGGCCAAGAATATCTTCTGACCGGGCTTCATTTTAAGCTTCGGTATTCCATGTGTCATTTTAGCTCACTTCAGATCCACCTTCCGTTGTCATATAACTTCAAGATTGCTGTATCATAGTATCAAGAATACTGGATGATGTCAGACATTCAGTTTGTTAATTAATTACTCAATTAAAACTGTCCTGTGCACTTGCACATACGTGAGCATGTCCAAAGTTTAAAACTGATTCAGATCCAGTTGTTCATTTGAGCCATCGTGACTGTTGACATCAGAATGACACGTCACTTGTGCGTCAATAAACTGTCCCTAACAAGTATGTCAAAACTTGACATTGCATACAGCTGGAGTTTGTACAGCACTGTCTTGCAATCAAACAAGACGAAGTTCCCTCAACGTATCACGGTACAACAACATTGACAAGATAATCCAGGAAACGGTGGGCGTGATCCAATCACGAGTCAACCACCTGTTGTGACACCGTCCGCAGGTAAAAAGGTAAACTTTGTGTGCTGCTAAATCCACCTGAGTTCACTCGGATTAATAGTCCAGTCCTTGGTCAGTGCTGTCTTCTGTGCAGGTGACAATGGTCAGCTATCTGCTTGACCCACACAGAGAGAGCTTGACCTTCTCTGAAGTGATTTAGGGAAGCCAGTGACAAATCATATTCAAAGCCCAAGTTTGTTCCATGTACACAAATTTGCCCTCAAAGCATGCTCAAAGTATGCAGATTCACCATCCAAGACTGGGGTATTCCAAGTATACAAGTCTGTGTCATGTACAAGTCTTCCACCTAGATAAAAGCATCTTGATAAAACCACTGATAGTTACAGCTAGTGCACACTGATAAAATCCAACTCCTCAACCTCTAGCCACCAGAACTGCCCTGGTCATGGTAGTAGCCAGCCAGGTTTGATTACATAACTTAATGAAAGCACCAGCCTTGACCACTAGCTGAGGCTGGACTGGTCACTACATGACACAACACCCCAGTGACAGTTTGAAAATTCAAATCAGCCAACCAGAATTGAGCTGTCTGAGAGGGGTAGTCTGACAACTGTGTATAGTAATTAAGCTGAGCCAATCATGGGGAATTTAAGTAGGGGTGAAGATAATGCCCCTTGTGAATGCAGAGGGCAGATGGTCTACCTGTATATGGGGTGGCACCCTGACAATGGCCATGAGACACCATTGCAGGGGTCTGTTATTATCAATCACCCACATATATGTCAGTTATTTTTAACACTCACAACAAAACTAATGCATCATAACTCATGAAAGGCTACACTACAAGTCAGCTATGATAATGTGACACTGAGCATGGCAAATTAAAACGCTACAGATCAAAGAGATAATATTCAGTACCAGCCTATTTAACCCTACAGTGTGCACAGCTAGTAACCATGGAAACACCCTTGTTTTTGATGGATCGCAACATAAACATGACAGATGTTACTCATGTGCTATGGCAGATGTTCAGGACATTATCTTAGCACCCAGTGGCCAACGAAAACAATAATTTAAAGCAGCTTAAAAGCAGGAAACTCTAAATCATTTTTATATAGATATCAGATCAAAGCACTGCAATCTAGATCAACCATGCACCCTGTGCAAAAGTTGATTAAAAATTCATCCATCTGATTTTTAAATACACATCTTAATTGTCAGTGTTTGCTTTGTCTTGTTAAGTTTACATCAGTAACATAGTTGAATAAATGATGCAATTATGAACTGTTCTTGAGACTACAAAGACATAATATTATGTTGTAAAACTGCCAACCATTTTTCTGAGTTTCATCTTTAATTGGAGGAGCATATTTATTAATATCATGCTGTAATAAAAAGTATAATTAAACATACCTCAAAATCACCACATGCTAATAGTTTTTGTGTGATCATGATGTATTTGAAATGTTTTCAATATGTTTACTGTTGCATGCACAGTTTACAGGCAATCTTTATGTCTGTTAGGTCAATTTCTGTTAGCATAGCTTTACTCACAACTGCTTTACACCTTTACATGGGTACCTTCAATTTCATGAAAAAACAATAAATAACCAAAACCAAAGTAAAACGATATCAGAACAATAGGAACAAGCTGGTCGTACATAACACTTTGTAGAAGTAGATATCATGACAGGAAATAAAAGTTATCTCAACATAACGTTTTCAGAGAACAGAACAACTTGAAACTACCCTAGAATAATATATTTAATTACATTATGATCACTTTAATTCAACGACTTGCATTCGGCTTTAATATTTGCCCAATTCCAAATTAAACAGCACATCTTTCAACACAAGTATACTACCCCTAGGGTATGTAATAATCACAAGGGGTGGGCATACTGCAATGCAACTGACCCCCAAAATAGATAAGCCTTCTAATGACCCATCAGTGGATTAGCTCCTAAGAGGATTTGACAGCATCCAAATTACCATTGAAATGATCCTAGCTCA
Source organism: Lamellibrachia columna (assembly GCA_963662155.1). Taxonomy (NCBI): domain Eukaryota; kingdom Metazoa; phylum Annelida; class Polychaeta; order Sabellida; family Siboglinidae; genus Lamellibrachia; species Lamellibrachia columna. The sequence continues at coordinate 28,578,475 of OY759270.1, forward strand.
GGGGAATAGCTCCTTAATTCAAATACAGGTGTTTGACATCACAACCCTAACATTAAAGTACTAATAATATTAACTAAAAATATGTGGCAATTAAACGAAGGCAAGAAAACCACTGGAAAAAAAAGAAAATGAATGGTCTGATAGTTTTTAGTCATTTATTATTGTATAAACTATATTATTATATTCTAAACATCTTGGTTGATCCAAAACTAATGTGGTTTAATGAACCACATTAAAAAAATAATTGTATGTATTTCATTTGAATGCTTCAGTCTGAATATCTTATTTACATTGAACGTTATTTTATGGGTGTTAATGATTAATTACTCTTATGATATGTCCATCACTTGATCCCATGAGAGTGGGTCCCTGATAAACTTTGTGCATACTCTACAGATATTGGACATTGTGGACAGTTGTTCTTGAATACACTAAGTGACAAGGTCACTGAATGACAAGGTCACTGAGTGACAGGGTTGATATTAAAAAATAGATAACAGTTCAAATATGTGAAAACACATTTGAGCAGTAACAATGCAAAACAAAATTATTTTACTTTTTACCAATAATACTTGAACACTATAATGTAAGTAAGAACCTTCTGTAATGAAACGTGAGAATATACAGAAGCGAACTTTGAGAATCATAGAATAATGTAACTTTTTGTGATGGTACATCACTTGTTACGCGAGCAAGATGAGAACAGCCCAAACAGATATTTAAATTAAACTGTGATCTATTTAAAACAAATAAAACGAGTGAAATTAAAAAACAAGACTGACTATAAAATGTGTATTGTATTTTATGACAGCACACTGATTTTGTTATTTGTTTATTACTTTAATGATTATTCCATGGGTTTTTACCTGGGGAAAATCTACAGTTATGGAGATAATAAAATAACCATGTTCAAAACTATAGATAACTTCCTTGGGTAAAAACTGAGGTTAGTGAAGGCTCCAGGGGGCATGCTGGTGGGGCAGTGAGGATCTTAAAAGGGACTTGGTACTCTGTGAATGGGATTCCCACATCAAGGGAATCCACTTGGGATATGCTTCCCTGAAATAAATCCTATTAGTTCAAGTCATTATCCTGTCTGGGTGGATGAGGATATACAGCTGTATCAGAGGAAAGCTATGGAAAGATCTTTTTGTGGAGAGATCTGAAGGGGTGTTTCATCCCCACAAAGTCCTGTTCCTCCCTGACCTTATCCCTGCAATTACATTTAATATACTCCCTGGGTGTCCTTACTCCCCGTGGCACCTGCCAGGCATTCCACACACAGGATCCCCATCAAAGTCACCAAAGGAAACAGGGTGAAATTAGCAACCCACATGGGACAAACAACTGGGTCAACAAGACAGCTGGACAGGTGGGGAACCACACCTGGCTTTGATCTTAAACTGGCCACTGGTCACCTGTATATTTCAGTTGACCACATACTAGGATGGCTTACAATTGTCTGATCAGTCCATGTCTGAAAATGTCACCAAACATGTAATAATGTATCACCATATATGTCATAATGTGTTACCAGGCATGCCATAAGGTGTCAACAGATATATCAGAATATGTCACCAGATATGTCATTCAGTGTCACCAGACATGTAAATGTGTCACCAGACATGTCACAACAATGTCATCAGACAGGTCATAACGTGTCACCACTGGACTCACCAGATATGTCATAATGTGTCACCAGACGTGTCATAATGGGGCATAAGACATGTACTGGTTTGTCAAATGACCTAAGTAATTAAACACCATCCAATCAAACTAGATCACTTAGTTCTTAACATATCAATTCATGGCTGCTCTAACAAACTAAGAACTCATAGCTCTAAACATATAACTATTATGACTAAATATCATGACTGCTTTACCTCAAGGCTCTAAATGTTCTTCTGTTCAATCTGCTGTGACTGCTCTAACCAAACATCCTTAATCCACCACAAGCTATAGAGTTGTATGAGGTTGCTATAAGCACATAAGCCAAACATTCCCCGGTCTTGTTCTATACAACTTCTCCGACTGACAGTCCTAACAAGTGCTTTTAGCTAACCATTCATGTTTTCCTAATATATCACAACTGCATTGTAAATATGCCTGCAATAACATACCCAGCTTGTTCTTGATTAAACAAATGATAACACATTCACACACCTGATGTGTCAACATATGCAGGTTTGTACTCAAATTGGTCACTAGGTGACACCACCTGTCCTCCTCATTGGAGTGGCCAGAGCCCATGACTGAGGCGCTGATGGCAAGCATTCAGTATTTATAAACCCTGGACACTTTAGAATGATTTTATTTATGGTAATAGGAGCATAATGTGTACTCTATATGCATCATGCTCCTATTACTGTAAGTAAAATAAATAAAATAATAGAATACAAAATCAGCAGAAAAATTACAAAAGTGGCTCTGCTTCTATATATTATAGAATAATGCTATGATCACTTTCACAAGTCAATTGATCTAACAATCAAAGTTAATTCTTTTGGTGATTTTAACAAAAGTATGCACCCTAGATATTATTAAACTGACTGTGCATAATACTTAAACTATTCACACAATAGATTTGAAAATCCAGGAACCTGATTTGTGATGGGCAAAATCAATAGAGGAGGGAGTTTAACTGGCCGTCTTAATGGTTATTCATTTCAGCAACTGGCATCACGCATGTTTGTAAGATTTCTAAATATCTAGAGGTCCACAGATTTTATAAGCAATCCTGTGCTCAGGCATGCTTATTTCCCCTTAAGTTTCATGAAAAACAAACATTTCCATGATCAGAATCTTTAGGTGAAGACAGTCTAATTTGATAGGAAATGATGTGTTCTTCCACGGGAAGTTAACAATGCAGAAGAATAACCAGGATATAATACAAAATTGGGAGTTTGAACAGTGAATTGGTTTTGACGGTAAGAGCCAACAGCGAGAAGTTGTGACTCAAACTGCCAGAAATGACTGCCAACCCAGAAGGAAAGGAACAATGCGACTGAGCAATTATCGGAGTGGATAACTAACACTCATATAAAGAACATGACATCTGGAGCCACTGACCTGGCCAGGTTAAAGCATCCCAGACAGGCAGCTGGAGGCAGACAAAAGACAATCCTATCTTGTTGACACAATCATCTTCAAAGTCTTCCCAGCAGACAATATGTGGTTGCACCAGTCTGGGAACTGCACAAACTCTGCCAATCACCCTGGCTGTAACCCTGCTGCTCATCCAAACATTCACTTTGGGCATTGTTTGCTAGGACAATACTGTTGCATCTATGTGGGTTTCTGTGATAGGGCCAAGAGGTACTGCAGTAGACCATTGTATGAGATGGTGTTGTCTCTGTAATCAGAACCAACAACACTGACTTATGAATGGCTTCATGACTCAAGCGACTGGCCAAAGTCACCGAAGTGGAAAAGACAAATTGTGTGTTGTTGAAACTACTTTTGGATTGAAAGGTTCTTATGAAGCGGAAATATCAACAAGAACAGGCTGTTAACAATCAGATTAGGGTACAGGGGTTTTCATAGAATCTGTTCAACAACGAGCTTAAATTGTTAATTTCACATATAATTAGATGTGATGTCTGGAAATATATTAATTTAATTAAAACTATTAAAGCTAAAACTATGTTTAACAATAATATGATGTAAACAATGTAGAAACTAATCACCCAATAACTTATTACCAATTAAATTAAATGAAACTTACTAGATGAACTTACTATATCAAAAACTTACTAGGTTAACAATGTCTTGCATATTGTTCATGAAACTCCAACACAGTTGTGAAGTGTCATATGTGTTTCGTTATATTTAAAATAAATAAATAAAAAACAATTGTATGTCAAATGGCAAATATCATCTGTTTTCCCACCCCAAAGAACCCAGGTTACCTTTTAACAGAGGACCCAATATTCCAACGAAGGATTTTCAAATATGTATTTCACATTTTTATGGTTTATTACAGAAACAATGTTTTAATGATATTGATGCTGTGAAGGCTGTCCAGAGAAGAGGTACACGGATGGTCCCAGTACTTTAGACATTTTAATTACGAATCTTGACTAAAGGTGTTAAATTGATCAACACTGACCTATCGTCGATTACGAGGAGATGTTATCAATGTATATAAATACTTGCATGGCATTTTTACCTTATTGCACGATACATATTTTATCATGACTTATATGAAGGCACATGGGGTCATTCTCTGAAGCTGTTCAAAGACTGGAGTAAACAGGAAGTAAAGGGGCACTTCTTTAGCCACAGAGTCGTTAATCTATGAAATTCACTTCCGGACATCGTCGTCACAGCACCGTTAATAAATATGCTTAAAAACCGACTTGACAGATACTGGCTAAACCAGACAGTCAAATATGACAACAAAACCAAACTACGGCAAGCCAAGAGCGGTACATAGGCAGATTTGCGTGAAGACCGAAGAGGATATGTTTGTAATGATGGAGAAATTGCCCCTGCCCCCAACCTCCATAATTTGACTGCAATGTTCATACGACTATAACATAACTCAGCCCAAGAGAAAAACACAGAAAATATGACATTGGTTACATAAGAATAAATTTATTTCAAAATTTGGTCATTCTTGCAGTGATTAATAATGATTATGAGATCTGCTTTGGAGGTCTGTTCAGTGTTTGCAATTACTACTCACATCAACACTATGTACAAGTTGTTGGGTTGTTATCTCGCCAACAATGTGCTGATATCATTCTATGTTGTAAATTAACTATTATGATTCATGATTACAAATGTGACACTGTCAAAGTTGACAGGAATCACAGCTGGACCGACATTGCAATGCGAGGTAAATTAAGATTCATTTACTTTATCTTGCTGTTGATGGTGTAGTTAATATAGGCAAGGCTTGCTTTGAGTGAATGAATCAAATGTTGTCAGTGCTGAGTAGAGCAGTTAGACCAGTGCTGAGTAGCGCAGTTAGACCAGTGCTGAGTAGAGCAGTTAGACCAGTGCTGAGTAGAGCAGTTAGACCAGTGCTGAGTAGAGCAGTTAGACCAGTGCTGAGTAGAGCAGTTAGACCAGTGCTGAGTAGAGCAGTTAGACCAGTGCTGAGTAGAGCAGTTAGACCAGTGCTGAGTAGAGCAGTTAGACCAGTGCTGAGTAGAGCAGTTAGACCAGTGCTGAGTAGAGCAGTTAGATCAGTGGGATTTTTTTTCTGTATTTTTGTATTGTTAAAAAAAAATTTTTTTGGGGGGGGATTTCTGTATATTAATCTTACTGCTGAAGGCAAGACCTTGTATTGATTTTTTTCAATACAATTTGGGATATTGTTTTTTTTATTGTTAAAGTTATATTTTTATATTGTACTTTTTATCTAACAATATAGAAATATAACAGATGACATTTGTAACATTTATACAGAGGACATTTGCCCATAAAACATTTGTCCAGAGGACGTTTGTCCAGAGGACATTAGTTCACAGATCATTTAATCAGAGGACATTTGCGCATAGAAGAATGGCTCACCAAAAATTTAGTTTACTCTCAGAATATTTGCTTACATGACTTTTACTCTCTGAACATTTGCTCACATGACTTTTACTCTCACAACATTTGCTTACATGACTTTTACTCTCAGAACATTTGCTTACATGACTTTTATTCTCAGAACATTTGCTTACATGACTTTTACTCTCAGAACATTTGCTCACATGACTTTTACTCTCAAAACATTTGCTCACAACTTTGCTCACATAACATTTGCTCACCTGACTTGCTCTCGGAACATTTGCTGACAGGACTTTCAGAACATTTGCTTACACAAAATTTGCAACAATGTTTTAATATAATTTTACTATAACTCGTCTATGAATATCGATTTTGCCATTCAGCATGGGATATTAACATCCCATTCAGAGCAAAACATTCCAATTATACAGATACCAGTCAAATCATAGGGAAACATTGAATCAATAAACACATTTGGGAGGTAAAAACTTTAGAATAGACATATAGTTTATAATGCATAACATGAGTTTACAATCTAACTTTGACCCTTTAATAGCATCCAGAAACAAGTTGATGTTTCATCAAAGCACTGACACAGACACAATGACAGTGACATAAACAAGATATGTCAACTGTCACAACTACTTTCCTAGTCAGTATACCTGCCCGTTAACATGCCTTACCTGAAGTGCACCGGCCTGATGACATTACTTGTGAAATGACCTATTTGAGAAATGACACTGCAAGTGGCAGAAGATAACATCACCTGCCTGACTTGTCACCAACCAGAATGGGCTGCTCTAATTTAAAACGCCCTTTCACCTTGACATATGTCACCCACACAAAGAGACCCTGGCATCCGTGAGAGATATACTACTACGTTCTCATCGTATATGGCTTGAGGCATGAAACACAAAATAAGTCTACGTTCAGCTGGAGATGTTCTGTAAAAACTGAGTCAATTCAATGAAGTTTGTGTTCTCTAGTTCTATTGATGCATATTTTCACGATGGCAAGGCGGGAATTATTCTGCCATATATTTTAAAATTATGTCATAGGCTACATTTGTTTCTAAACACACACGCACGCACGCACACGCACACACACACACACACATAATATACTTGCTGATAGGTCATATCACTTCCACCAATTATGTTGTTAACATAAATAAATTGAATTCTATATGCCATCAATTCTGAAATTTTCTAAAGACTTTTTGGGTATTAGAAGTTTATATGACATTTGTTTGGGAATTTTCAATATTATCTGAATCGGGAAAAGGAATATTATATCATTTTTATAAGCATCTTCTGAGATTACACAGGTCAGTCAACGATCAACATGTCAGGAGGTCACTGAAGAAAGCTGTAAGATACCAACACCCATTGGGAAAGTGTCACAGCTTGAGCCGGTGACCTTTGTGAACTTTCCCATCCCTAGGCAGTGGTAGTGACTCAGAACATGATGCCATTGTTCACCTTGTCAAGCCAGGAGACAAAAGTGGTGAAAAACATGGCAGCCAGCTATGGCTAGCAGTGCAAATGGCAGCATATTTATTTGTTCAGGTGTCAGTCAAGTGAGCTTGGAACCAGCTGTGCCTCGGGTGTTAGGGATGCCAGTTATGTTGTAGACGTTGATGTGTCAATGGAAGGACAGACAACAGGGATGTATTCACAATAAAAGAAGCAGTATCCAAGAGTTTACATTAGCCAGACTGTAACTCAATAAAAAAACTGTCAACTTATCATTTCCATTATAGGGCTGGGCTCTTTGTGAGTGTATTTAGCCATGTTAAAATTAGTGAGTCCACGACAGGTTACACATTGTGTGTGATCTGTTGCTTCCCCTTGCATATACACCAGGTAGAATGGACCAATGGGTTTGGGCTGATTCATCTGAAAGACACAGGCAAGGTAGGGTGAACGAAGTTGCCTAAGCTGTAAAGTGGCTGCATGGTAGCCTAAAACCCTAGTCCTCTTGACTGACAGCCAGGCGCTCTACTGCCAAGCTACTAAACCCCAGAAAATTAGACTCACAGAATCTACCCCTCCTCTCAGACACTATTCCTTCCTTGAGAAAGGTGTGAATATCCACAATAGCATATATCTGAGTTGAAAGTAACACGTTAGAATGATAAGAACAGGGAACAAAGGGGAACATGCTACCTTGTTGAGCACAGCCATTCTACGTGTGAAGAGCTGGATTGTTAAATCAAACAAGTTTAGTCCCTTCCTTTAGTTCCTGTTAATTTGTTGATTATACAAACATTAAACCCTCAAGATAACTCACACACAAAACAGTGGCCTTGAAACACTTAAAAAAACACGTCCTAATTGGTCAAGTTATTGTCTGCAAGTTACTTAATTGCTATGAAAGTATTCTAACATTTTGACTGCCCAAACATGTTTTCATGAACAAATTGTTTTTATATATAATAATAATAATATGCTTTTTTTTCAGAAAATCAAGTATGTCCTTTTAAAAATAATAAATACATAGATTAAAAATTTAAATTAATTAAAAATTATACAAAGCTAAGATCCATTGATGCTGCAATTTCGACGAACAGTACATGTCGCTAATTGCATTGTTCGGTATAATGGGATATAGTGATTCAGTGATTAAATGTAGCCTTTCTGATGACACATTTACATGAGTTGACATTAGCCGTAGCGAACATGTGACTAGCGCTACATCTCACAGGCAGTCTGTTCAATATCCTGTAGGAGTTGTTATAAGCAACAACAAATTGCTGAAAATTTGATTTTCTATAATTTACCCATCTAATTTGACTATTGTCTGTTTACGAATATTGACCAACATTGCCATCCAGTATATTTGTGAATAGATGTTGACAATTTCCAATACCTATTTAATGGTAAATAAAGGTTACAGAGGTCAGGTTTTCAACTGGAATAGCATTACATTACTGTAAAATTACATTCCCTTCCGCATGCAACGTAAACATGATATTAGGACCAAAACATTAAAATTACTATAAACAGATGATCAAATGATACCAAAAGTTCATGAAAACACACAAATTCTTAGAACATATATATATGGTTTAAACTACATTATGATTTTATGATATAAAAATTATCAGACTGCACATTCACACATATTGCAGAAAAATTAGGTTTGTTTATTTCCTGATACATTACTACATTGTCTCCCTGCCATGACGTGACTTTAATGGAATTAATTACGGTCATGACTATCAATAATTGTAAAATCAATAAAATTTATCATGATTGCAGTGGCAAGTAATCAGGATCATAATCATGATTATATTGATATCTTATTTTATGTGTTGTGCCTTAGCGCTACCATACACATTTTTTATTACAGTTCAAAGATCCCCGTATTTTTCCATAATATCATATCTAAAACAAATAATATAAATTAGATATTTTGTCACCAAGTTTTTATCAGCTCTGCTAAATAATTTACAAATATGTCTGTATTGCTTCCAAATAACTCATATCTAAATTGTACAATACACAATTCACACATCCTTGAAACCATGACACATGACTCATATCTAAATTGTACATTACACCATTCACACATCTTTGAAACCATGACACGTGACTCATATCTAAATTGTACATTACACCATTCACACATCTTTGAAACCATGACACATGACTCATATCTAAATTGTACATTACACCATTCACACATCTTTGAAACCATGACACATGACTCATATCTAAATTGTACATTACACCATTCACACATCTTTGAAACCATGCCCAAGACTAATTGAACACTGGAGCCTAACTCATTGTTGTGAAGAAAATCACACAAAGATCCAGCAAATGCAATTTCCAAACTAACCCAGGCATCAACAGTTCAACACGTCCTACTATTACCACATCCTGCTGAATACAAATAACTGAATTTTTCGGTCACAATAGAGCCACTAAATTATGGTAATAATAACACATTTACATCTACCCAGCAGTTTCCTTGAAATCTCAATATGTTCTATATAACATAAATAAAATAATTTACACCAAGAAAATACAACTGTGTTAAATCTAATAAAATTTATTTAAAGATAAACTACATGCAATTAATATATATATATATATATATATATATATATATATATATATATATATATATATATATATATATATATATATATATATATATTGTGTGATGCCGGAGCGTTGACAGTGATTAGAGTATCAATTCAGTCACTGCTTTTTTCCTTTTAATTTAACTTATTAATAACATTTGATTTAATTATTGTTTCATAGCTTTATTGAGTTAGATTTACTTCTCATGTTTAATTACACACATATATATATATATATATATATATACATGTATAATATAATTAAACGTGAGAGGTAAATCTAACTCAATAAAGCTATGAACAAATAATTAAATAAAATGTTATTAATTAGTTAAATTAAAAGGAAAAAAGCAGTGACTGAATTGATACTCTAATCAATGTCAACGCTCCGGCATCACACAAGTTGATCCTGTCAGATATGTCGCCATAAGTGATGGTTATGTCAATTGTGTGTGTGGTGATTGACACAGCTAGACCACACAATCATCCTCGCAACAATACAGTAATCTATTGTGTGCGCATGATTGAACATTCAGTTATGCACATTGCACAGATCCAATCCTGGAAATATAATCACCACAAAATCCCTGCCATATGGCACAACTAGAAGGTCAGTCGGTACGATTAAACGTAATTATATACCATATGTGCAACAGCTAATTGTACTCTATTTTGAAGCCAATGCAGAATCCTGGTGCACTATGTAGTCGTTTCTCTATGTAATTGATACTTCAAACGATAGACACAAAACCTAATACCAGTAGCAGGAGATAAATGTATAATCTTGTTTGGACTCATTATCATTAACAGCACACACAGGTCCTAATATATAAACATGTACATTAGTCTAACATATGCCTGTTTTGAATACGCGACAAAAGATGGTATATAATACAACCAATGTCAACCATCAATCATTTAATGTCAACCATCAATCATATTTTGTAAGTAATTAAATTTGTGCTTTAGACAGAACATGCCCAGCTACATTCATATCATGTCACAGAAGAGGTACCTTTGATTCTTGGTAACTACCAACCAGATGAAAAGTGACAAACATATGAGGATCAGCTGTCTTTGTTTTGTGTCTCCACCATGTGTTCTGTCTGATGTTTATTTGTATAAATACTCTGTCTTAAACACTGAGTCTGAGACTCTGAGTCATGTCATATTTCAGGAAAACGTCCTCTTATTGACTGAAATATGTTAATAATAAATTGATATCATAAACTATAATTATAGTTGTCCATATTACTGCAGCAGAAGATACCATTTTCAAAGGAACATAATCAAGGACAGTGGTAAACTTACCATCAAAAGAAACATCTTCTTGACGATCCACATCTTTGTCATCACACATCGTCCTTCCTCTGTCACCTCCTTCAATCAATCGGTGAACAGATTTCTGCTTTTCTTGTTTTGCAGAGATCACATTCTCTGCCGATTTGAATTTCCGAATCTGCTCTTGTTTTGCAGTCATGCCGCCACGGCGACTGTGGTGATGTTTTTGGTGACCTTCATGATGTTGACCTCCATGTGCCATATTGACAGCAGAAACGAAATCGGAGGAATGCAGTAAAACAAGACTGGACTTGGCCATGCTTTGCTGTTCTCCGTCGGACGCCGATAAATCATCGCGCCTTGGCCAAACGTTGTTGTGTGACTTTGCACGGAGGGACACATCTGTCGTTGTTTTGTGGTTGCGGTGTCTATATGACTTGGTCAGGTCATATTGTGATTGTGACTTGGGGATAAACAAATCACTTGAGCCGTCACTGTCACTGTCTTCGCTGCTCGAGTCGGACAATTCCTTGCTCTTACGGTGCTTCAAATCATTATTTGATTGCACCTGGATCCTCATTACTTGGCGACTCCCTGTTTCTACTGGTCTCCTCTGATGGCGACCATAATAGTATTCCTTGACGTTGCCACTATCGCCAGACACAAAAACAGGCGGCGTGCTAACACTAGTTTCCAGAATTGAGCTCATCTGTGATTGGTTCTGCGAATCAACCAGGTGCTGCATTCGTTGCTCAAACCCAGAATCCTGAGAAGTCGTGGATATCGTGCACATCTCCTGAGGGGATCGACACTTGGCAGTGCCACAGGCCTCGACAGGTTTGTAGCCAGATTGCTTCAGTGCAATGTGACCTTTGTTACCAACTGATGCTTGTCTGAAACCAGGCATGGGTTGTTGCATGAACTTAACAAATCTAACACCACCTTCTTCAATTCGGACCCGTTCATCGTACCTGTCTGAAGTTCCTTGATTTGGATCCAACTTATGACAGGATGTTGTTCTTGTGTTCTGCTCTCTCATAGGTTGTCCTTTGCTGAACTGAAGAGTTTGTGAAGAAGGTGTCATGCCGTTGTCCACCTTGCCATAAAGCTGCTTCTCAGTGCCAAGACACAAGGCTCTTTGCTGTGGACAAGTCATCTGGTAGTTCTCAAAAATCTGTGGACTTCTGTCTCTGTAACTCTGGTGCATATGGGGCAATCCATGTTCTTTCATCTCTCCAGTAGCAGGCTGATATCTCACATTTTCTGCCTGCAGCTCCCATGGTAATGTCACCCTCCTTCGGCCATAGATATCCATCTTATGTGGGTCAGGCTCTAAACGTGAGCCTGCTGCAGTGTTCTCCTGAACAATGCCACTGCGACTATCACCTCTTACATCACCATGTGTTGCCACCTTCGCCATCTGGCGAGGTATTGGACACTCAGAGCCATCTGGAGGATACTGATCAGGTCTATTGCTTCTGAAATCGGTCAGTACATGTTTGTTTCCAATTTGCACCTCATTGTTTGGAAAAGATGGTTTTCGTGCCTCAGTAAACATCTTCTGACTGTCTACAGCAGGAACACCAGCAGAAGACATCACAGAACCTCTGGGCACCTTCCCCAGCTCAGCAGGCAGTGCTCCTCCCTCATTACCAGTGTCCACCCCACCTTTGTGACAATGTTCAATCAGCACTAATTTGCTTGACTGGCCTGGGTGTTGACCACTCACTGGGCTAGCGTGACCTACCTGGACATAATTGATTCTCTCTGTCATATCCTGCTGGGGTTGACTGGTCCCAATTACTGCTCCATTTGTCTCCAGGTGGCTAGCAGTTCTCACTGGACTGACGGTGATTCTGAATCGTTCCTTGATTGATTCTCCCTGAAGCTGCCTTGTGATTTCTTGATTGTCATTTCCAGGAGCTGGAGTCAAACCGTTGTGCAACTGATTTTCTCTTATCCTCCATGCCGAATCCATCCTGCCAACAGCCACAACGTCCACTGGTTGCCTGCGCATTTTCCAAGCTGTGTCCTCACTTTCATCCATCCTCTTCCTCACTAATCCGTTCTGTCCATCAACACCATGGACGAATGTCGAAGTAAGCACGTGTTCACAGCTACGAGGACGTTCATGTCGCTGTCTCTTGTTCTCATCAAACAATCTTCTGGATGCGGTCATTTGTTGCCCATTTCTGCAGATGATGACGCCGCCTGGCATTGGTGACACAGTCGCACTGTCAACATTCCGCCGAGACAAATGTTCACCTGTGTCACAAGACTGCCTCACAGGGAAGGGTGACTGATTGTCCGATGTTCCATCGTTACCCAGCATTCTAGGACCACCAGAGGTTCTTTGGGTTGCCAATAACTGCTTTTTTTCTAGCGACATTTGGTGATCGAAAGTTCGACCATTATCCAGCATGCTCTGGTCTTTCGTCACCCTCCACTCGTCTACTATTGGAGACGTTGCAGCCAGCCTCCCCTTCATCTCAGCTAACAGTTCAACATTTGACTTTAACCTTGGACTCGAACTTCGGTGAAATGGTACCCACTCCGGATCATTGTTTCGGTCATCCGTGATAGTCTTCTCGGTTGGCCGACTGTTTCGTTTAGTCTGGAACAAACTGGATTGTGATGAGCTCTTCCTTATTTGAAACCTGTGCTTCTCCTCCGGTTTCGGGGTTGAACTGTCCGTATCTCGATTCCTGCCTCTTTCTGTGGCACTCCCGTCATGCTTGGACGATTTCCAGAACTTCGGGAAAGTCCACTTATGTTGGTCTTGCGCCATCCTCAGTTATCCCAAGATCACACTGCAGAAAGATTTCAACTGGATATCATTTTGCAGCAATAGCCCAATACAGTTTCTTTCTTTACTCAAACCATATACATCTTTGTTAATATTATTTTTTTGGTTTATATAGACTTAATAAAACAGGCTTACCACATAAGAAATCATGTACATGAACCAGTTTTCTTGCTATTTGTACATCTGAACATGTGGAGCACATCTCTTGTTATTGCAACTGCATTCACCATTGTCATACTGAGCTCATTAACGGTGTCAATTAACAACATAGGTGAGTGCTACCCCTTATGGAGTTGACAGTTCCACAACTGTAAACAGTGTGAGCTACTGCGATCAGATTGTCACAGGGTATTACACTGACCCTTGCCTCACATCCTGGCATTCACAACACTGCTCCAAGCCCTGGTAGATTATAAATAGAATTATCTGAAGATAAACACAACATCAACCATACCTTGAGTCAATATAGTAGACCCACACAATGTAAAGTCGATATCACAGTCTTCAGCATGGCATTTTCCAGATAAGTAAGATCACATTCCCAGCAACCAGCAACAAAGACGCAGCACCAAAATCCCAGTCGGTCTTCTGCTGAGAAAGTCTCACTGTGTATCTAACCACCGTGTGGAAAGTGTCACCACCGAAGCCAAGCACTGCCATGCACTGATAAAGACTGCTTTTGAATTTGGTTCCTGAGGCTGCCTGTGTCACGCTTGGCTGAACGCACCTGGGGAATCACACCTGCTGCTTGTGCAACAATACATTGCGATTGACCAATGCCAGAAGGAAGCATCATTTACGTCAACGTCAACGACCGCTTTGTCAAAGCTTTTTTCACTGATTCATTCCTGTGGGTCATGTCTTTTCAATCTGTTGTCAGGTGTGGAGTGAACATTTCACCCAACACTGGAGCCCGGAAGATCAAATGCCCACTAGAACAGTCTCATGGCCTCTACCATTCCACATGCTGGTGAAGGCTATTACCGTTTATGGGCGTCAACTATTTTACAATGTCCTGTCAGTGTCAATGCCTTGAATGACAGCCAGCAGCGACTATCTGCAGGTTGGTTTCTGAACTGTCACTCTGAATAATTATTTTCCAAAACTGACATACTGATGAATGACAGAAGTCAATATTGTCATATCTTCACCATGGTCCATTAATTATATTCAATTCCACTGGAGTTCCCACAGTCTATCAAAGCCAATGTGCTGAGTTAAGCCATGTGTATCATAAGCAACTCCTTGACTGATCTCTCACTCATTGACTCTGTATTTAACTTTGGTGCAGACTGCTTTGACAATTCCTGGCATTCTTCCCTGCTTGGGTCAACAATCTGTGATGCTGTCGACACTTGCAATTCACTGGTATACTCAACTACTCACTTGTCACAAATCACAATGAGTGACAAGGTAATGTTTCTTTAGCGGCTGTGCACTTAATTAATTACATCGGATACACTAATCCATTCTCTGAATCGTTTTCTCCTCGGTTTATTTATTTTCTCCAATAGCTAAAAGGAAGCTGATGCTTTTTCATGCAGCAGTCACTGTCATATGCTTTCTGTTCAGCAGTTTGTTGGATTATGCAAATACCTCTGGAGTCACTGTCGCAAAGATAACCAGAATAATCTCCAAACAGTGCTGCTTATACCACCATCCCAATTTGACAGCAGAAGATGGATTTATCTGTCATTTAAATCTCTCAGTGAAGATACTCTATTGTTTCATAGGTCTTGGCATTTGTCATGTTGCTGCAGAGTTCAGTTTATTATGATAATCATGTTGGTTAAGCTCTAGCAGGTCTTCCTGTCTGGAGAAAAGGTCCATTGCGATACGGAAACCATGCCAGCAAATCTTGAATGTTACCAAACCTTACAGTAAATAGTTATTAAATAATTCCACCTCCTCTCAACTCCATGCTGAATAACAATATCCGGATAGCTCACCATGTTTGTTGAACTAAAAGCAGGAGTTCCACTTTAGTCCCTTTTCGCACACACACACACATATATGTGTTTCGAGTGTCTGCTGTTCCTGGCTGGACATAATGTGGTATACAGGTATGCAAATACAATGCCCAAGCAATGCGATTAAACAGATCCATAGTCCGATCACAGTGTTCACGTGATACACTGCAGATAATCCAGCTTGGTGCACACAGCCAGGTGGCAAACAGCCAGCAATCATGATCAAATACCAGCCAGGTCACAATGTAGGTGTGAGCAGGCAAAACAGATTCATAGACATGCACACAAGTAATTCAAATTTGCAAGTGTATAGGTCATTCGCACACAGACACAAACATGTAGTCAAACACTGGTACTCGACAAACAAATGACACCCCAACAAACACACCCACACGCCACACTCACCAGGATTATCACACATTTACATGCTACATATTTCCAGTTATTACTTGAGCAACAGGAATCTACCGAGCAACAGCACTGACTATGTAACGCACCTGATTCCAAAGTTCACAGGATGATTATTACAGCTGACACTGCCACAAACAACATGACGCAGCGGCACGCTGGGTTCATGAAAAGAAAAAACTCAGTGTTCTAGTTCGCTTTCAAAGCTGAATGACGACAAACAATCATAGAACTACTACGCCTTTCAGCCGACTCAATGCGAACCAAAGACTGAAGCAGCCACTAGCTTACATCAATCAACCTTGCACCAGTGACTCTATTCACTGTGAAGACATCATTCTAGTGAAGGGTAATTCCTTTTGAAGCATATTCCCTGGCTGTACTGATGCCTGTGAACAGACACAGGACACTCCCTGGTTCTACTGATGCCTGTGAACAGACACAGGACACTCCCTGGCTGTACTGATGCCTGTGAACAGACACAGGACACTCCATTTGATCCAAATAACACTTCACAGCTCATCGGCAATGTCCTCATTTACCTCTAGCATTATCAGCAAGAATGTCATATCTTCATACTCACTCATATTACAGTGGGCCTGTTACTTTGATCCTGTCAATCAGTTAAGCCATTTAACAATATATTTTCAAGCATTCAGCCTGGCCACTTTCATATATAACTGTAGTTCACATTCATTCTCACTCTATTTCACGGTGTGATAAAAAAGTTGCAGACAAAAAATTTCACTAAAGGGTAAAAAGTAATTATTACCCATTCAGTTTTCTAAATACATTTGAATTAATAAAGAAGTTTTTATGATTATTATCAATTGTTTTACCAAAATATTATATTGCCAAAATGTCCTACTGCCCAGTTTTTTTTATAGATTATTTTCAATGGTTGTACCAGATTATTTTCAATAGTTGTACTAAAATGTCCTATTGCCAAACCATCCTATTGTCAAAATGTCTGTGTTCCAACTGTCCAGAGCCAAAGTGTCGTTCACCAAAATGTCTGGTTGTCCATAGTTACAGTGTGGACTTGGCCTGATCATATTTAAGACCTTCCTAAGACCAACACTTAAAAAATCGTACACCTTTTCCCGTGAAAAATCATTATAAAATAACAAAGAAATTTTGTCAACCTACTAGGAGCCTTTTGTTTATTGGGTGATAAAACTGTGTAATTTGATTAAAGAAGCACACCACTCAGTGACACACCGTCAATTCCACCTAGGCCTAGTTCAGTGGTTAAATAAAATCGAGGACCTTTCTTTAAAAATTATGAAACCTTTTCAAAGCCTTAAAAACACACAATTATAAGATAGGTTTAAAACTCTGCACACCCCCTGTTACTCTCATCAAGCACTAGTCATGTGTCTGTAATTGACTTTCGATGTTGCCTGCTAATTGTAGTTCAATAGGAAACTCACTCTTCAAAGTTTGGTGAAATGGAAGAACATAACTGATTCCCTGATATCATTAGGGGGTCAAGTTTCAGATCTGTGAGTGGTGTTGGTGATTCTTGTAGTTAAATCACAGCCATACAGCACTCGGAATAAAGACCTGTGCATTTTCACTGTCCCTGACAAAATGTGGGTGTGAGAACTGGACGCTTATCAGCTGTTGTGGTCAGAACTTCAGTGTAATAAAGTGTGACTGTGTCAACTTAATTGAGTTTGTAATAATACCTGCAGGATAGTATCTGATTGGTGCAAAGATCAAAAGGAATCACAGGTACAGGCCTGAAGGGGGCAGTTCAATTGACAGTGAGGCTTTGACTCTTATAGATGTAAGTGACCATTTTATGCTGACTAGGCATACAATAGCGGTATTCTTAAATAGTATGTATATAGTTATACAGGTTCCATATGTTTAGGATTATAAGATAGAAGGCAAAAATTTATACAAAGAAACACAGTATGTCTTTTGAAATGTTACCTTTGCGACTGATGATGTGCACTTCTTTAAGAGAAAAATTACCTACATTAATTCGTGAAAAACAAACTTTTATGTTTTTGCAACAAACAAGAAAAGAAAACAGGAACAGCCAAATTGGTGCTGATAGGAAACCGATATGAATACTTGAGAACCTTGTGCAACAACATTGACAAGTTAAGAGATATATAACATATATTATTAAAAACGTACTGTCACACCTCTTAATAAACCCTAATATATAGTTATGCCCTATTTAGAACATATTACACAACAGAGGAAAGACATATAAATAAGCGAGACTGAACACAATAACTGTTCCCAGAACCTTATTTATGAAAAGACCTAGACATACTGTTTGACAACACTAGAAACCAGCATATTAAGGGGTCGTCGCATAAGTTAAGGGGTCATCACATAAGTTCTCAAAGTCCATATAAACATTTAGCACTACGTATTGGTGGGTGATCTGGCCATCACCACGTTTCACGGGACAAATGAATGCTTTTTGATTGGTAATATGCACTTTATCTTTTGTCCCACAGCACGTATTGAGGGGTTGATTTTTTTATTTTGAGAACCTATGCAACCACCCCTAAGTTACGAATATGAAAGCATATTGATATATAAATATGATCTTCAAGCATTTTAAGAAGTAGCTGGACTGTATACCCTGAGGTATATTTGATTTGTATATAAGAAAGTATTAATTCTTACTGAGGACTATACCAGGAGATTCAGAGGAAACTAAACTGAAGTATTGATTTGGTTATGAAGATATTGATATAAATGTATATGTTCTTCAAGCAAGTATCATTAACTAAGTAAATAGACAGTGTTGATTTGGTATGAAAAACCTCACTCATTGTCACAGAGGTCAACAAGTAAGGCCTTTTATTTTTTTATTAGATGGTTTACAAATTTTCTTTAACACAAAAACGGGTCATTCGATCAGTTGAAAAAAGCAATCCAAATATTATGTAATACATACTTTATTTAAAATAAATTATCACCATTAAAGCAGCGTTCATGGTAATGTCATGTTGGGCAATATCTGTGGATCCATAAACTAACTTAACAAAATAAAAGGCCTAAATGGAAATAAATTACCTACTAAGTGTAAATGCTCGCATTGTGAATATGCTAAAAAATACACAGTCAAATTATTCAGTAATTCAAGCCATACACAGATGAATAATTGTTGGGCTTTTGACAAGCCAATGGCTTCCTTGTTCACATGCCATCTGGATTTGTTCTTTTAGATAGCCATCTAGTTAAATCTACTAACTGATGTAGCATCACATTGCAACCATTGTTGACGGTCCACTCTTTTTTACCATGGTGACATGACATGTGAGATATGGCTGTTGACTACATTCATCATGGTAACCAGACATAACCCTCTCCAGACATAACCCCCTCTGGCCATAACCCCCTCTGGCCACAACCCCCTCGGGACATAACCCCCCTTCCAGACAAAACCCCCTCTGGAAATAATCCCCTCCGGACATAACCCCCTCTAGACAAAACCCCTTCCAGACAAATCCCCTCTGGACATAACCCCCTCACTTTAATAAAAACATGGACAAACCCCATATGGACAAAACCCCCTAATTTTTTAATATAAATATGGAAAAAATAAAAAATGTTGATGTTTTAGAATTTGCTTAAATTTTAACCAATGAATAAGTAACTATACCTGAGCACTTCTGCAAAAGAACTAAGGATTTACATGCAAATTGTGTCTGTAACACCCTATGACGTGAACAGGGGTAAGCGCTCAAAAACACACCAGTTATTTCTATATGTGTTCAGGTATTTTTAACTTGAGAAGTTTACAAGCTATGGGTGCACAAAAATGGAAAAGCACATTAAAAAATTCAGAGAATCCGAGTCTGTATTTCCTTGTTGTGTTACAGTACAATGTCCAAATTGCTACCATCTATTGTCAGGGATACTGACAACATATTAATTCAGTAGGCTTCAAGTTGCTACACTTTCAGAATACTCCAGCCTTAAACTTTTTCTATGTTTTATGATTTTCAGCACCCAAAATGAGAATGTGGCACAAATCCACCATTTTTAACTGCGCAGTCATTTATTAGGTAAACAACATATTAAAATGTCAGGGTGGTGTTCTGTCTCATTTAATTTATATTGCAGCTGAAAGGTACTTTTCTGCCCAATGTCATTCTGTACTAAATTTCTCTCAAATTGGCAAAAAATATCCAAAGTAAAAGTGTCAGAACACCATCCTGAAATTTTAATATGTTGCTTACCTAATGAAGGACATTGCACCGTAACACAACAATGGAATACAGACTGTTGAAATCCTTCTCGGAAAAACTCCTTTCCCTGTTTGTGCAACTGGTATCCCCATTGTCCCTGAATTTTGCAATATGTCTACATCTTCTGCAAATTTCAGATATGTAGCTTGTAAACTTCTCAAGTTAGAAACATTTGAAAACATTAAAGTAACGGGTGCGTTTTTGAGGCTTACCCCTGTTCATGTCGGGGGTTTGTTCACGTCATAGGGGCATTTCAGACACAATTTGCATGCAAAACCTTAGTTGTTTTGCAGAAGTGCTCAGGTATAGCTGCTTATTCATTGGTTAAAATTTAAACAAATATTGAGGCATCGAGTTGTTGACCAGTGGTTGATATGACATGGAGTGACCCTTATAGGAAATGGAATCTTTGTGTAGAGATCATTCCTAGTTAAATGCAAATTGTCAGGAAAAGTCCTCTGTCTGGAAATATATATTCCTAAATAATTAAAGTTTAAAGTAACGGGTGCGTTTTTGAGGCTTACCCCTGTTCACGTCGGGGGTTCGTTCACGCCATAGGGGCATTACAGACACAATTTGCATGCAAAACCTTAGTTGTTTTGCAGAAGTACTCAGGTATAGCTGCTTATTCATTGGTTAAAATTTAAACAAATATTGAGGCATTGAGTTGTTGACCAGTGGTTGATATGACATGGAGTGACCCTTATAGGAAATGGAATCTTTGTGTAGAGATCATTCCTAGTTAAATGCAAAATGTCAGGAAAAATCCTCTGTCTGGAAATATATATTCCTAAATAATTATTTAAATGACTGGCATCGTGACATGACAGATTGAACAGAGTTTTAACACACTGACAAACAGTAATGATAAATTTAAGCATTTTTTTTTAGAAAATAAAAAAGTTGTTCTCCCAACAAACTGACAGTTAAACTAGACAATTTGTTATAATGTAACCAGTGAAGGGGGATATGGCAATGAATGTAGGAAATAAAGTCTTGCAGGAAAGCATTCACAGAAAAAAATCACAGCACATAAAGTCACAGGAAAAAAGTCAAAAGTCAAAGAGTTGCTTGTTTCAACTCATTCAAAACGTCACTCAACTGGTTGATTTTAGTACAGGCATTGATTAGCATTTAAAAAATTGTGTTTTTGGTATACACTAATTTATGGTATCCAATTTTGTTAGCAGTTTTGGTGTAATCCCTAAATGGTAACCCCTAAATGTACAGATCAAGCCAATTGTCTTGTGTAATTGAAAATGTGTAACAAAATGAAGACAATTACAAAAAACTGAGGAGTGATTAATTAATGACATTGTTTGGCATTGACATTTACTGCTGAACAGATGGATAACTATAATTCATCTAGCCAATTGCAAATCAGGTTCTTTGATGTTCAAACCTGTAAAATTTGAAGTCTAAGTAATTTGCACAGTCAGTTTAATAAACAATGGTGCATAGTCTACTTTTGCTTGAAATCATCAAAAGATTTACTAATCTTAGGACAAGCACCTGATCATCGATGAACCAAACGGGGTCCAATGATCAGAACTATCATAAGATATTCGAAAGATTTGCACATGTAACCTGCCAGTACACAAGACACAAACCTAGGCATAGTGTGCAACATCTTCCTTGTCTCATCAATTAATTCTGACAATAATACATCCCCCTTCTGTGTAGACATTCCTGTTGATGAATCTTCCTGTTAATGCCAGACCACCAACTGGTCATAATACTGGAATACAGACATAACTGTCTGCATAGTTCCAGCATAATTTGAACCCTCTTGTTCCTCTAGTTACCCTTTGGAAGCTTACACCATTTTTTGCCTGCATTCCACCACTATAGTGTTCTGACTGTCTGCTAGCAAACATACCAAGCAATTCAAAGCACAAACTATGCTCCTTCCAAAAGTATCCAAGTCAAGATGTGGGAGATTTTTGTGGATTGCTTCATTAGACATCTTATTTACCTCACAAGAAACTTGGTTGACTTCTCTTTTAACCATGTTTATATTATATCATTACCTAACTATCTGGTGTTTTTAAAACATGTCATGAAGAACCCCTGCTGTCATACTCATATTTGGTGTAATTTTTTTATATCAATTTTAATAAATTGGCGATCAACTACACAACTTTTGGTTGGCTGAAACAGTCACCTCCACAGCAAAACAAAATAAACATTGTATTGTTTTCAAAAACATACTAAGACATATTATACTTACCCAACCCTTTTAACTAGGGCAGTAGCAGACTGATGCAAACAACATGCAAAATCAGGAGAGACAACCGAATGCAGTACTGAACATGTAGCAAGTTGTTTTTGTGCCGTCAAAGGTATTACTGATGACAACTGAGTTCATTCATTATGTGACGCCCAACCTATCACGGCATTACCTGATACCTGAACATTACCTTGGGTAAAAAACTCTGGGGTGAATGTCCAAAACAATAGCAAAAACATGAGCAACACATTTATGGGTAAATCACATAAAAACGCACCCGATTTGACCCCAGAATTTATGCTTCAAAGCAGGTATATCAGAATTAACAGCAAGCCACTGATGTAAGTACTAGGAAAGGCAAAGGAAATGACTGATTAGATTGAAACTGCTGATTACATTGAAGGTGAAACTGACGATTAGTACACCAAGGTGAAGTTGACAAAGAAAAGTGTAAAGCAATTGACTACAAACAACAATAGGTGATTCTATGATAGGGTCCCATTACACAGAAAATACCACAGAGCTATATAAATTTCCTTTTGAAGTTACAGTACATGGGTCAAACATCTGATTATGAATCCCTCGATTACAGAGATGCTAAATATTTTTTTTACACACATCCGGCCAAATTGAACCCCCAGGAGGGGTACAAGAAAACTGGACGCAAATTGATTTTGATGGCTGATGTATTTGATCACTGAATCAGTTTAATAAAAATAGCATTTGGACAGTTATTTGTAACTTGATATGATTGGTTTAGACAGCTCCATGTGCGGGATGGAAATAAAAGCCTGCTCTGGGCAGGGTTGTTTGATTTAAATCATTTGATTTAAATCATTGGTTTAAATCATGATTTAAATCACTCCAACATTTTTTTTCAATCATTGATATATTATTTATTTATTTTTTTACTTCCAATTTTTTTAATCGCTGATTTATATGAATTTAACACAAATAATTGTTTACAAGCATCGAGATCAACAAAGTTTTGTATGTTTTTTAATACAAAAGCACAAAGTGCGCACACTTGTGTAGCTGAATTGACACCAGATAGCCTGATAGTCAAATATTTTATGACACTGTGTATGTTTGAGCTATTCCCTTTCTGAATGCAGTGAAGCCACACAAACTTGTTTTCCAGAGGAAGTATCTTTTCAAGTCAGAAGCCCTGAGTTAAAGTCCACCTAGAGCTTGTGCTAGTTGTTACCAATTCAGTAGAGCACACAGAGCCCGGGACAGGGGCTAATCCACCCTCTCAGCATAATAATTATCACTGCTACAGCCACAGACACACAGTATGCTTACCTTTCCAAGACAGATTACGCAACTACAGGGAGTACCCTCTGTTAAGACAAGTACCCAAATCAATTTGAATAGAACAAGTTTGAAAGAGTTTATAAATATAAACATCTATATAAATGTCTATATCTTCTTCACTTTCCCATAACCCGTAAGGATCGTTGGGGCACCATTGATGACTTTCTAACCAGCTCTCTCCACGTTTCCCTGTTCTCGACAGCCCTCTGGGAGTCAGCGAACTCCATTCCTGTCCACTCTTTGATGTTGTCTTGCCACCTCTTCTTCTGTCTACCTCTTCGTCTCCCCCCTCTTACGGTACCTTGCAAGATAGTCTTTGCAAGGCCAGATGATACATGACCGTACCACTTCAGTTTACGCTTCTTAACTGTTGTAAGAAGGTCGTCATATGGTCCGATAGCTTGTTTGATCTTGTTGCGGACAGCTTCGTTAGTAACATGGTCTTTGTATGATATGCGCAAGATCTTCCGAAAGCATCTCATTTCCATGGCTTGTATCCTCTTCTGTAGATCTGCTGAGAGGGTCCATGTTTCAGAAGCGTACAGAAAGATGGACATGACAAGGGAGCGCATCAGCCTTATTTTTGAACTGACCGTAATGTTTCTGTCGTTCCATAAGGGTTTCAACCTTGTTAGTGCTGCTGTTGTCTGTGCAATCCTGACAAGTATCTCTGGTTTGGAACCCTCATCTGTGATAACTGATCCCAAGTAACTGAAGCTTGTTACTGTCTCAAGTCTCTGTCCATTAACTTTGACCTCTGTGCTGATGCCTTGTGTGTTGTTTGTCATCACTTTGGTCTTTTTGGCACTGATCTCCATGCCGTATGATGTAGATGTTTTCTCTGTCTATATACCAGATTAAAAAAAATCCGATTTAAATAAAAAAAAAAATTTATTTAAAAAAAATCTTTTTCAACCCTGGCTTTGGGCATATGCAGTCTCAAACTCATTACTAAAGGTCCTTCCTCAATAAATTTTTTTTAATCAAACCTATCTAGTATTCACTACAACATGCTAGCTGATTGGTACAAATTTTTTATTTAGGTTTAGTGAAATCATCAGGCAAACTATTAAATTATTTTTTACCGTGTCCAACAAATATTTAGCTAAAACGGACAAAAGTAGTCTGCCTCTATATATATAATACTATAAGGCTGTTCACGCTGTCATTTCACAAGTTACCTGGTCTCATGAACAAAGTCAAGTCTTTCAGTGATTTTAACAAAAGTATGCATTATTTTTATTAAACCACAGCTTTGTGCATATTACTTACACTACTTCAACCTTAACTTACTTAAGCCACACATTGCTGGAATGGAATCATAGGAACATATTATTGTTATCATGTATATAACAACTTAATTTGTTACCGTTAAAGTCTATCCAAACAACAACTGTTGAAACCAGGGAGATGACAAAACAATTCTTGATGAAAATATATTAAATAAACATTTCTGGTCTACATCAATGTAATAGCAGCAATGACATATTATGTGACTTACATCTTCATTACTTCATGATAAGCAGATAAGGCTGAAAATGAACACCCTAATTATAAAGCCCAGTGGTCACTGAATGACATGCTAACCTGCCACTGGGAGCCACCAGATGTGGCAGAACTAGAGTATGGTGGTGACATCTGGTGAATACTGGATGTATTACATTGTCTCCATTTCATTACAGAACTGAGTTGCTAATAATAATACTAGTTAGAGCAAGTTTTACATATTCCACATAGTTTTTTATGTTACTTTAATTTTATATATCATCGTCACCAGGTGCCGTGTCTGTGTCAGGCATCCAGGCAACCATGACCTACATTTCTCTCGATCACCTGTGTCTTACTTAGGATTAAATTAAAATTAAAATGATATTCTTACAAACTGGCAAGAAAAAAAAAACAAAGTTAACAGGAGTTCTACCGTACCGACACAGGAAGGGTGTTAGGCATACTCGAATGCCCCTGCATTGGCATACATACTGTAAGCCCAAAATCAACTTTCTTATCTGACAGTTCAAAAGCATATCTGCATCGGGGCTATTAACATTTAATATAAGATTTAAAACTGACACGCACCAACCTCGCTACTTATGTATTTCATGACATGCAATCTACATACTGTCATCAAGAAGCAGAAGAAATGTGCTCCAAATAATTGATTGTGAAGTTTATCACTGAATATTTTCCGTTATTATAACCGCCATCCTATATGAGTACCCATAGATATGAAATATGTGTTTATTGTGTTTGTTTTAAAATAGCATCGAAAAGTATGTTTTCAGCAGCCTTTCCTTGGAAGAAAAAGGCAAACTTCTTGCCTAGAAAGTAAATGGATACACAAACAGGGAACTGACAGTTGTTGGCTGACAGAGACAGGTGATCATGTAATGTTTCATACACGTTAGTGGTAAATTACTGGAACGAGAGATTTAATCCAAACCAGCTGCAAATTTATGAAAAGCATTGAATGACCAAGAGTTATTCCTGTAACCAGTCAGTATTGCCGACTCACTAAGACTGCTATATATGAAATTGGTTGTCATTTTTAATCGAGCAATACACGTCAATGAATTTCACAATTTAGTGTGTATGTGTGTGTGTGTGTGTGTGTGTGTGTGTGTGTGTGTGTGTGTGTGTGTGTGTGTGTGTGTGTGTGTGTGTGTGTGTGCACACGCATGCATGCGTGCGTGCAACTTATGACAATATGTATATATGCTGGGCTAGCTCTGATGTTGTAAACTGTTTAGCCATTTTGGCTAAGTCCTCATTTTTTGTTTAGTCAAATACAAACTGCTTTATTAAAATTTTTTTTACATCCATCTAGACAACAAACGATCATGTATTCTGCATGCTTTAAAAAAAAATGGTGATGGCCAAATTGTCTCAAATGGGTAACTTTAGCTTAGCCAAATCCGATGTAATGTGGCCTATGGCCCAAATGGCCACTGGTAATGCTAGCATTATATGTACATCCATAATTAAATGGTCTGAAAAATGGCAGATGTTATTAAATTTTGGGAAATGTAAATGCCTACACACAGGACACTGGAATTTGGATGTAAACTGTAAAATGGGAGATACTGTTCTAGGTACTATCATAAACAAAAAGGACTCAACAGTAACAGTAAGTGCTGATATGAAAGTTTCAGAGCAGTGTGGTATTGCAGCTTCAAAGGGTAATCAAATTTGTGGGTTGATTAGGAGAAATATAACATACTGTACCAGGAAAAAAGCTAATCATATCTCTGTATAAAGCAACAGTTAGGCTTCATCTAGAATACTGTATACAAGCTTGGAGACCATATCATAAGAAGGATATAGATATGTTTGAATGAATACAGAGGAGATGGAGGAGAGTCACTGAAATGATTCCAGAAATGGGATACCTTATTTATTAATAACACCTAAAAATGTGGTTTAACAACCCTAGAGACAAGGAGGTTAAGAGGAGAACAAAATTTTTTTTATATATTTGTTTATTTTTTGTTTAAGGAGAATTGTAGGTCAACAAACAAATTTGCATGGTTTTCACTTAATGCTAGTTCTGCCATAAGGGAAAATGACTATGCCCAGCATTTGAATTCTACAAGGAATTTGATTAACCAAGGATATATCTGAAATAGAGTGTGTCCGGACTCCTAAAGCATTTTATCTTCAAGAGTCTTGTCACCTTAGTCGAATCTGGTCCATTTGGGAAAAAAGTAAAGAAAGATAGCATGCAAAAATGTTAAGAAATCATAGATTTGACATATTAAAATTAATTTATTTATTCTAACCATTTTTTTAAGAAGTAAAAAATAAACAGAGCAAAAAAAACAAAGAGAACATTGAGGGGAGGAACATAAACACTCCACTACTAGAACATAAACACTCCACTACAAGAACATCATTTTGTTCTCTGATAACATCAAAGGCAGTTTGCTAGAGTTCTGATAAGGGACTATTTTTATTATTAAATATCTAGTTGCATGTCATTATTTATTGAATTAATGGTTGACTATGAGCCAAGTTATGCATAAAAAATAATTTGGTACGTTAATAGTACTAGGTAGGTTACACATTATGCCCATTTCAAAATCCACCTATTCCAATTGTGCTGTGTTGCACGTTTTCACAAAGTGGAAAAAATTCTCTGAAATGTATGTCCATAATGCCGGAATTGCCAAGATGATTGAGATAAATTATTTATATGACAAAATACACAGGCTCACTGTATTACATAATTGAAAGTTAATTTTCTTTTGCTAATAACCTTACAACGGTTAATCTTAAGCAGATCAGTAATTGGTAATTAGAAACAAATACATTGCAACTGTAGCAACTGATGACAGTAATTAACTCAGTAAGCTTATTTGATTCCAGAGTGTGTAGCGTAATCTCTAGCTAAGTGCCTCTACTGAGTGGCTTAACAGAGAGTATTGCTGGTAAACTGGGGCCAAGTTTTTGGAGGTCATCCAAGCTGAGGCCTGGGGTCATATGCGCAGTTACAGTTCATTTACAAAAGCTGTTCACATTTTTTCATCTATTACTTGATAAACAGATTTCGGGTATTACACAATTAACTAGGCCTAGCCCTGACCTATGTAGGTAGCGCATTTAGTTAATAGGGGGCTGCTCACAGCATGCAAGCCACAGCACACTCGGCAATGTAGTTTTTTCTTTCATTCCTTCCAACTTGATCAACTGCCCATCCAAGGACCAACTGCTGCTCCAAGAACCAACTGCCCATCCAAGGACCAACTGCTGCTCCAAGGACCAACTGCCCATCCAAGGACCAATTGCCGCCCCAAGGACCAACTGCCTATTCAAGGACCAACTGCCCATCCAAGGACCAACTGCCAATCCAAAGACCAACTGTCCATCCAAGGACCAACCTATACCCACCAAGAACAAGGTTAAAAATTGTAACTAATCCCGATGCAAATTATTAATCCTTTGCCTACCTTCATTCTGTTTCCTGTCATCCAGTCTTTCCTCATTCTGCTGCCCACTTGTGATGTCATCTTTAAATGTCACATGTCCACGACTTGGATTCTGACTCCGACCTTTGGGATTGAGGGACGTGTCATATTTGTCCCCGACATTCTCAGCATGGATTATAGGTGTTACTGTAAAAAACTCCGCATCCCATGACAAGCTGGTTCCACTCGAATGAAAATCATCAGAGAAATGTCGTCGTACCGATTCAGTACTTATATCATGAGTACCAGTGGCGGCATGTTCTTTCTCCGTGCACTGCTGCATCTTGGGTCATATTTTTACATTACAGGTGGCTTTACATCCAGTGTGATCCAATTTGAACATAATGTTGCAGAGTGAAATAATCTCCCATCAAAGTTTACCACATTGTCACTAATCACTCATCAGATGGCATAGATAAAGCTAGTTGATGTTGTATAATGAAGTAGATTTCCATCAAAGTTTGGTATGTTGTTACCGGTCACTCATAAGGTGGCATTAATCCAGCAAGTTGATGTTGCATAGTGAAATAGTCTCCCATCAAAGTTTAGCGTTAAATAAGATGAGGGTCATCTGCAGATGACATCATCCGTGGCGAACATTTCGCACGATTATCTGTTAAACAAAGACAGGCCAAATGTCACAAAACATTTATGTGAACATATAAAATCTGTAACAAACAACAACAGATTAATTTGTGATTAACACTGGCTTACACTTTTGAGTTAGCAAGGTTTTCAAATCTAAACTTTCTGGTGAGAATAGATCCCCCAATAGAGAAAAGTAAAAAGGTACATTTCATCTTGTCCTATGTAACAAATCTAAGCACTTTACACTTTACCCCCTGATCATCTTCAGTGCAACATCTCTGGGAAGTTTTCAGCTACATTGCAGTTACTACACAACATATATTTGTTCACATAATTTTCACTCCCATCCCTAGCCAGGTACTTTTTATACAGCTAAATGAGAAGACTTCCCCAATATTTTGATTGTTTTACTCTGTAATTTAATCAGATCCTAATACATGCCTGTTATTTCATCAAGAAAAACATTCACAGCGTCGCTGCGTTCAAATGTAACTGCATAAATTATAATTAATTACAACCATATTGTAACTGCAATTGTGACTGAATTTGTACACTAAGCTGTGTTTCTGTGTTATTATAAATGACTTGACCACAGTAAGTGAACCTGACATTGGCAGCAAGAATGTATGAATTCACCTGAAACCCTGTCTAAGACTGAGCGTTAATTGTACAATGTAATCTTCTTTGATAAAAACAATGTAGTTGTATTTAACCTATGAAGTATTGCAATTCACCCTTTTATGAAGCATTGTGATTGATTCTATGAAGCCATGTAAAATGTGATTTCATGAGTTTTTATGCTGTGTAACTGAAATTGACAAATGCCACTGAACCTAAACTTGTTACTGATAGTATCTGTGTAATTTACAATTAAAGACTGAGTCCACCACCAAATGACAGCGATTACTGCCCTGTCACAGGGCTGCAGTGGGGTAATTAGTTTGTGTGAAGAAAGTATTAGCATAATGATTAGCCACCCTTTCTAACCCCCTTTCCATTGTAAACTGCACAGCACAGCAGGGCCCACATGCTAACATTCCAAAGCTGGTCAACTCAGCCTGTGTATAATCGTATAAATCAGTGGTTATAAACAACTTCTGTGACACACGGGTCAACGTTTGGTCCTAGTTCTGGCCTGTGACATACACCTGAAGATCTGACGGGATAATTTAACTCGAAAATATTTCAACGATACCTTTAGAAGTAACCTAACTGGGGTGCCTACCTACCGTCGTCGTTCACACTCGAGGGACGAACCACAGAGACTGAATGAATAAAC
The DNA here is from genome assembly GCA_963662155.1 of Lamellibrachia columna. Classification (NCBI taxonomy): domain Eukaryota; kingdom Metazoa; phylum Annelida; class Polychaeta; order Sabellida; family Siboglinidae; genus Lamellibrachia; species Lamellibrachia columna. The sequence continues at coordinate 28,609,136 of OY759270.1, forward strand.
CTTTCATTGTGTGATGAATTATGCTTCTATTGTATGTGGCGAGACACTAAGGCATACAAACAAAACTAGTAGGAAAGTGGGTGCATAAACTTGCTCCTAACAAGTTGGTTTACAAAAGGGGAGATATGTGAAGTTAAAAACACTTAAAACGCGAAACCCTTAAAACAATGGCCATGTATATTTTGACAATCTGAATTATTCATTCTGTTGCTCATGTTAGTCAACAGAGTTAAGACACAGGCCTTTCAATTTTGACATAAATAATTCCAACAATTTGTTAGTGGTTTTCCAGATTTAAAACAACATTAGGAAATCAAATATTAAATATTTTTAGCCGGTGGCCCAGTGCTGCTTTTCGTCTGCAGCACGGTAAATTCTTCAATGGGTCTGGCCTTCTGCAAACACACCAGGTCTTGCTGTATGATGACAGATAATTCTTAATTAAATTACACATCAATCTAATACACTTTACGTATTTGTTTACACTGTACACCTACCTGGTGGTAAATCAGAAAAAAGTTACTTTGCACCAATTCAAGTATCATTAATCTGATTGTCAAAACAAACTGGTAGTATGTTCTGTCGTTGAACTGGATGCAAATTCTAATGTAAATCCATGTACACAGCTAGTCACCGTCATCAGTTGACACCAACTCCAGAAACTTCTTGCGCTCAGTGATGATCAAACGCACAACATCAGTGCAAACGCTCAACATTTCAGAAATGCATCACAAACTGGTCCGATCAAGTCCTCATATTTCACCATGCACACTTCACAAGGACTGATTTCAAATGATCTCAGCCCTGCCGCGCCAGATGGCTTTGGCTCGGTGTAGTTAACAAAAAGCAGCTCAAAGGCAGATTGGTATCTGTGTACACAGTGAGTTATGATCACACAATGCGAGTCGAGCGGCTGTGGTTAGTACGCCTAGCCTTACTGTTCACCAATTACCGCTGTCGCAACGGTCGTCCCTCTTCATTTTTCACTCAATCGCACAAAGTGATCCAACATGAATGACAATACCGCAATATACCGCCGCACTTGAGTGGCGCAGATTGTGTACTGCGGTGGCGAGAATCCTCGTTGGCGGCATTGATTCAAAATCCACGATGACAGGTGTCTATTAGGTTGACCATAACAGGTGTTGGGGCACCGTACAGTTGGCTTCAAACTTGCGATATAAATCACTTTAGCTCCAGCGACAAAGCATAAAGTTTTCATACAAAGACACAGCGGGATTCGGCGCCCGTCAGTAATCTACCCTCTCCCTCTATGCAGGCAGGAAGGGCGACAATGGTCACAGACAGTAGTGGTGGCGGTAAATAGGGGCACACGCCCCACTGCTCTGCTGGCAATTCAAATTAATCATGCACACAAGAATGTGACTGGTATCATACACAGACAAGAACAGATGGGTGATTTACGGAGGCTATTGTTGTCCAGCCTGTGGTATTGTCACTGACTGCCTAATTCAGATTGTTAGCAGACATTTCACAGGCAGGAAATACATGATTGTCGTGGTGATTTAGTTTTATTTCCATCATTCTTATTCACCATGTGCATGCACTAACTAGACTACCTTTGCCATTGGAGCGTGTTAAATATGGTGTGCAAAGCTAAGCAAACTCTCTATAATAGAACCTTCTTCTAAGTCTAAGCATCTTCTCCATATATTTTTAATCTGCAACCTTTCCTGGTTCAGCATATAAAACAATAATATGCATCATTAAGGGCAATTCGCAAGGTTGCTGTTCAAAGACACATTGTTGGTCTGTTGCTTTCACTAATAATTAATGGCAAGTGTTTAATGAATTGTGACCAGAATTGGGGTAAGTTACATTACACAAATTCCAATTACACACCAATTACAAATACCAATTCCACTTCATAAATACAAGTTCCAGTTACAAAATACCAATTCCAATTATCAATTCCATATCGAAATAAAAGTATGTGAATGGAGCAAGCATAGACATATTCAACAAAAAAATAACATATTTTAGAACAGCTTTATTTAATTTCTGCATATTATGGTATATAATGGTAAACAAATATGAAATACACAACATATTGATATTTTACATAAATGTTATTATTATTCATTATTAAATTGATTATCTGTAGCAAATAATTTGAGTTAAAAAATTGTATGATTAATATAAAAAGTAAATACCAATTATATTTTTACCAAATTCCAACTCCAATTAAGGAACTTTAAAAAACCCACAAATTCCACTTCTGGAATTGGCATTTTATTTCCAATTACTGTGTAAATGACCCAAAGTCTGATTATGACTGATGTTATACTGGTGAAGGCCAGACACGTTACGCTAATGAATCTGTTATCGTTATTATGTAGTTTTCGCAAAAATCTTAAGATCTAAATGTTTGAGCAAGAGATCTATATTTTAAATATAGATATAACAGTTATTTCATTGGTGCAGTGCAAACAAATTGTTAGAAAGGTGGTTTTAGTGAGAAAAACCCCTTTATTGAACGATGAATACACACTCTGAGAAAGAGACGTTGACTGTGAAAACAACAAGAACAAAAGGAAAAATGTTGATCATTATCTTTATCTTTATCATTATCATTATCATTATCATTATCATTATCTTTCTTGCAGAACAAACAGATTCCTTCAGGCATACATTCCAACTCTTTTTTCTTAAATTTTCTTAAATATGACAGTCTTAAGGGAGTAGGAACAGACAGACAATCTTACGGGTTCATTAGCGGTTTTACGGATTTCTGTTACCAGTCTTACAGGTGTGCACCACTCAATGTTGACACTAGTCTTACAGGTGTGCACCACTCAGGGTTGACACCAGTTTTACAGGTGTGCACCACTCAGGGTTGACACCAGTCTTACAGGTGTGCACCACTAAGGGTTGACACCAGTCTTACAGGTGTGCACCACTCAGGGTTGTTACCAGTCTTACAGGTGTGCACCAATCAGGGTTGTTACCAATCTTACAGGTGTGCACCACTCAGGGTTGGTACAAGTCTTACAGGTGTGCACCACTCAGGGTTGTTACCAGTCTTACAGGTGTGCACCACTCAGGGTTGGTACAAGTCTTACAGGTGTGCACCACTCAGGGTTGTTACCAGCCTTACAGGTGTGCACCACTCAGGGTTGGTACCAGTCTTACATGTGTGCACCACTCAGGGTTGTTTCCAATCTTACAGGTGTGCACCACTCAGGGTTGGTACCAGTCTTACATGTGTGCACCACTCAGGGTTGTTACCAGCCTTACAGGTGTGCACCACTCAGGGTTGGTACCAGTCTTACATGTGTGCACCACTCAGGGTTGTTTCCAATCTTACAGGTGTGCACCACTCAGGGTTGGTACCAGTCTTACAGGTGTGCACCACTCAGGGTTGTTACCAGTCTTACAGGTGTGCACCACTCAGGGTTGGTACCAGTCTTACAGGTGTGCACCACTCAGGGTTGTTACCAGTCTTACATATGTGCACCACTCAGGGTTGTTACCAGTCTTACAGGTGTGCACCACTCAGGGTTGTTACCAGTCTTACAGGTGTGCACCACTCAGGGTTGTTACCAGTCTTACAGGTGTGCACCACTCAGGGTTGTTACCAGTCTTACAGGTGTGCACCACTCAGGGTTGACACCAGTCTTACAGGTGTGCACCACTCAAGGTTGACACCAGTCTTACAGGTGTGCACCACTCAATGTTGACACTTATGATCATACGTGAACGCAATGTTACACATGCTAAAGTAATGGCTAATGCACACATATGTGTCTGTAATGTTTACTCAGTAAATTCAAACTTGCGACTACTTACTGGTTATCTATTGTTATCTATTACCCAAAGCACTAATGCATATGTACCTACATGACCTGAAATAGAGGCATGTCCTTTGTAGAATTAAGTTATCTCTCTGAAATTACGGACCACAGTGCTGGCAATATCTGTAGCCCTTAAGTAATAGATTGGAATCAGGACAAGATAAATGACATACGATATAAAATGATTTATGGTGAACCATGCATCAGCAAAAGTTCACTTCCATGTCTCAAGTTTTTGCTCCCTGTTTGTCCCTGAAGTCCAGGGTGATGCTGGCACTGAGACTGGTCATCAATTATTTTTACTTCAAATGTTTCTCCAAACCTAAACGCATTGACATAAGCACAACAGGTCAGTAGATCAGCGCTTTATGGCACTAGTTCCATCATTGCTCACTAGGCGGAGACCGATGTCAACAAGTAATCATGTTAGCAGTTCAAGTGATAGTGGTGAGACCAGGGATATGAAATTACATAAATGGGCATTGTCAGTTGTTTCAGTTGTTTAATTAAATGTACCAGTACTATAAAGAGTTGTGGTGATTTTTATGGTAAAAATATGGGATTTTTGGATAGGTAGATGGCTCAAAATACTACAATATTTTAGTGACCATGACCAAGGCGTGACAATCCCCCATTTTCCAGGTACAATCAATGCCAATACAGTAAACACAGCACAATTTCTAATATCCATTTGTCCATAGTGCATCTAATCACTATTCATCATACGCTGTACATAGTATTGCATTACCTGATTTGGATACAGATTTCATAAAATGGAAAAAAAATTCCTGATCACCATTTTGTAGGCATTCAATCAATCAAATTCCTTGATAGTTGCGATGCTTGGTCATTGGCACGCATGTTCGCAGAACGCATGAAAATATCTTGAATGGTAAATACCTAATCCTAGATTAGTCCATGAGCAGCGCAGTGAAAAACAAAACAAATACAGCCTACAACACCACATTATACACGTATATCAGATTATCCCACTTTGGAGTAGTACAGGCATCAGCCCACAAAACCATCTTGTTGACAAGTGCTACCTCAATGCTCAACCACGCAAAATAGAAGAATATACTGAACAAAATAAGAAAAACTTCCACTTAAAACAATTTACACGATTATCATCTTGACATGGTCTGGTGCACTTGCAATCTATCAATTAAGCTGCACCTGATGACTTCAGTGAGCCAACTTGACTTAACCCAACTGGGTGAACTATATCACTATAGAACTCTGTCTGCATCTGTTGTTGTGCTCCAATTCAGATCTGCATCGCAACTGTCAGATAACAAGTTGATTTTGGGCCTTCAGGATGTAGGCGCCCCCAATGAGGGGGTGTGGCAGGAAATGGGAGCTAGGTTAATTAGTCCTAAAAATCGGAAGGAGGCGGGAGGTTGGCCTCACAAATCTGAATTTGAAAATCCCAGTGCAGTTGTAGTGTGTGGGTGCATCACAGAAGCTGATCACGGCTATTAACGTGACGGTTGGGGTGTGCACAACACAACAAATAGGTCGGAGGTAGACTCAAAAATAGGTGGGAGGTAGACTAAAAAATAGTGGGAGGTGTAAAATGTGTCCCACAAACAGGTGGGAGATTGGAGGTTGAGAGCCCTGCCATACCCTCCTCCCTACTGCATGGGGCGTTCAAATAATGCCAAATCTAATAGACATAGTGATAGTCATAAGCAGTGTTTTAAAACTAGTGGCCTATTTAAGGTCCCAGATAGGGGGACAAAGCTTGGACAAAGGCAGGGTGCCATTGCCAGTGCCCCCTAATTTAAATAAATTGTTGTACTAATGTATTATTTATCACAGCCGCGTATCTGCACATCGTGGCGTAACTGTCAAGAGTGACAGATCAGCGTAAATTGTGTATTGCCAGTGGCAGTGGCAGTGGCCAGTGCCGTGGGCCGTGGCAGTGCGATCGTATGCAGCCTCAACTTACAGTTTGTAGTGTCACTACTTACCATGTATCTAAAAGGGATCACACCAATTCCTCCAATCAAATGCTGGTGCAATCATGGTTAGACGGTTCGTCTCGACGGCTAAACAATCGGGTTTATAGCAGTCTTGTGAGCAACTAGTTATCGCTCATCGACAACGTTTGACCCGGCGGTTAGAGAAGTGTTTCGCAGTCCGCAAAGCGGCGCCACTTACAAAGTGATAACATCCAAAAAGTTAAAATTTTATGTGTGCCGCGATTATCCAAGCTCCGTGATGTGGCGCCACCGTTTGTCGCACACACCACAGCCTGTAATTACAGTCTCGCTTATCCGACACTCGCTCGGCTTCGTGAATCCGCCGAGAAGAGAGTCTGGCAGCAGAGGCGTGGTCTCGTTGTTACCCACTGTTACCACTCCATTCTCTGTATAGCCGTTCCCGCGAAGCGTCAGAAGCCAATCAGTGTCATTATCGATATGCTATACTAAGCAATGTTTGCCTAATTTAGCTTTTCAGACGGAGAGTTTATGTCAATATAATATATAATTTTTTTTTTAAAGTAAATTCGAATTGCATCATATAATCTTATGAAAGTTAACTCTTATATTGTGAATCAGTCAAATTCCCGGATGATATCGTAATTAGCTAATTATGGGCGCACACATAAGTTTTGTTACAATGAAAACCCCATTCTTCATCCAGGCGAAGATGTGTGCGACAAACAGTGGCGCCACAGCGCGGAGCCTGGATAATCGAGGCTAGTAATTACAGTGTAGGTTTCGTTGTGACGAAAATTATATATGCAGTGTTTGTGCACCCAAATTTTGGGTGCCACGCCACACGACAGAGCCGCCATCTAACGACGATCATACGTGCGTGCGAATATTCGTCCAGCAGACGAGACAATTTGAATAGATACGCGAGAACCGGTTGTCGCAATGACAGCTACGTTTGCTCGACGTGCGGATGCTTGTTCGATGGACAATAGCAGCTGGTGAGATTTGCGAGGCGAAGCGGCAATCAACAACATTTACCAAAACGGTCGAGACTTTCGAATCCACTGACGGACATTGTCGAAGATCTCGTGGAACTGTTATGGAAACGATCGCATGACTTGTACAGACACGAGCACACATGCGAAGGCGTTCTCCAAAGAGTCTATATCGGATGTCTGTATCACACATCACCCTTCATTTTTGCAACGACTGCACGACGAGAACATTCGAATCGCGGAATCGTTGCGATATTAACCATACCGAGCAACAACGAATTCTAATGTTACTTCGATACCACACAACTTTGAATAGCGCGTGAAGTACCGTTGAGAATAAGTACCGTTGAGCATAAGTACCGTTGAGCATAATTACCGTTGAGCATAAGTACCGTTGAGCATAAGCGCACGTCGAAAGTATCCGGACACGATGAAGAGCGCTGTCTCGTCACGGACGGGGGGATGTGGACAAGTTGGTGGCTGACATGATGACAATCTATGGTCTATGATCAATACCGCGTCCGATGCGCTGATAGACTTGCACGAAGACGTACTCCAAGTACTGATGGACTCGAAGACAGCCGTTGCTACAGCTGGGTCACGTGAGGAGACGGAGGATGCGTCACCTCCAACCAACCCCTACAGCACGCTGATGGTCCAACTGTACGGATGGCTCCATCAATTACCCGTGCTCGGCTTCAATTCGGGAAACGAACGTACGATCTCAACACAATAAAACATTTTCTGATATCCCAACTTCTACTCGGTGAAGAAGAAGAAGAAGAGGAAGAAAAGGACAAGAAAGAAGACAATATCGCCTAGTGTTTCGTGACGGAGTAAAGAACACCTTCAGTGTCTGTCGACGGAAAAACGCAAATTCCTGGACATGACGAATTATCTCGCTCCGGAAATCAGCTCCGATAAGCATCTGACAGTTTACAGATGCGAGGACACGATTGGTCATTTCTCATATTAATACGTCAGCTGTTAACGGAAACTAGACGACATCATCCTTCCACCGAAAGAGGCATTCTATAGTCCACTAAAGAACGAAGGTGTTTCCGACGAAGATTACACGAGCTGGCAAGCGGCGTAGTGTGATAACCCCCATGACGACGATAAGAGACTTCCTGGTCTGGTACAACAGCAGAGACGAGGTGCCCTTTTAGGAGCCATCGCCCAACAGTTCGATTTCTACAGCGTTGCTCTACCTCTTCAACGACCTACCAGAAAAGACGTGCTTCGTGCTTTTCAACGAGAGCAAAGATCTGAATGAACTCGTGAAAGGCTATTGTTGGGGGGGGGGCAAGGTGGGAGGGGTGGGCTTCATAGATACCACGAGAAAAGGGTAACCAAACTGCGCCTAAACGACTACGGTGAGACTGCTCAACCGTGTCGACTGATCGTCCGTTACGATGCCAACGTTTTGTACCAGTGGCTTTTGATGCCACACATGCCGACGGGTTAGCACACGCGTCGACACGAATAGTCCTAGTTTCATCCGAGTCGGCGCAGCAGGACAGACAGGTGGCCGTGGAATGGATAACGTGGAATGGTTAACGTGCTTTGGAGAAGCGGACGTTACGGTCCAGTATGCACATCACCAACGACGTCATGTCCTGTCAGAACTTCAAACAAGCGGCCAAACGATGAAGAAGAAGCGACGTATAAATCGCGAAACGCGCGACTGGTCATTGCAGCGAACAAACATTGGAAAAGACATACTTCTTTTGCAGTGATGTGTTCGACGATGGCTTTCGTGCATAGGTAATCTTGCGAGGCTGTCAAGAGAACCGGATCTCTTCGGCGTACCACCGACTCAAGCTTCAATGCGGGACAATGTGTGGAACATCAACCGATGGCTTCCCTCGACTCGGGTGGGCCAATCGAATTTTTGCTACCCGTATCGGGAGACGCCTACCTGGATCTGGCCAATGCATACCTATTCGTGCGAACGAAGGTGACCAAAGGAAATGGGACGGCCCTCACTACGGATAATGCGGTGGGTCCGATGACTAATTGGTTACATGCTTTGTTCAGTCAAGTCGAAGTCTACCTGAATGACACGCTCGTGACCCCTTCGACCAATACGTATCCTTTCCATGCCTATATCGAAACGCTGTTGAGTTACGGTACCAAGGCCAAAGAGACGCAACTGATGAGTAAAATGAAGTACAAAGACACCGCTGGAAATGGGGGCGCTGTCAACGTAGACAACACGAACGCGATCAATGAAGGGTTTGTGGCTTGGCGATCATACATCACGGTGAGTCGGGTCGTCGAAATTATGGGGCGACTACACGTGGACCTGTTCTTGAAAGATCGTTTTATGATCAACAGGGCCAGCCTCAAGACCTCCAAAGACACGTTTCCGCTCTTGGCTGGCGGCGCCGACCCCGATTACAAAGTGCACATCGTCGACGCAACCGTATTCGCAGGAAAAGCCACCCAGATTGGAAAGAACCCGTCAGCTCCCCGCACGGCGTATTGTGCTTATTACATAATAAAAGACGTGTACAACCGGTGGTATTTGTTCTTTTCTATCACACATTCAATCTTATCGGATATGACGCATCCTGTTAGTTCCGTCCTTAGTCACCAGGCTCTCGTTCGTCGCTAGGGGGACCCATTCTTGCCGGATATGACCCCAACTGACCGGATATGACACCGCATGACCGGATATGATCCCAAATGATCGGATATAACCAAAGACATGCCGGAAAGACCGGATACCTGAGCTCACTGAGGTACCAGCTACGCAATATAACTACTGCCACCAATAGACAAATCTTCGCAATTTGAATGTCGGAGTAGCCCTTTTATTCGTTGGTAACAAAATACAAAGACCAATTTCCTCTTTTTGGCTAGATGCAATGTGTTCAACATTACAGGACATCCTCGGCAAGACTCGCCGTTTTCTCGATTTTTCCGCGTATCTACAATCTCGCCGTTTTCTCGATTTTTCCGCGTATCTACAATCTCGCCGTTTTCTCGATTTTTCCACGTATCTACAAACTCGCCGTTTTCTCGATATTCCGCGTATCAACAAACACTTGCGCCACCTGTAGGTCAAGGCTGACATGAACATACAAAACAACGGTACAGTAATCGTGTGAAATTTAATGGCTCGGCGGGTAGCGCATGTTCGATTTCAGTCTTATGCATATGTTTAGTTGTGCTTGTAAAGTCACACTTAGACAGTGATTGAAATAAACATCATGCCACTAGTACAATCACTTTACAGTTTATCATAGCTCATCAACATAATGCGTATATATATATAATGTGTGTGTGTGTGTGTGTGTGCGTGCGTGCGTGCGTGCGTGCGTGCGTGCGTGCGTGCGTGCGTGCGTGCGTGCGTGCGTGTGTGTATGTGTTCTACCGCTGATCAATTAAATTTCACCCGATTACTTACATGTCAGTCTTGAATTACAGGTGGCGCAAACCACCATCGAGAAAACGGCGAGTTTATAGATACGTGGGTAAATCGAGGAAACTGTGAGTTTGTAGATACGGAATATCGAGAAAACGGTGAGTCTTGCCGACGATGTCATGTTACGGGCTTCAGGGATGTGTGGGCGCGCGCCGCTGTGCGCGCGCGCTTGCGTAAGCACGCCTGCATGTGTGCATGCAACACAGTAATAAACATTAACAATTAAATATCTGCATACTATGTAGATAAAGCTTACAAGAATAGGTAAAACGACACATATATTCAAAACATATTCATTTTGGTTAGAACGATTGTACATTAGAAAACACATTCCCCGTTACACCCGCATCAACACTGTTTGTGTGTGAATTCCATAAGGTCTGTGCATGGTAAATATCCAACAATTCATCAACAGATCAAATACATGTGGCTGCGAGCCAGGCTCCACTCGGCCTTCATAGCTGTGTCAACATGTTCATGTTCAGACAACGCCGCAAGTTCGAAGAATATCGTTCTTCGTTCGTATAGAGAAACCACTGCCAAATGACAATGCAAGGATCCTATATAATTTGACATGTTATTTACGCTATCATTTTATAAACCCTACATACAAGAAACCAGTGCCTTGATTTCATTAATTGCTACACTGCTAAATAAATATATGTTTGCGGTATATAATATATATTTATTTTACAATATCTAGTTGTTCGCAACAAAACAAGCTACTGGGCGGAACAATACGTACTCACTCTAACAACAACAGTTAATGTTAACTTAACTTTTACAAGTCAACGATTAATATAATCGCCCTATGCCTCATTCACTCTAACCCCCATTCAACGCGGGGGTAAAAAAAAAATTACCTAGCTTCCAACTGTAGCAAGATGACGCAAACCCTGTCGTCTTGATTGGGATTTCGATGGTCTGACAATTACTGAAAACGCCATGCTCCAGCAATATTATTAGGCAAGTAAATATATAACATGTCATATATAACTACCAATACAGACTAAAAATATCTGTATATTTTATGTTTGGAGAACGTCAACAGTTTCGCAGGTCGATTATACAGCAATCTTTGCACAAATAGTTCATGACAATGACAGACAGTCTCTACAGTGTAGCGTTCTTGCGGTCATGTGCAGAAGTTGTCACGGTTGTAGGGGAATCATAGGGGAGACGGGTCTTCGCTTCCTCATCGATGCCAGTCGACCCAGCGTGAGGACGATGAAGTCGATGAGAAGCTCGATCAACTCGCAGCATGCAACGACGGAGACACCGAGCCAAAGCCCTCCCTGACCGCCGATGTTAGCGAGCAAGTCGGACACCTACAATGGAAGAGACGTCGCGTTAGAGTCTGACTTGACCGCCAGTGTCGGACAGCAAGGATAACATTTACAGTGGAAGAGACGTCGAATTAGAGTCTGACTTGACCGACACTGTCAGAGAGCAAGGATGACATCTACAATGGAAGAGACGTCGTGTTGTTGCAGTGAAACGCTGAAATGAGGTTGTACAAGATACATCTCTTACGCACCTACATTTACAGAAACCGTTTATGTGCTTAGACAAGTATTTGAAACCAGCGTTGCCCTCGTTTAACACGATATATATATATATATATATATATATATATATATATATATATATATATATATATATATATATATATATATATATATATATATATATATATATATATATATATATATATATATATATATATAGGCATTTTATATATATGATTATTTACTTACTGTGAACGACGGTTCCATGCGAAGTTCTTCGTAGTTGAACGATTCAAAGTAGACTTCCACAGCGAGCACATTGTTCCTGCAGTCGAGACAAAAGCATCCAGTTATAGAACTAAGACAGCAATTGTAACTGTAGGTCAGTGTAGGGCAACTCAACCTCACCGTTCACTGTCGTTACTTGACTGAAAATGCTGCGAAAGTTTCACTAATATTATGTACATATAACTTTTTAACAATGCAGCAAACGTGCATAGCTTCACACTTGACAATTTCGTCAAGATGTAATTTTCGAGCTTAATGACGGCGAATAATTAGTTTTGTTTCGATTTATTAAAGAAGTTATAATTCGTTTGGTCGTAAAGTTGATGCTACAGTGGCATTCCAAAGTTTTGCTGTACATGAAGAAATTTATCAACAGATGACGTCAGCTAATTTCCAGTGACTCTTCAGGAGTCTCAGTGAGTCAACAGAGTTGTCCCCACCTAGCCGGGCATACAGAGAGAGAGAGAGAGAGAGAGAGAGAGAGAGAGAGAGAGAGAGAGAGGAGAGAGAGAGAGAGAGAGAGAGAGAGAGAGAGAGAGAGAGAGAGAGTGTAGCGTGGCAAGTAGTAATACGTACGACACGAAGACGGATTTCTCCCTTTCGCTAAATTGCCAGATGGTGTCCCACAGGTAGGGTGACCGCATGTACAGATCCTCCAGAACTTCGTGCTGCGAAAGAGAGAAACATTAAACGTTAAATAACAGAATACACAGGGCTTAGAGTATAGGAATAATGTCGTCAGTAAATTACATCGAGACGACGAATATTACTAGTGCTGCTGCTGCAGCAACTGATGCTTCTGCTTCTGTCGCTATTGCTACTGCTACTTCTGTAGCTATTGCTACTGCTACTACCACCAACACCAATTAAATAAAACTCTGCTACAAACAACAATACAAATACGCATGGACAAGTAGATACTGCTGTGGCTATTGCTACAGCTACTACTGCTACTGCGGCTACTACCAAGACAACCGCCAGAACAACCACCAAGACTACCGCCACGACAACCACCAAGACTACCGCCACAACAACCACAAAGACTACCGCCACGACAACCACCAAAACTACCGCCACGACAACCACCAAGACTACCGCCACGACAACCACCAAGACTACCGCCACGACAACCACCAAAACTACCGCCACGACAACCACCAAGACTACCGTCACGACAACCACCACGACTACCGCCACGACAACCACCATGACTACCGTCACGATAACTACCAAGACTACCGCCATGAAAA
>OY759270.1:28624867-28674867 GCA_963662155.1 Lamellibrachia columna
ACCAAGGTGTCCGGATCAACGAGGTTCCACTGTACATACAATGACGATAACATCAGTAAATGCTTGAAAAAGATATGTGTGAACTCCCTAGATTGGAGGGTTGGTCAGTATGGCAGTGAGTCTCACTGAAGAAGGAGGATGAGAAACGTATACAATCAACCGAAATGTGGGTATCTCTCGGAATGCTGAGGATAACCTGGACGCAAAAAACACATGGGTCAGAGATAAAGCAGGGATTAAGGAACAAAACTGTCTGTTATGTTACTTCAAGAGATGAAAACTGGCTAAGTACGATAATTGGAAGGAAGGCCAGTGAGTCTGGTACTTAGCAGCGTAGAAGGGGGAGTACCTGGACAATCAGAAGAGGTAGAAGACAATGGGGAGAATTGAAGACACCAAGCATTGGGCAGATGGTGAACTTGAGGTGGCTGGCATGGAAACGCCAAAGGCCAAACTGAATATCATCACCATTGAAAGAATTACATGAAGATATCAGTCGTCTGTTTTCCTTGCCATGAGTGTGCGTGTGTTAACAAGATGAATCGCGATCTTCGGAGCTTGTCCGAAAGTATGTCTATGTCACCATAACATTCTTTAGTGGCCAGCGTATTGCTACGGTGGACTCTTAGACACTTCCTAGTGTAGCACACGTCTTTTCTGAGCCGCCAGGTATCATCTCCATAGAGCAATATACTTTTGACGGTGGCCCTGAAGTATAACGAACTAATGCACCATGGCGAAAACGTAACAAGCTGAATCACGTATGGAAGTGCAAGATAGGAAAGTTCCTCAGATTGTCCAATATAGTCAGCCGCGGGTACATCACCAACAGAACAATGGGTAAACACACCCCACAACAAGTGCATCTAGACTCAAACTCTAGACAAATTGAGTATTATCGTATTCTCATCATTATTTCAACGTTGCCCCGTCTCCAAAGACGCACCTGCTTTTTGGTCTGACCTTTTCACACAAAAATAAAGCCTTCACATCAGATCTCATCTACAAATATCTGACGTGCTTGTATGTGTTGCTAAATACGGATAAGTAAAAAAAAAACGGTTATGATATAAATGGTCCTATTTGTTTTGGAATTAGTTAAACTAGTTCAGGCAAGTTAACTTTTAGGAAGTTTTCTTCTACGCACCACGGTCACGCTGATTCTGAGACTCGTCGTCACAAGGCAGGAGTCGGTCCACGTCGATGGAGGCGTACGCCGTTGTGTTGTAGGCGAACGGGTAACGCGCGCTGTAGCAGGAGCACTTTGTCATCAAATAACGCTGGAAGCAGGTCTTCATGCACGCCTGAATAAAAACGACTCACATAGCATCAGCCGTGTTATGTGCAAATAAGTCCGACAGCCAAACATCTACTATTTTCAGGCCGCTAGGATGGATGATTAATCCCTAAACGTACATCTGGTAATTGAGATCTCTAACTCTCATTAATGATTCACGACTATCGGTGATAAAATGACTTTGTGCAATCTGCAGTATGTTTATTAATAGTAATCTTTTATTTATAATTGGCCTCTTGTGCTCCAATGGTAGCGAATTAACTTATGTGTAGATCGTGAATTTGGCGCAATATTGATCTACAAAATCGAGCTCTACTACTCAAACGAATGTCAATTTGCAGAGTGAGACAATTATGCCGCAGACCATAATGACTGGGTCACTGTCTGGACAAGACACTAGGTGGCAGCCCGGTATATTTGTCTATCGGATGAAAGATGACAAGTTGCTACTCCTCTATATACTGTGACATATGTTACGCAAATTCTCCTATTTTTGGATAATAAATCGTGGAGCTTTCTCCAAAACAATTAGTTATATTATTCTGCCTCCGTTGACGATTCGTTGTTTTTTTTGTCCGGATTTGATGGTGTAAAAATAAAGTTTTATTATTATTATTATTATAGATGAGAACATTGTTGGACTCTCGATAAGCCAATGGCTTCCTTGTCCACTTGCCATCTGGATCATGTTGTTTGGGATGGCAATCTTGTTCAATCTTGTTAAAAAGTCAGACAGCCAGAAATCTACTATTGTTAGGCCGCTAGGATGGATGATTAATCCCTAAACATACATCTGGTAATTGAGATCTCTATCTGTCATTAATGATTCACGACTATCCGTGATAAAATGACGATTCGTTGTAGTTTTCGCCTGGCGATGGGATTACCCAAGGGACATACCTGCAAGCTGTACCCAACTGTCGGTACTTGTTGGACGTAGGCGTTACGGTCCAGGTTCTCCTTTGTTGTGTGATCAGAACAATTCCCATACGGCTGACTAAGTTGCGTCGTCATGTGCTGCCAATAACAGAGACAAACTGCATTCAACATTGTGAAACGGCCAACACCCGCAATAATCGGAACTATCACATGTAGTGTTATTTGGAGTACCAGCTATATAGAATTCAAAGGTCGTCTATGTTAAACAATTCTTAATTTAGATATCACAAACGCGATTCTCAAAGTTTCCAGTGATCACAAATAGTGTGTTTGCTAATATTTTAACTCGGAAAGTTGGAAAGTAAGCATAGTAATTGTTTAGGTATAGAGAACATAAACTAACCCGTCTCAAGCCGACAAACGTCTTTGTGCCGGGACTGATGCTGATGCCGTCATCTTCCGGGAATGGCATCGAGGTCTGGTTGTGGACGACGAGTCTAACTCCGGCCGCGTCCGACAGCGACTCCAAGTACTCAAACTGCTCCACGAACAACTTCAATGACAGGCCTGGAGTGACATACATTTTATATATAATCTGCAACATGGTGTGTGTGTGTGTGTGTGTGTGTGTGTGTGTGTGTGTGTGTGTGTTGTGTGTGTGTGTGTGTGTGTGTGTGTGTGTGTGTGTGTGTGTGTGTGTGTGTGTGTGTGTGTGTGTGTGTGTGTGTGTGTGTGTGTGTGTGCATGAGTGGAGTGTGTATGTGCGTGAATGTGTATGTATGTGTATGTGTTTGTGCGTGCGTGTGCGTGTGCGTGCGCGTGTTTGTGTGCCCGCGTGTATGGGTTGTAGAGCCTACCATATAGCGGGCCCGAGCGTGTGGTCGTCGTCAGGTTCGTGTGATTTGAGACGCCGTTGAACGTGAAGCAGTTGCCATACAGATAGTTGTTGAAGTGGGTGAAGTTCCTGTGGATACATCGTCGGGATTACGCGACACACAGAGACACGAAAACAGATGGACAGTTGGAACCTTCCGACATACTATTATTATTAGTATTATTATTGGCGGCGGCGGCGGCGGCGGCGGCGGCAGTGGTGGCAGTGGTGGCAGTGGTGGCAGTGGTGGCAGTGTTGGTGGTTTCTGGATCGATATTTTGGATGAACATGTGTTCTACTGTGGATTATAGGAAGATGTGTCTTTGTATATTAAGTAGTAGCATGTCGACTGACATTCACTTAAGTACTTCATTCTAATACCTTTCGATTCTTTGTACCGCATTTGTTTTTGCATATGTTCTTTCTATGACATGATGAAGAATATCGAATATATATACTGTCCACGGATCGGCCAAATATACAATCCGACAGTCTAGAGGGTTGGGTTTAGGTATTTAGGACTTACTTATCCTCTTCCTATGCTAGTTGTTGGACAAGGCCATGGGTTGAGACCCTGTCCAGGCGACAATAGACACTTACTTTGCGTTACACGGTCGTCCATTCCACGTGCAGCTCAACAACATGTCGGACAATTGGTGCCCCGCCTTCTGACGTTCCTTGCGTGACAGGCGACCGAGGAGCCTGCCGAAGCGCTCTTGTGCCTGGAACTCGGTCGTCTCCGTCGCGTATTCGAGGTCGCCGGTCGACCCATCGAGCTCCCCGGCATCGTCCCACTCGTCTTCCATGGACGGGAACGTGCTCGGCTTCGGGGGTTCGGTTTTAGGATCCGTCGCATTCGATGCGTTTACTTCGGCAAACGACTACAGTTCGAAGCGGTACTTGTTGAAATATATACTTTGATATTTTGCATCTGGACTAATTATCACGTTACTCCCGCTTACAGTATGGTCCTAGAGTTCGTTAGGGAACATTCGCGGTATATTTGTTAATTACATTGTACACGAATTACATATTTCGCGTGTATGCGTTTTGTATAATTAAAATAAAACTCTCTAATAAGTCAGACTGAAATTATTGTTATAAACTGGTGTGTAACCTGATCTCTAGAACTAGAACACATGCATGTGTGAGTAAAATGACATCTTATTTATTTAACACAGATTAATGGTATACCGAAGTATTGGATACCGTAGTATGGGATACCGAAGTATGGGGTACCGAAGTATGGGGTACCGAAGTATGGGGTACCGAAGCGCCCCTAACTTAAATGCGATTTGCACTCTAGGGGCCTACATAAAATCTTACGGAAAAACCATATGTTACAACACATGACACGATGCACTAACCATATGTAGATTTATGTAAAAACAGAAAGGGGGTACATAGATTTCCCCTACAATGAACATTGCTATATACATAAAGTATGTAAATACACAAAACATACTCTGAATTATGTACAAACATTTAATCCACTAACAAATCATGCAGAGAGGAAGGGCCCATTTTTGCCCCACAAAATATTATCAGGTGACATCCTCATACCTGAATACCCGCACTAAAAACCCCGTGTACACAGGTGACGATTAAACACAACCTCGTGTACCAATCAGGACAGGGAAAAACGTAAAAAAACTGAAAAACCTTTGTGAACTACCTCTCTGTGAACTACCTCTTTGTGAACTACCTCTTTGTGAACTACGTCTCTGTGGACTACCTCTCTGTGGACTACCTCTCTGTGAACTACCTCTCTGTGGACTACCTCTCTGTGGACTACCTCTCTGTGAACTACCTCTCTGTGGACTACCTCTCTGTGAACTACCTCTCTGTGAACTACCTCTATGTGAACTACCTCTCTGCTATTAGTGTTTTACAATGAATCTACGCATGTACACAATGTGACATATTAGAAAGAAAGAAAACAGTTGATGCAATATTAGGGAGGGTGGATGGAATTTCAAATTGGAGCACAATTATTATCGTTGTTAACTGGGTGAGCGCAGAGAAACAACTGGCCTGTGTCTCCACTGCCCGTTACAGCTCTCCCGCCCGAAGCCGTCTCACTTTCGACCAATCACCGAGGACTCACCGAGAACATCTGGCCTACGCGGCCCTTATCATCTTCGACGGCAGATGCTCGCACTTGGTTCAGGTTACAGAAGGTGACAGCGGGGAAGTGTAAGGCCTGCGCCGAGTGCTGCAGGGTGCGTGTGTTGACGGGGTATGAGTAATACTTGATCACGGCCACGCTCACCTGCCACACCAGCAACACTGAAACATGACCAAGTAATGAATGAATGAATGAATCTTTATGTTCAACAACAGTAATAGATAAACATCATAGAACAACATTTCGTAACTATAAACTTGTCGAAAAAAGGGCAAGACGAAGTGTAATACTTCTGTTACTTGCCCTTTTACAAATAAAAATATATAGTACTGAATAAAATACAGGATACAACAATAAATGCATCCTTCTGTTGCATTTCTGTTACCAGGGGATCATTCGATGGCGGGAGCTCACCAAAGAATGTTGTCTTCCAAAGCTGGTATAAGCAAGACCAACCCACCAAAACTATGTTCACTCCACTATTGGACCCAAAGCTGCCAATGATAGACCCTACTACGTACGGCTGGTCGCAGGAGGAGGGATCCAATGCACTCAGGCCAACGACTGTCCCTGTTGACACCCCAGCGGGGTAACTCAAGCTTATGAAGTACACATGTCAAAGTTAGATGCCACGCAGAACGCACCAGCTCCTACGTACAATATTTTGCTCCTGACAAGGTGAGCATGGATGCCTAAATGAGAGGAGTAAATGCGTTCAGTGTGATAAAAACGAGGACTGATACTTTTCAAATTAAAAAGCAACTTGATGAAAGTGAGTAAACAGAGGTGTTGAATAATCATTTTATATATTCATGCGATATCCATTTAAGTGTAGTTCACACATCTTTGATATAAAGTAATTTGGGACTTTTTATATATTTATGTCTGTCTGTTCCCTCATATATTGGTCAGTTTCGCATGCATGGGGCTGATATTTTGTAGTCATGCCCCAGGGCCCATGGTGATTGTACATTAAACAATATTTGTAATTCCCGGGGGTGGGGTATTACGTCGAAGAAACCAATGTGGACGTTTGACGTCAATTACATAACTCAGACCAATAGCTACGTGTAGCTGTTAGCAACACGATGCGTGTTTCGACGATTGTTACTTGATCTACGTCGAACGTCCACCGAACGCACAGTGAAACCAGTCGTTGTACATGATCATTGGAGATTTGTAGTTGCCAGTGGCTGCGTTGCTTTGATGTCGTTATTAAGTTAGCGTTCGTAACCTTCCAGATGAGTCCTTTGAAGGAATAACAACTCAATAAACAGAACACGTTTGTTGTAGGCAACCGCTTATGTTGTGTAAACATGTTGTATGCAACCGCTTATGTGGTGTAAACATGTTATTGCAGCAGCTTCTGTTGTGTAGATATCCAGTGACTCAACTCGACTCAACTCAACGCAATCTCGTAGAATATCAAATACGAGCACTGTGTAAAAATAGCACTTATTGTTGCAATGAATTTACAGTTTGGAGCAAGTATTCTGGTTCAACTCGGCAATGACGTATTTGGGCATCAATTATTAAATAGGATGTGCCCTCAAACGTATAAATACTAAAGGAAAAACACGACTCTAACACCGATCAGGCTAATTGTAATTAATACACTTGTGTAAAATGACACCGAAAGCGGTAAACGCTAGTGCTTTATTGATTTATGCGATATGTTAGTGCTATCAACCAATGACAATGAGCTACTTATCAAACGATCTACAGTCTGCATATAAGCGATTCCGCTCTACCGAAACGTCTCTTCTCAAGGTACACAATTATATAGTTGACAATATGGACAATGGCAAAGTCACAGCAGTCACTTTACTAGATCTCTCACCTGCCTTCGATACGATTGATAATATAATTCTTTAACAACCCCTTCATCGACATTTTGGTATTTTTGGCACAGCACTTCGGTAATTCAAATCATAATTTGTATACAGACACCAAAGCATTAATTTAGCTGGCACACTATCTTGCCCACAACACCTTCCGTTCCGGGTACTGCAAGGATCCGTCCTTGGTCCTGTTCTGTTTAGCTTATATACTACGTCTCTCAACCAAGTCATTACTAATCATAATCTCAGTCATCACATGTATGCTGAAATCACATACAGGTTTACATATCACTTTCACAATCAAATGCACAAGAACCTGTGTTGACTTTAAGTGATTGCCTTACTGATATCTTGTTTTAGGTGGAATCAAGTAAGCTAAAGTTTAATCCAGATAAAACAGACCTTAATATTATTGGCACTAAGCAACACCGAAATAGGGTCATCAGCCATTTTCCAGTTAATCTGCTTGGCAGTGATACATTCCCATCATATACTGTTCGTAATCTAGGAGTTGTGTTTGATAGTGACTTCAACTTTCGCCAGCATATTTCTGAAGTATGTAAATCCTGTTTCTATCATAATACGTGATCTCCGCCGAATTCGGCGACACATATCTATATCAACCAGGGATAGGTTCAAATACTCAAGTACTTGAGTACTTGTGTACTACAGCAAGTACTGTACCTGGACTTGTACTTGTAATTTTGTTGAGTGCAGTACTTGTACTTGGCCTTGTACTTGACCGTCAAAGTACTTGGACTTGGCACGTACTTTCCCAAGTACTTTCTTATGCTTTTTTGTTACATATTTGTCTCAAACGTACTTATATTCAATGTACTCAAATTTTAGGAATACATCAGAGTTCTTTCTCAACTTTTATTTATTTGTAGTTAATAAAATCAACTTTCTTGAAGTATTTTGTTTAAATTATTTGGTATTTCTGATTGATTAACCCCCCACCATCTCTACACATAGTACACCTCAATATCCAACTATGATACCCAAAAAAGGTAACATGCAGCATATTTTTCAGAAATACCCTGTTAAGCAAACAATTGTAGGCTACCAGTTCAGGCCATAATATGTGTTTTAATTAAGCCACCAGGATGTCCATAAACTGTCCAAACAAGTGGTCCAGAGTAACATCTGATGATTCCAGATCTGGAGGACTCCTAACTGACCCTTGATTGCAACTGGTAATAATGACTCAAGTGCCTCATAACAATGAACTCAGTGTGGGATCAGTGAAACCATACCACATGTCTGATGAAGCCATGGGAAGTGATAGTCTGGGTCTGAGAGAGCAGGGACTGAGGGAGCAAAGATACGAGAAATGCTAAACAAAGAAATATAGCCAGTGTGTTGTCAGGTAGCAAATCCTCCTGTTGGTTGCTTTGTTTTAATTGAAATTAATGTTACTGTTGATGAAATAAAGAGGCTTTTTTACAGTTTTCATCATAAATACCCGGCACTGCAAACATGCAAGCTTATGCATAATACTGCTGCTTTGTGTTTTCATCGCTTTGACCTTCACCATTATAAAACATAAATGTTCGGTGTACTTGACTGTACTTGCCTATATTTTTAGACGAGTACTTTGACTTGTACTTGGACATGGCAAAATTGAAAATACTTGTACTTGTACTTAAGTACATTGCCCATGTACTTGACCCATCCCTGATACCAACTGCTAAATCAATGTCAACGGCATTAATTAGTAGCCGCCTTGACTATTGTAATTCACTACTAACTAACTTTGCTAAAAGCGACTCGGCTAAACCCCAACGAGTACAACATTATCTGGCACGTGTGGTACTCAGGGCGCCTCGGTTTTCACCATCACCACCACCACTTAAGCAGTTACACTGGCTTCCTGTTACTTATCGAGTTGATTTTAAACTGTCCACTCTTACATATCGTGCTCAATCTAAGCAACAACCACCTTACTTGGCTAGTCTCTTGCATCTTTCAAATATCCCTAGGCAGCTCAGATAACCAATTTCACAACTTATTGTGCCTAAAACAAAACTTAACTTGGGCAAATGTGCTTTCTCTGTCGCTGCACCTCGGGTCTGCAACGTACTTCCCATCAGTTTGAAAACATCTGAAACTATAGATATCTTCCGAAAAAAACTCAAGACATATTTATTCCAAATTGCATTTCCACCATAAATATTCGGTTGTCCCTCGTTCTGATAATGACTTTTGCGCGTCCTTGTTCACGATTATGCTTAATGATTTTGTTTTGTTGCGTTTCTCAGTTCAGATTCCTGGGGATATAGGCGCAGCAGAAGTTACTTATTATTATTAAATATACGTAACCAGAAATACCTGAATCAAACCACTAGGTGTAACGGTAAATACCTGAGAAAAAAACTATTATGTGTAACGATAAATACCTGAACAAAACTAATTTGTGTAAAGATAAATATCTGAACAAAAATATTATGTGTGACGATAATTAACTGAACAGAACTATCCAGTGTAACGATAAATACCTGAGCAAAACTATTGTGTGACAATAAATACCTGAACAAAATTATTCAATGTAACAATAAATACCTGAACAAAGTTATTTGATGTGGCGATAAATACCTGAACAAAGCTATTTTGTATGGCGAAAAATGCATGAACAAAGCTAGGTGATGTGGCAAGAAATACATGAACAAAGCAATTGTGTGTGTCGAGAAGTACTTGAACAAAAGGTATTTTATCTGGCACGAAAAACCTGAACAAAAGTAGTTTGCATGGCGAGAAATACCCGAACAAAGCTATTTAATGTGGTGAGAAATACCTCAACAAAGCTATTTTTTGTGACGATAAATACCTGAACAAAGGTATTTTATGTGACGATAAATACCTGAACAACGCTATTTTGTGTGGGGAGAAATACATGAACAGAGCGATTTTATGTAGGGAGAAATACTTGAGCAAAGTTATTATGTGTGCCGAGAAATACCTGAACACAACTATCTTGTGTGGCGAGAAATACCTGAACAAAGCGATTTGGTGTGGCGAGAAATACCCGAATAAAGGTATTTTGTGTGACGAGAAATTTCTAAGCAAAACTATTTTGTGTGGCGAGAAATACCTGATCGTTCTGTATTGGCTTTACTTGCCAGTTGGAGCATGTTTCTTTCTGTCCCAGTGAAGCGTACACAATATTTAGCCCAAAGGACCGGACACTGCGTTGTGCAAGAGCATATTGTTGTATTACAAATATGAAAACATCCTTAACCTACCGATTCCAGCGACAACGACGAAGGCCCAGAAAGTCTTCCTGGCGTGACTGCGGGCCTCGCTGATGTTGCTCACCCCCTGCACGCCCGTCTTCGCAGACGACTCTCTCAACAATTGCCATGCGTTTTTTGCGTTGTCTTCTTCCATGTCTGGCGGTTTCAATCAGTATCAGAAATGACAACGATATAATACAGCGAGAAGTAGTATTAACAAGCATCAAAAGACAACATAATATATGAAACAAGCTTCTAGTTTCGCTCACCGATTTCGACGCCGAACTGCCACAACTAGGACCGCATGAACGTACGTTGTGATATTTTATGTTTATGCATCGCACCTCTCACATTGACCAACTCTGTACTGCAGTAAACAATCGAACAACTCTGTACTGCAGTAAACAATCGAACAACTCAGTACTGCAGTAAACAATCGAACAACTCTGTACTGCAGTAAACAATCGAACAACTCTGTACTGCAGTAAACAATCGAACAACTCTGTACTGCAGTAAACAATCGAACAACTCAGTACTGCAGTAAACAATCGAACAACTCTGTACTGCAGTAAACAATCGAACAACACTGTACTGCAGTAAACAATCGAACAACTCTGTACTGCAGTAAACAATCGAACAACTCAGTACTGCAGTAAACAATCGAACAACTCTGTACTGCAGTAAACAATCGAACAACTCTGTACTGCAGTAAACAATCGAACAACTCAGTACTGCAGTAAACAATCGAACAACTCTGTACTGCAGTAAACAATCGAACAACTCTGTACTGCAGTAAACAATCGAACAACTCTGTACTGCAGTAAACAATCGAACAACTCAGTACTGCAGTAAACAATCGAACAACTCTGTACTGCAGTAAACAATCGAACAACACTGTACTGCAGTAAACAATCGAACAACTCTGTACTGCAGCAAACAATCGAACAACTCTGTACTGCAGTAAACAATCAAACAACTCTGTACTGCAGTAAACAATCGAACAACTCTACTGCAGTAAACAATCGAACAACTCTGTACTGCAATAAACAATCGAACAACTCTGTACTGCAGTAAACAATCGAACAGACTTCGAACGTTAGTTTTTAATGTTATGATAGGAAAAAGGCTCCCGAACATGTAACAACGACAAGAAATATAAAAAGACAACAACATCCTCACCTATTTACATGAACTGTGCCGACCGATTTTGTTGGCTGCTGCTTCGTCGACGCTGTCCGCTTTCTGAATGACTCCACCCACACGTGTCGTTTTGAATGTAGGTTTCCAATACATATTTAACATCTAAATCCACGACACGAGGGTTGATCACCGATGCGCAGACAGGCGGCCCAGGGGATACGCTGTTATCGTAGTGTACGGGAATAAATGGCCAAGACGTCAATTATTCATCATGTCCATTCAATTATTAGCGTGGACATAAACACACGCGTGTTAATAAGCGACACATTTACTCTCGGAAATGTTTCGATCAAATTAGTCCGGGTCAAAAATCTAACCAGGGACCAGTATTGGCAGCACAATAATTGGTCCTCCTTGGATAAAGCTAATCACCGGTTTATTGCGCTTAATTGTTTGTATGTGTTAAGTAGTGCTAATTACACTGTCATACGTATGCACGTCTTGTGTTAATTCACCTGCTGCCTATATGTGTGCTAAACAGTTATACAGACACTATATATCATAATTATTTATATGCCCGTTAATCTTTTTAAATAATTATTATACACTTATGTCTAGTATTTCCTTTGTTTCATTTGTACTGTTTATGAAACCGTGGCTGTCAAAATTGGTCCCTCGTCTCGAACTTTGTTCCGGACCAAATGTTTGTGGGTCTACTCCAAATAATCACCCTGTGAACCCCCATTTTTGAGAGAATATGCTGTAACTGTAACATTTTCAGAAATGCTAAGCTGATGGTGTACGCCCGAGCCCCCATCTCAGAACCACGAGGACAGGCCTGTAGGGGTATATTATAACTGAGGTGAGGAGATGGGTGTAGACCAACTGGGGTTGAGCCTTAATTCAATACGGTTTGATTTTGTTCAAACCAGCAACTTCAGCAATTTGTCTTTTTTTTATCATAGATTTTCACAGATGTCCAGTACGTATTTGATGGCATCGTTTCTCCAGTGATTTGGATGAACATTTATTCGGCCGCTGTCAGTTAAGCCCCGATACGTGTGTAACTGGTTCTTATTTCGTCTAACTGGTAAATTTATGACGATAACAAGTAAATAAAAAATATTCATAATCCTGGCTAATTCCCATTGTTTTTGTTGTGCGCATGCAGTATAGGAAAGAGGCTAAAATAATGGGACGAAAGACCAACAAATGGTGGAGATGCACGGGGAAAACAACTGTTGCATACAAAGGGAGGTTGACATTAGGATATTAGAAACTCAGAACATCAATAGGAACTGTGGAAGAAGAAAGGAAGAGTTTCAAAGATGCTTTCGTTCGGGTAGCAGAGGAGATGTGTGTCAGCACGTCTGGTAGGGGGATCGTCTTCAAAGAGGAAAAACCAAACTTGGTTGACGGAAGTAAGGAAAGCAATCGGAGAAAACAGTGACCAAGGAGAATGAGGAGCAACCGAATACAACATACAATGGACAGAGGAAGAAGACGGCGGCTTCGAGAGCCGTAGGCAAAGCAAAAAGGGAGATGGAAAATGCAGAAAGTTAGACGAGGAAAGCGGAAAGAAGTTGACATATCAGATGGCACGAGAAAGGGACGATGATAGCGAACTAGAACTACATACTGCAGTAGAGGAATGACATTGGAGGTGATTGGGGATGCAGAGGTAGAGACAGCAATGAAGAAGATGAAGAAAGGAAGAGACAGCAATGAAGAAGATGAAGAGAGGCAGAGCGACATGTATTGACAAAGTGCGAGTGGAGATGCTTATGATGGCTGAACGTGTTGGGGTTAGGTGGACGAGGGGGCTGTTAAACACTAATGAGAGGTGAAGATCCGAGAGGAGTGTCGGACAGGGTTGGTAGTTCCTATACGGTAAATAAAGAAAAAATTTCAAGACCCTGGAAAATACCGAGGTATCACATTGATGAATCATATTCTGAGAGGATCATGGATGGAAATACAAGGAGGACAATGGAGTGTGAAATGTGAGAAGAACAACAAGGCTTCTAAAGTGGAAGAGGTACGACGGATGGGATGTTCACTCTGAGACAACTGGTTGAAAGAGATTAGAGGGACAGGGGAATGTGGCTCTGGGATTCATTAACTTGGACAAATCGTATGATACGGTTCCACGAGAGATGGTCATGGCTTCGTTGAAGTCGATGTGTGTCCCAGATGCGGAGATGAGGATATCGGAGGAATTCAGGCTGAACGTCAGCCAGAGAGAAGTACCCTAAGCCCAGTTTGTTCACTGCAGTAATGTAGGTGATCAGCAGGAAAACTAGTGCGAAAGACATTATCCGCAGGTTGCAATACGCCGACGACCTGGCGGCAGTAGCAGATAGTTAGGCAGACAAGGAGCGGGCGGTGGCGGGGAAGGAGATATTTGGCAAACATGGATTGATAGTAACTATGGAGAAGATAGAGGCGCTTTGGGTCGGGCAGCAGAATAAAAATCTAGATATAAGGGAAGAAACTGAAACAGCGAGACAACTTTGCATACCTGGGTGGAGCGGTTTGTGGGGACGGCGGCACGGAGACGGAAATTCGCAGAACGCAAGCTGCAGCGAATTCGTGAAGGAAAGTGGAAGTGCGTGTGAAGTACTAGCCTACCTGTGCCCCCTAGAGACCGTGGCGATGACGGAAACACAACAAGAGAAAGTCCAACTTTGCGCAAAAATATTTGGGTGAGTGAAATGAGTGGATGAATGAAGAACGGAGGAGCTGACGGAGGAGGTTGGTGTGAAATAGAGTCTCAGGAGGAAGCTGGTGAGGAACCGGTTAAAGTTGGCTGGACACGTTGAACGAATGTAAAGGGGAACGGTTAAAGAAGAGAGCGGATGCGCTCACTGTGGATTGTAAAAGGAGAAGACGAAGACCGAGACTGAGATGCACCCACCTCAACTCTCCGTCACTCGTACGGAGCCTCCGTCAGTTTGACAATGCCAACAAATGTCCGTCCAGGAGATTGAAATATCCGTCATTTGATGACAATAAAATGGGAAGGTATTTGTTCACCAGTTTCTGTTTATTACGATAAGTTGGGGGCGCGGTGGCAGTCTGGTAGTCGGATTGTCGGTCAAGGGGCCCGGGGTTCGAATCCACCTGCAGCCTTTCGAAACATGGCCAATTTTGTTCACAGCACCTTGCGTGGGTCTTTCGGAAGAGACAGTAATATGTGTTGGTCGCTTCCATCTGGAAATAGAACAAACCTGTCGTGGTCTCAGTGCGCCTCATTGAGCCGGTGATCTCGATCTCTAAACTCACTACTACCTCCCAGTTTAGCTGTGACCAGTTGCATAGGAGTAGTAAGCGGAGGTTTCTGAGACATCAAATTGCATGCAAAGTCACGTGACCCAAACATCAAAGGCAAAACACCCTAATATCGCCCACTGCTTATGAGTGCGCGCAGCCAATCAGAGCGCCGCAGAGCGCCCCCTGGCGAGCGTAGCCGAGCGTGCGTAACCTAAGCGCCCCCTAGCGACTGGAGGAGGAACGAACATTGACCAGTAGTCATCGATGGTGGACATAGGAACAAAGAAAATACACGTAATATCACCCACCCACCACCCACCCACCCACCCACCCACCCACCCACCCACCCACCCACCCACCCACCCACCCACGTAAACACGTGACCGTGACCTTGACCCTGACGGAGTGACCAGTCCGAGTGGCTAGCTAATGTCAACTGGACGTCCGAACGACTGGAGTTAACTGTAAGCCGAAGCGTTTATCCAGCTGTGAGCCGTAGCGCGAGATCAAAGGACGCTAATCTGTACAATGTAGCAAGGGAGCCGAGATAATCAGTGATAAACAGCAACTATGTTGCAGTGACGACATTGATGTGGGACCGCGGCATGTTATAGCCGGTTATATGGAGTGAACATAAGACGTAATAAAATTAAAACCGGGAAAGATAAGGCGAAGATGTAATAGTTATTAATTAGTCGACATGCATGGCTACAATATAATCGCTGGACGACGGAAATCGGACCGTTCGTTAAATAAAATGTAGCAGGACGAAAATGGACTATGTGTAAAATATAATATGCCAACACGCAGTTGGAACAAGAACGCAATACAAGACGGGAATATAAGGTGATGCAAAATTTAATACATGAAAAAAGCACAAGTACAATAGAAAGTAAACGGTATTAGGTATAATAATATAAATGTTCGTGGGTAGAAGTGTTCATGAAGTGGTATCGAACGCGTTCAATAGCGATCGGCGCACGCAACGAGCAGTCAGCCTGCGTGCTAACGCGATTCGGAGGGGCACCGATCTACGGCGACGGAACAGTGCCTGGTGATCGATGGGACCTCGGTGAAGTCGACGGAGAATAGGTGTGGGTGATGGGGCGTGTATTAGTAGCAATTGATTCATGACAAGCTCCCAATGCGTCATATGGGCACGGAATGATAGACGTAAAGCAACCTCGTTGGCGTCGTCTTCGTCGTCGTCCCACGACTCCTGCGTGGTCGGGGAGGCGCGAAAGCCAGGGCCGTAATGGAAGCAGATGTCCGACATTACGTGTCGCCAACGGCTGACATGTTCGGCGAACGCGGTTACGAGATCGCTGTCGTACAGGTCCTCCCGAAAGAGCACGGCCGCTTGACAGCTCCGGCGCTGTACGGTTACGTCCAACAGCTCCATGAGCACACACGCCCAGTAAAAGCGAGGTATGCTGTAAGTAAAGGACACAATCAGAGTGAGAACATGCATAGGCATCTACATATAACAGACGTAACCAAGCAACGAGAGAGAGAGATAGGTAATGCGAAACCGATCGACTGGCAGACGTTATCGCTAGGCAAGCCGCTACATATGGAACTTGGAACGTGGACTCGACGAACACTTAGCGAGACATGTATACACAGGAACGATAGAACAGTATGTAAAGCGAAAACAGGTATGAGCTATGTAGAACTATGTAGAGCTATGAAAGTATAATATTAATAAATAAATAAATAAATAAATAAATAAAAGACATACTCACACACTACGCATTAGAGGGAGCACTTCCATAATAACCAAAAAATTTGCAAAGTCGCGGACTTGAAGCACAGGCATGGTGAACTGAAGGTCGTCGTCGAAGGCAATGGCGGTTGTGATGACGACACGACGATCTCAAGTCTTATATAGCATGCTAGAAATAAGCCAGACAACTGACGTCAGCCTCGGAACAATACCACACTAATCAGAAAACAGATAAGCGGCCGGCAACTGTCAGCTTACCGACACCGGGCATCCATCACGCAAGGAAAAAGTGGGGGGTTATGTACTCGACATTGCTAGAACGGCGTGTAGTTAAGACAGTAACTGTACATTTTAACGTCATAAAGTCACCATGAACCGTCCTATAAAGTTTAGAGGCGCTAAACATTATTTGTCCAATTTCTACGCGTGCAGGATACACGTGTGGTATAGAGAATTTACCAGTGTCGAAAGTGCTTACCAATGGCGGAAATGCATGCATCATGGCGACATGCAGACTGCAGAAAAAATGCTGTCCACGCGCACGGGTCTACAGGCGAAACACCTCAGCAAGAGCATACGAGAAAAGGAACAGTTACGCGCAGAATGGAACCAACAACGATATTCACTAATGTATGCGTTAGTTGCTGTTAAATATCGCGATCCAACCCTACGTAAACGACTGTTAGACACTGGGTATTCCCAGTTGAATGAATGGGTCAAGAGTCGGGAAGGATACTGGGGCGCACTGACATACAGTGGTCAAGCCGGTCAGAACATGCTAGGACATATACTCATGCGAGTACGCGAGTTCATTCGATTACATCAGACTCCCGCCAGACGATCACAAGACCGATGAACAGAGTACAACGAGATAGCAGACATCCAGCAGCATCACGCGCTCGACCAAGGGTTGGTGATAAGAAAGCGCGCCATAGACAGTGGGAGGTGTATATAAACCCAACGCAGAGTGAACGAGGCACACAACCGCACTCCGATCCACAGCACACGTCGAGACTTACTACCAGCATCAGCAGAGAAAGAAATGGCCGCCCAAGAAGCCGATATGATGATGACAGTGAGCCAACTGGAGAAGCAGGTAGGTAACTGTACTTATATATTTAGACGGCCGTTAACCATAGTACAATGTGCTGTACAAGACAAATTTATCGTATATCCATCATGTCAGCAGTGTAACAAACGTGTGAGTCCTGAAAACAATGGGTTTGTGTGTCCGATCCATCGATGGCAGCGTGGTGTAGTGTATCAGTTCGCTATGCGTATCCTCCTACAAGACGCCATCGGGAGTGAAGTGTGGGCAACGTTATTTAATGCCAAGGCTGTCCAGGTGTTAGGATACACGGCTAACGATTACATGAACATGAAGTCAGATGCCGAGCGGTATGCAGCACTGGACATTTTGCGGGGGGCCCAAGTCATGGTGACCATTCGGAAACGCCTGGCGGGGCAGTATGTAAATTACACGGTGTCAGACTTGGAAGTAGTCACAGTGTGAATCAATCTGTTGACAGGCTGCCGCTACCGTCGCTGCTGCGGCTACTGCAGTTGCTACCGGAAGTAGTAGTGACGTCATCGACGTTGAGAGCCGCTCTAAGGTAATGGAATGGTTACATGCAGTAGCGATGATATGGAGGCCACGGTGAGTGGTTTAGATAGGATACGGGATCGATCCGAAGCCATGACGAATGAAAATAATTTCTATAAGGCACTAGAGGTCGCCAGCGTGCGATATGCCAGTGACGAGGTGGAACGCATAATGAATTTAAATGACGATAAGGATCGTTACGTACCATCGTCCAGCATGGTCATGCACGTCTTGCGGTGGTTATCTATAGATGTCATCGCAACGTGTGGGAATATGAAATGGCGTAACCAAGTGACAGAATTGGTTAGAAAGAGTATGTACGAAAGATACAACGATATACAGGGCTACGCGGATGAAAATATGCCGAATGTAACTGGTTCTTTCTGTTCAATAGACGGGTCTGACGCAGCTGCAGAGAGCCTACAAGCGTCAGTTGACGGACCTGTATGATGCCGATGACGAGGATGAGGTGACGCCATCGCGGAAACGACAGAAAACAGCCCCAGCAGATGGCGACACCAGAGTGGTGGAGTACCGCTGCGACTCGCCACCAGCAAACCAGGAGGCGTTGGCGGAGCTACCGTAGGGACCGCTATATCAATCCTCGTCGGAGTCGGAGTCGGAGTCTGTCGACGATGCTTTCATCCTCAACACCCCCCCTCATTACTACGACGAGGTGGATGAGGATGCTATCGCCTCATCCCCCGCTCACGAGAATGAGGACGATGACAATTTCGCATTTAGTCCCGCGTCGCCACCACCACTGACACAAAGCACGCAAGAAGATATGGTATCAATACCGAGACTTTATGTATTCCCGGACGAAACCGTCGTTGTGACAGCAGACGGCGAACACATCCGCATACCGGATCAACACACGATAACACACCCGAAGCCGTCGACCATCGAGGACCCGAAGCCGTCGACGTCGACCATCGAGGACCCGAAGCCGTCGACGTCGACCAACGAGGACCCGAAGCCGTCGACGTCGACCATGGAGGATGACGACGACGCCAAAGAAGAAGATCCGAGAAAGGTGTGTTTTCTTGCAATGCAAACGCACATAGCACGCTTAATAGCGCACCAGTGGCGGAAATCCGCCCCATCGACGGTAGAAGAAGTAACTGTGGACGTGTGCCGATCACTGGCAGTCACGACACTGTCGGCACCGTACCAGGAAATATTAATGAAATATGTGCGTTGCGCTATCCGTCGACCACGGTGAACATTATTATGTGATGAACAGTAGTCGGTAGTATGTAGTAGGTAGTATGTATGCACTTATAACCACGGTATATGAACATTAGTAGTAGTAGTAGTAGTAGTAGTAGTAGTAGTAGTAGTATTGTTGTTGTTGTTATGTAGAATGAAGTGTACGACGAGGCACCCGTACTCCCAGTCAGCATTCGGAAGCGAGCTGGAGTATTGAACGCCACGTATATGACGTCGTCAACAGAATATTATTATTAAGTAGGTAGTAGTAGTTGTTGTTGTTGTTGTTGTATTACGTAATATGGATTGGAATATTAGTATCTTTTAATTTGTTCTGTAGGATGACGTACCTGTACTACCGATTGAAGCGCGTAGGCGTGCAGGCCGTGAATTAGTAGAACTACTACTAGAATATATGATATCAACACACGATGAACAATAGGTCTATTTCTTTTATGTAGGAGGAGGAGGTGAAGAAGGAGGAGGCATCAGTACTAGCACGAGACGAGAGGAAACGTGGATTACATAGATTACTACAGATAATTATTGATTTTATGATAGAAACGGAATAACAGTAGCTTAGTGTAACGTGTCGAACTGTATGGTGTTTAGTAGCTCTCTCTTTTATTGTATTTAGTCTCTCTCATATTGTAGTTGTATGACATAGAGTAATAGCTATATATATATATATATATATATATATATATATATATATATATATATATATATATATATATACACACATACCGACTTATATAGTACATCATCACCATCATTGTACGTAACCTCTGTCGTGGTGTAAAAACCCACAAGTTAATAACCATGTTACTAGCCACTGGCGTGTCGATAACCGATCGTAAGCTAGTGGTCACTGTCGAGGATGTAACAATCCCACAAACCATCAAGTCATCATAGTAATTATATAAGTCTAACCGTGTATATGTATATGTATATGTATATGTATATATTATGTATATGTCTGTCAGTATATACTCAATAAAACGTCATACAAAGAATGAAACGTGTTGTCAGTGGTGTTGCCACGGTCTATATAGTTGAAAGAGAACCCGTAGCCATCGATAGTCGGACACACAGAAGCCAATACCACAGGATCACACCTTAGGTCATACACCCTTCACCAACCACCACCACCACCACCACCACCACCACCACCACCACCACACGTACTATATAGCTGTACTAAGGACCGCTCTCTCTCAGTTGTAGACACGTAGAGCATCATGAAACGTCACCAATGTCGTCACTGCGGACTGGTGCTCGACACGTATGCAAAGCTAAAACGCCACCTAGCGAGTCATGCGACACCGGCAGTGACTGAACACACGTATTCGGTGGCGCAGCCATTAGAGGTGCCAATAGAGGTGCCACCTAGCGACCAGGCAAAGCGAACGAAATATTCGTGTAAATGCGATGCAACGTTTGAGATTATGGGACGATCTGCAACAACATGTGAGGTCCGTATGTCGTCTTAGCAGTAGCAGCAGCAGCAGTAGAAGTAATAGAAAACAGACCACAGTGTACACATGTGCGAAATGTGGAAAGAAGTTCACTAGACTCCATAACCTGACCATCCACGCACGAAAAGCATGTACCGACGACGACGTCACGAAGCCACCATCGCCGAAGAGACCAATCAGGGAAGCCACCACACCCCACCATCCACTCGTTACCGATGCAGACCCCATAGACCCACCTGCTCGACTCCCCTTCGCCGACAACCTGTCGACGGAACTGTTAGATGTCGTACGAGCGCACTGGTCGACCATACGGACACGTGTAACGAGAGGTCCTCTCCAGTGCAGGTACGATTACAGATTAACGACTCTGGACACGACCGTTCTAGAGACGTCGTTGAAGAACGTGTTCCAGGAACAGACCAACGCTTTCAAGATTAACCTCAGTTACGGGTTCATTCTGAGGAACAAGAACACGGGTCAATACAAGTACTACCATCCCTCGTGCAACTGCTGTGGACGCTACCTGGACGAGCCCAGTCTCATCACCAACAGCAAGGACTTTGATAAGTTCCTCGAACGCATCCGAGAAACCGACGTCTTGCAATGGGCCATCAATCAAAGACCGGATTCGGCGTGGGTGTGCGAACTCGTGACCAATGTCACATTTTTCTTCAATCGCATCATCGAACACCCGATAGGATGTGTAGGAATGACCGACCTTCCAATGTACATCAAGAAGAACAAAGCCGTCATCGGATTGGAAAAGGAGCCCATTCATGCCAAGAGGTACAGTGACAACCTGTGTCTCTTCCGATGTCTGGCCCTGCATCGCGGATGTGAAAGTTGTCGATTGGAACCAGCTGTGAAGACGCTGTACGAGACTTACGTCCAAGACGGCGTACCCATGAAAGCATTTGCCGGGGTCACGATGGACGACCTCTATCGTGTCGAGACCACATTCCAAACGAATGTGTGCGTGTACAGTCTCGTAAAACCGGATGGAGAAGATGGAAAGCCAACTGCAGAACTCGTTCGTCGCTCGGTATGTAAGTACCCTGACACACTCTACCTCAATCTTCACGGGACACATTTTTCCCTCATCCAGGATAGACGCATGTATTGTCACTCGTACAGATGTCGGAAGTGCGGTGACTCGTTGTGGAAAGACGCATGGCATCTACGCAACCACGAGAGCACGTGTACGAGTCTATCCTGGTGGCGTGTACCATTCGACTCCATCGGTGTTCGAACGTCTGGCAGACGAGAACATCCGAGTGGCCGAAGCGTTGCAGTACTATCCGTACCGAGCCACCTTCGACTTCGAGTGTTGGTTCGACACCGAACACCTTCCGTCTGACAGTGCCCAGGTTCACTGGGTTGCGCGTCACGTCCCGCTGAGCGTCAGCGTGGCATCCAACGTACCCGGACACGAACAGGTGACATGCATCGTCACGGACGGAGACACCAACAAGTTGGTGAGCACCATGATGACTATCCTGCAATCGATGAGTGAGGCCGCGTACGACAAGATCAAAGACTCATACGATCATGTGTTGGAACAACTCGCAGAAGAGCTGACGAAATGGGACGCACGGGAGGAGGCTGCACGGGAGGCAGCTGCACGGGAGGCCACCGAGAAGAAGAAAGCTCGACCGGCAACCAATCCGTACAAAACGCTGATGGGACAACTGTATGGATGGATGCGTCAGTTACCTGTCATCGGGTTCAATTCGGGGAAGTATGATCTCAATGCCATCAAACAGTTCCTCATACCGTACTTCCTGACGACTTCAAAGACCGTGGAACAAGACGAGGCCGAGGACGAGGACGAGAGGGAGCAAGAGGGCAACAAGAAAGACGAGAACGACGGCGTCGGGTCAATGTTCGTCATCAAACGCAACAACACTTTCATGTGTCTTTCGACGGATCAGCTGAAATTCCTAGACATGATCAACTACATAGCCCCCGGGTTCAGCTACGACAAGTATCTGAAAGCGTACGGATGCGAGGTGACGAAAGGTCATTTCCCGTACGAGTACATGGACCGTCTGGAGAGACTCGACGACACCGCACTTCCACCGAAAGAGGCCTTCTTCAGTCGACTGAAGAACGAAGGTATTTCAGACGAGGATTACGCCAGTTGTCAGGAGGCCTGGCGCGTCAATGGCATGACGACGTTGCGCGACTTTCTCGTCTGGTACAACAACAGGGACGTGGTTCCCTTTCTACAGGCCATCGACAGACAGTTCGCGTTCTATCGACAACGGGGAATAGACATGTTCAAGCAAGGTATCAGCGTACCTGGTCTGACCCTGCTATACCAGTTCAACGACCTCCCAGAGAAGACCTACTTTACCATCTTCAACGAGAAGAATAAAGACCTGCACGACCTCGTCAAAGCGAACATTGTAGGCGGGCCTTCGATCATCTTTCATCGCTATCACGAGAAAGGGGTCACCACGCTACGTCAGAACGAGTACGGAGAGGCGGCTCGTCCTTGTCGAACGATCGTCGGATACGATGCGAACGCACTGTACCTGTGGTCACTCATGCAAGACATGCCTATGGGATGGTACACGCGACGACGAGCAGAGAAGGACTTCCGCCCCGAATCGGCGCAGCTGTACGGACAGATGGCTGGAGAATGGTTGACGTGGGAATCCGAACGCACGGGACGTCCCATACGGCATCAGATCAACGGACGAGAGAAGAGAATAGGCAAACATCGGGTGGATGGATGGTGCAGCGAGACGAAGACGGCTTATCAGTTCCAAGGGTGCTATTTCCACGGTTGCTCGTGCAACCGAGAAGAGGTGAACGCCGTCAACGGGAAACCCATGGCGCAACTGCTCGCCGAGACCCGAAAGACCACCGCCTACCTACGACACTTTGTCACAGTCGTCGAGTTGTGGGAATGCGAGTGGAAAGAGATGAGACGAACCCCGGTCGTACGCAAGTGTGTGGATGCAGCATTTCCCCGACGTCGACACGTGCGATGGACGATGACGTCACAACAGATCCTGAACGGAGTGCGTGCAGGAACCGTGTTCGGCATGATCGAGTGCGACATACGTGTACCGGAAGAATTGCGCGCACACTTTGCCGAGATGCAGCCCGTGTTCAAGAACATCAGTCTGATGCGCGAGGATCTCGGCCCGTTCATGCGCCGATACGCCGAAGAACACGACATCATGAAGACTCCGCGACGCATGCTCGTGGGTAGTTATTGCGGCGATAAGATACTGCTCATAACGCCACTACTGCGATGGTATCTGGACCACGGTCTCGAGGTACTGCACGTGTACCAGGTCGTCGAATACGATCCTATTCCGTGTTTCCGGCGGTTCGGCGATGCAGTGTCCAAGGCCCGACGCGAGGGCGACGTTCACCAAGACAAGACCATCATCGCGGACACCATGAAGTTGCTGGGGAACTCGGGCTACGGAAAGACCATCACCAACGTCGACCGACATCGTGACGTCAGCTACTGCACGGAGAAGGCGGCATCGCTCCTGGTCAACGATAAACGGTTCCGACAACTCGAGATCGTCGTCGACGATGCGTACGAGATAGAGTTGAACAAGAAAACCGTCAAGTACACCCTACCCGTACACGTGGGATTCTTCGTTCTGCAGTACGCCAAGATGCGCATGTTGCAGTTCTATTACGACTTCATCATCAGTTACGTGGAGCGCCCTCTGTTCGAGTACTGCGAGATGGATACGGATAGTGCCTATTTAGCCTTGGCCGGTGAGTTCGTCGATGACCTCGTGACCCCAGCACTACGAGACCATTATTTCCGACATCGGTCCGAATGGCTCCCGTCCGAATGTTGCGACGACCATCGGAACGACTACGTGCGCTGTCGTCTCGCCAATCGACCGTGGGTCGGAGACGAGGCGTGCTGTAAGGCGCGAAGAGCGTTCGACAAGAGGACACCGGGTCTGTTCAAGGTCGAGTGGTCCGGTGCCGGGTTCGTGGGGTTGTGTAGCAAGACGTACTATTGTTTCGGAGCCACCGACAAGTACAGCACCAAAGGACTGAGCAAACGGCACAACAACATCGACAAGGACGCGTTCCTGGCGGTGCTCACCAACCGTCGGAGCGGCGGTGGTTCGAACCGTGGTTTCCGGGTGCATAAATCTATCGTGATGACGTACGTGCAGGCACGGGATGCACTCACCTTCTTTTACGCCAAACGAGTGGTGCACGAGGACGGGGTGACCACGGGTCCGGTGGACGTATAGAAAAGGCGATGCACGCTGCACTCGTTTCACACGCAATCATGGATGCACGATGGAAACACCCCTTCACGTGCATCGTCGCCGGACCGACGGGGTGCGGCAAGAGTACTTTCGTGACGCGTATGTTGCGTCACGCCGCTGCGGTGATCGATCCACAGCCCCAACAAATAACGTGGTGTTACGGAGAATGGCAAGAGGCTTACGCAACGACGGACTTGGGTCACGTGCGATTCGAGGAAGGGTTACGGACTGCGGCCATGTTCGATCCGACAACGAGGAACCTCATCGTCATAGACGATCTCATGGCAGAAACGGACGAACGGGTGACGACCTTGTTCACTAAAAAAGTCACCACAGGAACACGTCCGTGCTGTATCTCGTACAGAACCTGTTCCCTAAAAACAAAGAGAGTCGCACCATCAGTCTGAATTCGCAGTACATGGTGGTGTTCAAGAATCCACGTGACGCATCGCAGATGGCGACCTTGCCTCGGCAGATGTATCCGGGACGCGGCAAGTTCGTGCAAGAGGCGTTTAAAGACGCCACGGCGGTACCGTACGGTTATCTATTGGTCGATCTCAAACAGGACACGCCCGAGGACATGCGTCTGCGCACGGCCATCTTTCCAGACGACGGTGTTCAGTACGTGTACCTGCCGAAGGTATAAAACGACCGAGTGTGTGGATAGTCTCTTCATTCGCATCATGTCTGCCCTGGTGAAGAGACACATCGTGTGCATACAGGCTCTGGCCAGAGTCAAGAACAACAAAATTAAAAAGGGCATCATCGCCAACGCCGACGCCGATCTGCTGTGTGCACTAGCCGAGTGTGCCTACAACATACTAACAAAGAACATTCCATTGACCGCTTTACAGAGGCGACGATTGAATAAATACAGGACGAAGTTACGCGAGTTGGCTAATAGACGAACGCCCGCTGCCAGGAGAAGACGCCTCTTGCTGCAACCGCAGATTGGTGAGGGACAGAGCGGCGGTTTCCTATCGGCCTTCCTAGCACCGTTGGCAAGTTCGGTCTTGCTACCCTTGCTCCAACAGGTGCTGTCCAAAAGGTAGATACATGGAGCACGCACGCAAGATGGCCTTGGTGGACCCGCGACTGTTGGACACTCTTCGGTCACCCCCACCCGCGACCGACACCTTAGGCAGGAAGGTGCAAGCCCTCGATGACGAGATGAAGACCATCCTAGATAGAACGGACCTAGACGACGGGACCAAGGTGACCCTGTATAATCAGGTGTTGCAGCGGTACAACGTCTTGACCGATAAACGCATCAAGGAACCGCTACGCGTGGTCACGGTGAACGAGTCGGAGTCGGGGTCGGAGGGTGCAGTCCGCGCTCCTATTAGCGGACTGGAGGCCACCGTCTTGGCCACCGTTCCCAAGACCATGCGGGCCAAGGCCAGCCGTTTGATGGAGCATCTCAAGAGAGATGTCGAGTGGACCGCTCGCGGCGAACTGATACACGAGGGCGTGCCGGTTGTCGGCAGTAACGTGGTGGATCTCGTTAATGATCTGTTGCGTAAGAGAAAGACCGCTCCGACGGGTTGGCAGCCATTCGCACGACAACTCCGTGCCATCAACCTACCCATGACGTTGGTCGGTAACGTCTCCAGGAGAGCCTACATACGTCCGGAGCCGTCGATCACTCCCTCTCGTCGGTCAATTACTCCTCCGCGTGCTGCTGCTGCTGCTGCTGCTGCAGGTAGTGCACGACGATCGCTAAGTTGGACACCCCTCACCCGTCAGAGCCGTCGAATGGAACATACCATGCCCACCCCACCCCCCGAATCACGCAAGGCTTTGTCGTCATTGGCTGGTTGGGACAACCTATAGGATGGTACGCTGCGTGTCCGTAGCACAGTGTTCGTCATGTCGCCCGATCCACAGGACCTCGTGTACCGTTCCGTCGTCGGTGCGATAGTTATCAGTGGACTTTACATGATTGCTCACAGTCTAGTCCTAAGTTTTATGCCACAGACGTTATTCGAACCCCCCTTGCTCGACGAATGGACCATTCCTTGTCCACCCACCCACCCTCCCCCCGCATCACGCAAGGCTTCGTCGTCATTGGCTGGATGGAACAACGTATAAGGTGGTACGACGCGTCTCCGTAGCACAGTGTTCGTCATGCTCATCGATCCACAGGACGCATACCGTTCCGTCGTCGCTGCGCTATTGTTCGAAGGACTTACCTTGTTGGGAGACGTTGCAGCCGGCATTCTTATACAACAGGTGTTATTCCGACTATGGTTACTCCGCTAGACCGTTGTTGTTCCACCGCTGTCATTGTGGGTGCCATAGTGTGTGTCCTAGTACACGTCGGCGTGCTCCTCGTCATTCGTCAGCAGTGGGACTCCGGAGTCAACGGCACCGCCCCCGTCAACACATCGATCCTCCACCTCTTTTGATGGCTCAGAGGGGAGAACGCTCCTTGAGCGAGGTCTACTTCGATCCCACGAGGGTAGGCAGTTATGGCGGCGTCGCTGGCTTGCGACGCGTCACGCGCCTGCCACAGAAGACCGTCAAGGCATGGTTGTCGGCACAGGACGCCTACACCTTACACAAACCAGCGAGACGTCATTTCAAGAGACGACAAGTCATCGTGGGTGGTATGCTTCAGCAGTGGCAGGCCGATCTCGTAGACATGTCGAAGATCAAACGCGTCAACGACGGTATGGCCTTTCTCCTCATGATGATCGACGTCTTCTCGAAAGTGGCCTGGTGTGTTCCCATGAAGAACAAGTCCGCGGCGTCGTTGGTGGCAGCGCTGCAATCCACGTTCGTCGACGTTCGCCCCCAGACCTTGCAGACGGATAAAGGCACACAATTCCGGAACAAATCCGTTCAGGCGCTATTGCGGCGTTACCACATACATTACTTCTACACGCACAACGCGGAGACGAAGGCAGCCGTCGTGGAACGGTTCAACCGAACGTTGAAGACGCGCATGTGGCGCTACTTCACGAAACACCAGACGTGGCGGTACATCGACATCCTTCCGGACTTGATGCGATCGTATAACAACACCCGCCACCGCATGATCGGTATGGCGCCGTCACAGGTGAATGCACAGAACCAAGAACAGGTGTGGCAACGTCTGTACGGTCACGACGGTAAGGGCGTGCCCAAGTTGCACGTGTCGGATCGCGTGCGTGTCAGCAAGTACAAACGCACGTTCGAAAAGGGCTACGAGACGAACTGGAGCGAAGAGTTGTTCACGATACACGAGGTTCACCCCTCCGATCCACCCGTGTATCGCTTGCGGGACGATCTCGGCGAAGTGCTGGAGGGTACCTTCTACGAACTGGAGCTGCAGAAGGTGACGGTACCCTTTGATAAAGTGTACCGTGTTGAAGCGGTACTGAAACGCCGTATAGTTGGTAGACGAAAGGAAGCTTTGGTGAAATGGTTCGGCTATTCCTCCTACTTCAACAGCTGGATCGATGCCAAGGGACTCGTCAACTATAAAGACTAGTCTCGCACATGCCGACACTGCATTCGAGCAATGACACACGACGCGACACCACCACCACCACCGACCTGCACCACCACCATAGACGAGGAGGCGGAGGCGGAGGAGAAGGAGCAGGACGAGGATTGTACTGACGCTGCACCGAACGAGCCAGACAGCACTCCCTGGCATATTTTCGGTACCGCGTGTCCCAAAGAGGAGATCGTGTTTCTGTGTCAGGTCGTCGTCCTGTACACGGTCATTCTGATCAGCATTTACAACCTGACGACAGGTAACGGCGATTCTAATCTGTGGATGGCTCTGTTGAGTAGTTCTTTGGGTTACCTACTACCCAATCCCACGTTGAGACGCTTTGGCGACTGATTTCTACATGACGCTGCCCAGCAACGCTTCCATGGAGATGCACCCCGACAACACCTTGACCCATTACGTCACGCACTTACCTCAACGCATAGATCTGACCGGCGAGTGGGAGTGTGGGTTGGCCGAGGTCCAGTATCCGCACACTTGGTACAACGTCACAGAGAACGATGTCTGGTTCTTCCTCAACACGATCGATGCTACGGACTCGTCCCGACGTTCGAAGTTGTCGTGTGGGTATTACGACGATCCGTTAACATTGCTGTATCACGTCAACAAGGGACTGTACAGTATGAGGACGGAGAAGACACAGGCTCAAATGAGCTATAGTTCCGTCACTCAGAAAATGACGTTACACCTGACAGAGAACACCCTGTTCACCGTCCCGCACCACAGCGCGGTGGCGTCCATGTTAGGATTCCGCGAACCCGTAGCCAGCGAGCCGGTGGCGGTTACGTCATCTCCCGTCCTCCCCGCCGACTCCCGCCATCCCGACTCGTCGTACCCCTTCCACATCGAGGCCCACGATGTGGTGAACCTGACACAGGGGTTCGACACCCTATACGTCTACACGAACATCGTGGAGTCTCGTATAGTGGGGGACACTCTCGCGCCTCTGTTGCGAGCCCTTCCGATTACCGGACGTCACGGTGACAGGGTGTCCGCTCGTTTCACTAACGTGCACTACGTACCCCTGTCGTACTCGCACTTCGACTCGATCGAGGTGGATATAAGGGACGACATGGGTCGGCGCGTACCATTCGAATACGGTAGAGTGACGGTGACGCTTCATTTTCGTCGACGTAGGTCCAGACTGTTCTGATGAATTACAACGATTATTACGCACGCCAGGCTGGCGGTGCGCTGCCCTACTTCGCCGGTGCGCAATACCAGCGAGGTCACGGACTGGGCAGTCTGTTCGGCAGTCTGTTGCGCAGCGCCATGCCGCTCATCAAGAGAGGTGCCGTGGCGTTGGGCAGGGGAGCGTTGAAGACCGGCGTTCGCATAGCCGGCGACGTCTTATCGGGCCAGAACATAAAAACGGCTGCCAAAAGACGCGTCACCGACGCCGTGATCAGCAGTATTCGAGCCCCTCCTGCTAAACGTATAAAACGACCGGCCGCAAAGGCGACATTCACTGCAGTAAAGCGCCGCCGCAAGAAACGGACGTCTCCGAAACGCGCTGCCGACATATTCGACGACAACGATGGCGTTCGTGCATAGACAGTCGTGCGAGGGAGTCAAGACCGAGCTGGATCTCTTTACCGTACCCCCCACTCAGAACTGCATCGCCGAAAGTCACGTGGTGGAACATCAACCCACGGCCTCTCTGGACTCTGGAGGACCGATAGAATTCTTCATCCCCGGATCGGGAGACGATTACATGGATCTCGCCAACACGATGCTACACTTGCAGGTGAAGGTGACGCGAGCCAACGGTAACCCTATCGACGCGGGCGAACCCGTGGGACCGGTGAACAACTGGTTGCATTCGCTGTTCAGCAATGTCGACCTCTCCCTGAACGGCACGCTCGTGACCTCTTCGTCCTTCAACTCGTACCCGTATCGATCCTTCATAGAGACGCTGCTGAGTTACGGATCCGACGCCAAGTCGACGCAGATGACGAATCAGCTGTGGTACAAGGACAAGGCCAGTCGCATGCACGCCACCGAGCTAGCCGCCGGACCCGATCCTAACCCCGGGTTCGTGACTCGTCGAGAGTACATAGCCGGCAGTCGCGTGGTCGACATGATGGGTCGTCTCCACGTGGATATGTTTCTGCAGGATAAATTCCTGATCAACGGCGTCGACGTCAAGTTACGCCTGGTGCGCAGCAAGGCCTCGTTTGCGCTGATGGCTGCTGGAGTGAACGAGTACGCGGTAACCGTCGTCAACGCGTCCTTGTTCGTCAAGAAGGCCACCATCGCTCCGGCCGTGCAGAAGGCTCACATCTTGGCTCTCGAGCGGACCACGGTCAAGTATCCGTTACGACCCGTCGAATGCAAGGTGTACTCCATTCCCACGGGCGCTCTGTCGCACACGCACGAGAACCTGTTCCTCGGCGCCCTGCCGAAACGTCTCGTACTGTGCTGCATCGACAACGACGCCTACAACGGCACGTACGCCACAAACCCGTTTCACGCCAAGAACAACGCCATCAGCTTCGTCTCCG
The DNA here is from genome assembly GCA_963662155.1 of Lamellibrachia columna. Classification (NCBI taxonomy): domain Eukaryota; kingdom Metazoa; phylum Annelida; class Polychaeta; order Sabellida; family Siboglinidae; genus Lamellibrachia; species Lamellibrachia columna. The sequence goes on from OY759270.1 coordinate 28,655,823, forward strand.
TGTACGTCGACGGTCGTCAGATACCCGCCAAACCCTTCCAGCCCAACTTCGCAGAGGACCTCTTCGCCAGGAGCTACGCGAGCATGTTCACCTCGACCGGCAAGATATGGCAGGACGAGGGGAACTGTCTGACTCGCGAAGAGTACCGAGACGGCTACACCTACTTCTGTTTCGACCTGACCCCCGACCAGTGCGACGGTCCCTGCTTTAATCTGGTACAAAAGGGCAACCTGCGCTTAGAATTCCATTTCCGTGCAGCGCTTCAGACCACCGTGAACGTCGTCGCCTACGCCGAATTCGAGTCCGTGCTGGAAATCGACAAGAACCGCAACGTCATCTACGACTACTGAGATGGACACCCTGCAGATCGCCCGTCTACTGGCGATGGATCCGAACACCGCGTCCGTCTTTGGCGGCGTCGTACCCCGAGATGGACTGCCTGCAACAATTGACGCTTTGCCGATCGCCTTCGTGTGCAACACCGACGACGGCGACGAACCGGGCGAACATTGGATAGCGCTGTACCTGTCCTCCGACGGGCGCGGCGAATACTTCTGTTCGTACGGTCTGCCGCCTCGTCACGCGGCGTTCCGCACCTTCTTGAACAAACACTGTTCCGAGTGGACTCATAACAGCACGAGACTTCAGAGTCCTGTGTCTAACGTTTGCGGACAATATTGCGTCACTTATATCATGCTTCGTTGTAACGGCGCTCCTATGAGAACTTTCGTCAACGATTTCCACACCGATCTGATCGCTAACGATTGTCGCGTGTTCGATTGGATCAACCTGCTGAAAAAGGGTATACCGTACTATAACGTATCATACTGAGCCTCTGGCGCGGTGGTCGCTCCACCCGTAAGCTCGCCCTCGAACCTCTGGCGCGGTGGAGACACCCGTAAGTTCGCGACCTCTGGCGCGATGGTCACCATTCGCAAGTCGCCTCGACTTCATCTTCATCTTCATCATACCCAGCTCGTTGTATCCAATCGCATACGATCGCCTCGTTTGTACTGCTGCTGCCGCTTTGTTGTATTCAATAAAATACGTGTGCACCGTACGATTGTGTTCGTCTCCTTACTAGGTTAACGACCCTTCGGTAAACGTAACTAGGTCAATGTTCGTTCCTCCTCCCGTCGCTAGGGGGCGCTTAGGTTACGCACGCTCGGCTACGCTCGCCAGGGGGCGCTCTGCGGCGCTCTGATTGGCTGCGCGTGTTTAGGGTGTTTTGCCTTTGATGTTTGGGTCACGTGACTTTGCATGCAATTTGATGTCTCAGAAACCTCCGCTTACTACTCATAGGGCGTCGTATCTCATCAAGCATCAAGCAATTGCACACACGAAACACCAAGTGCACAAATGGACCATGTATCTACTACGAGCTGACAGAAGTCGCGGATACACTTTTTTGAGCTCCAACAAAACCGCTGAACTCATCGCTCAGCGGTACTACGCTGGATATTTTAGATATACAAGATACACAAGTAGTCGTCAAAATGGGACTAAGCCCAGTTGCATCTGCCGGCTTTCACTTAGCTGTCTGCGTAATGGGGTCGACCGGGTAAAGATAACTATGAGTTAGTGGCACTACATTGACGAGACGAAGTCAACGACGTTTGTTTTGCGCGGAACCACAACGTCCAACCGCCTCTGCTACAGACTACTGAACGATCCGTGTACGCGATTTCTCAACTAGTTCAGGTACGATTTACTCTCGGCTTACAGTCTTACAGTCTTACAAGAATAGCGGAGTGGAAAACGAGAGCGAGGGGTGGGAGAGTGGAGACAGGTGGTGGAACAAACGAACGAAGGAGGAAAAAAATCGACGACCGGTATCGATGCCAACCTCACCCCAGACTTCATGGATAAAGAGGAAAGCAACACAATGACGAAAGAGGACAAATCGGTGTCACCCAATAGTTTGCCACGCTGTCATGCAGTGGCAAAACAGGTTATTTACGGTAAACATCAACCAACCCCCCCCCCCCCAATACGCCTCTCGTGTTCACCAACAATCACCAACACAACAACAACGATCCGTCTTTTTGTCAAGTAGCGCGTATGCCGTGTTACAGCCATTAGGATGCTGTGGGCAGTGTTCATTATTCTAAGGAATTGCTAGGAACAAGTGTAAATTGCAATGTTGTTATAATTTAGGTTAAGACATTAAATGTTTGATATACAGGTAGTGTAGGAAATAGTTAAATAGCATGTCGAAAATAGGTTAGCCTGTCGTGCTATGCGTCACGTAACGCCCACGTCAGCATCAGATGTGTGATTAATAATGAATGTAACCTTAATTGCAGCAAAGTGCACGCGGCGGTGACGAATCATAGCAACAACGATAGCACGTTAGACGAAAGCATACGAAATATGATACGCAGATTGCTATAGAGTGATTATTAAACCTTATGGCAAGGTATTCTTGCCATAAACGCGACCGTTTGACCGATACATTTTCATAGCCAATTACAGCCTTTCTTTTGGTCGCCACACTTTAATAGCAAATCACAGCCTTTTATGGTAGCGACGCTTTTATAACCAATCACAACCTTTAATTTGGTTGTGAGACTTACAGTCAAGAACAGCCTTTATTTTCGTTACGACACTCTTAGAGCCAATGACAGTCTTTCTTTCAAAAAATAAGCGCGATATAGTTCAAGAATGGGAACGCTTTCTTACAGCGACAAAGTCTTGACACCGGAAGAAGAGAAATGCTGCATCCATTGAATTTATACACAGGTATGTATCTTTGTTAATCGCATACATTATGTTGTGCTACTGGAAACATTACACTTAAAAGTAATGGGTATTTGTAACGCTACTGATAAGCCTTGTATAATTCACCCATATCTTAAACCAGTTTTTATCGATTCTGTTTTTAATTTTTGTTCTTAGAGGGTGCAGATATAAGATTGTCGGGCAATGAATTCCATACACCCACCACTCTTCGACTGAAAAATCGCCATCTGCAGAGCTTCATACGTTGTTGTTTGTCTACTTTTTACAGTGGCCTCTTGGGTTATTTAGATTAATGTTGAAAAACTGATATGGGTTTATGTTCTCATTCCCAGTTAACAACTTAAAAGACCCAATTATATCTATTCATAATTTTGTCTCTTTCTTTTACCTTCTGTTCCTCTTTCATGTCATCAAGTTTCATGTTAATAACCTTTTCCATGGTGTTTTCGACTTCTCCTAATTTGTCACGCATCTGCTCTACTGATTCCTTTACTGTACCCATATGTCTCTGTTTTGTTTAGTGATCTAGACGTGTTTTTTTACTGTGCTTTCAACTTTCATTGGTCTTTCGTTCATATCTGACTGGTTAATCCTAACATCGTTGAAAATCTTATAAATATTATCCCTATCATAGGCTGGCATTCGCTGCAAACGAACATCAGATTATCATTGTTTGAGTTTTTTACTGCTTTGTAATCTGATTTGGTAATTTTGGGTTTTATGCATTTGCGATGGGTCCATAGACCACACCATTGGCACCCCATGGAATTATCTTCCTCTACTACCTCGGTTTCACATATAGTATAATTTTTATAATCTGCCTCACCTTCTGCTTGCATTATTTCCTCTAGTGCTGTACTTGCTCGTGTTCAGAAAGGGGCGTTTTGGTGCTTGTGCAGTGAAAGGATCCGATTTATCGTTCCCAGGACGACTCCGGGACGCAGGAAACGCCGCTGAAAAGCGTAATTAGCAAAATAATAGGAAGGAAGTGCACACTAACATTTCTAACCAATACCTCAATAAACTATGCCAAACACTGCTGCGCAGTGAAACATGTGTAAGTATTAGTGAATATTTTAACAACAATTTACGGAGAAAATTTGGAACCGGTCTGAACATCAGTATTATTATATTATAATATTGATAAGATAAGTAGTGTTATTACGTGTATATTAAACATAGACTAGCAAAACACCTTGCGTAGGCAATATTTGCTGTTAAATGTAGTCATAGCCAGTAACTTAGGGTAGTTTATAAAATAGATCTCCGAAGATTCGGCAGCACGGTTATAAAATACGGTTTGTTGTGATTAGCTGAGTAGGTAGATAATATTATTGTAAATAATGTAATACATGTTAAAGTTAGATCACATGGAGACCATGTATTGGCAACATTTGTTGTTAAAAGTTAATTCAGTGTAGTTTAAAGAAGGTCACCGCTTTTACGTTAGAAAATAAATTGCAAGTACATAGTTGGAAATTCAATTAAGACGTCCTAAATAATCTATCATAAAGCATCTATGTTAACACAACAGTCTCTGTGTATAATACCAGTTTTAAATTGTAAACATAGCTGATTATAAATTTTAAATTAAATTTCTAATATGGCGCCGTGCAAACGCCAAGTAATTTGACATTCTCTAGCTGCGACAGCTGGGTACACTCTGGAAAGTCCGGGAGTGTAAATTCGTGGGCATAGGTTCAGGCAGATTATTTTTATTCCGAATGTAAGGGGTGTAAGGAATGTCCATAGGAGCAAGTAAATGAGTTACGGCAGATGATTTTGATGATGACAGTGAGAACGAGGGGGAGCACAGGTGTTGAGAACTAGGAGAGCAGAGGTGGTTAGAAAGAGGAGAGCAGAGGTGGTGAGCACGATGAGAGCAGAGGTGGTGAGCACGATGAGAGCAGAGGTGGTGAGCACGATGAGAGCAGAGGCAAAAATGTAGTATCACTGGGGAAGGTGAGGAAAGCCCGAGTATTCATGGGGGATTCAACCATTAGGAAAGTAGATAACGTTGTAGTGATGCGTACTAGGGGCAAAAATAGAGGATGTAGCAGAAAAGGCAGGACATATCATGGGTAGTGGCACGTGCTACTACGAACGAACAATGCCGAGAAGAACGGAACATCGGCCAACGTTGGTAACTTAATGAGAACGGAATGGACAGATTGTGTTGTCGGGGATATTACCAGTAATGGGAGGCAGGGATGAGGAGCATAGGAAATGTAGGAGGATAGCGATCACCACACAAGTACATCAGTTATGTATGGAGGATAGAGTAGGCTTCGTAGACATGTGGTTAAACTGTGTGGTAAGAAATTACTTTTTCATGAGAGATATGCTTCATCTGACTGGGAGGGTGCTGTAGTTCGTGGGTGTGAGTTTGTCATTGTTATCGACGACGGCACAGGTGCCGTAAAGTATTTAAACTAGATGCGCAGGGATAAGTGAAAGATAAAATTCAAAGGAGTACAAATGCATATCCAAAGAAATGTTCACCAATTACGTCGGAAAATAAACTTAAATGTTTATGCTTAAACGCCAGGAGCATAGTAAATAAAACAAGCGAGTTAGACATTATGGTAGCAGAATATGAAATAACACTAGTGAAGCAGATTGTGATGAAGCAATTTGGTGTAACATATTTACCAAGAACTCAAAATTAACAATAAGGGGTAGATTATCGTAGTCTAAGCATAGGACAAGATGAAGATGTAACCTTGCTATAAATGAAATTAGAAAATCCAAAAGAACCTTTGAAAAAAAATTGGCAGTTAATAAAACAAATGGCACCAAGAGTTCCTATGCTTATGTAAGAACTCAACAGAAAGTTCGAGATAAGGTCGGACCACTGGAAAACAACAGAGCAAACATAATTTCCGACGGGTTTCAAATGGCAGAGGTCCTGAATGAGTATTTCAGCTCAGTTTTTACGACAGAAGATATCGGCTCACTTCCAATTCTAATTGCTAAATTTGAGGGCGATAAGTTAGATCATTTAGGGCAGTTATTTGTAAAACCTGAAATGACAGCAAGGAAAATTAAGAAGATGAAAGATAATAAATCATCTGAAGTTGATGGGATACCACCAAAACTGCTTAAGAAACTTGTAGGGCAAATTAGTATACCACTTGCAGAAATGTTTAACTTGTCACTACAAGAAGGAATAGTTCCTTCAGAATGGAAAGAAGCAAACATTACGCCGCTATTAAAGAAGGGATCGACGAACAAGTCAGACAATTACATACCAGATTAACATCAGTTGTATGCATATTACTAGAAACTTTAATTAGAGACCACATGGTGGAATTCCTTGGGAAACATAAATTAATAATTACATCTCAACATGGGTTCCTAAAAGCAAGTTTATGTCTACTGAAGAAATTACAAAGTGGCTAGATGATGGGTGACCAATGGATGTTGTCTACTTAGATTTTCAGAAATCTTTCGATAATGTGTCACATCAAAGATTTTTACTTAAACTAAAAGCCAATGGTATAGGTAATGACGTAATCAACTGCATAGAAAAGTGGCTTACACACAGAGAGTAAGAGAGACAGAGAGTAAGAGTAGATGGTGAGATTTCAAACTGGAAATCTGTATTGAGTGGGGTACCACAGGGATCAGTGTTAGCACAGTGATTTTCCCATTTTTTTCAAAAGGGCATAGTGGTGAGTCTGAAAAGGGGCAAATTCGTGCGCGTGAAAATATTTTGAGGGTAAGGGGGCAGAATTGGGGGTAACCTATCACATGATATACATGACAAATTTATAATTGAACCGATAAAAAAACGTTATTTTTCAGTAGAATAACACATTTTATTTCGACGTCGTGGTCAGGCTCAATGCCGTCTGTCTTTCTCGTGCAGCCAGGTTCTGGCTGCTGCAGGAAGCAACTTATGTAACTTATTCCAATTAAAGTTTAGCTTAACGTAACTTATTGTTTCATGACATAGTTCTGTAGGAATAATATACTACTGGTGACAAAGGCTTTTCCTTTTTTCTTCCATGTATAGCCTATGCTGGCTATTTAACTTAGGTGAAACACCCTCAACATAAACCATACCACGAAACACTGGCAACACGCTTATAATAATAAAATGACTTCTTTGGAAAATCAGAGCTCAGTGGCTCAACAAAACCAAAGGATTAGGCATTCTCGTGATCATGGACAATGCGAAAAGTCATCAAAAAGCTAAGGAGTATAGGCAATATTAAAAATATAGGTTTTCAGATAACGGCGAAATGTAACTATATTTCCTGCTTATTTAACGCTGACGGGGATTGAAGTCCACATAGTTGGTGCGGCAACCGAGAAAGCTCGAATTTCAGCGTTTGTCTTAACTCTGGGAACATACAATAAATCAGAACCAGACGACCGCAGCTGTTCGGGCTGTCTTGCTGGAGTAAGCATTGAATGTAAATATGCAGGTTGTTTGGATGAAACGGCTTGATAGGCAAATGCACATACCTTAAAAATAAGGCGATATCGCACAGGGAGCCAATGCAATGATTTTAGAAGTGACACTGAGCGAGAGAAACGAGGATATCGTGTAACTACCCTAGCCAAACAATTTTGGATTCGCTGAAGTGTTGTAATATCATTGATAGCAATATTGTGAAGGAGAAAATTGCAGTAATCAAGTCTGCTTCTAACAAGGGCTGTTGCAATAGTTTTAGCGACAGAAAGTTATATATACCGGCGAATACGCCGAAGGTCACGGATATAATGAAAACAGCAACGAAACGTTTGAGAAACATGTCTAAAATTGAGGTTGTTATCAAAGGTAACTCCCAAATTCCGTGCCGAGGATGCTGGTGTTATATGTTGACTCAGGATACGTGTCGAGAAAAAATCATCAAGTTTGCCACGCTGCTTTAGAGTATCAATGATGAGAAATTCAGGTTTGTCTGCATTTAACTTTAATTTGCTGTCAATCATCCACTGAAAGATTTCGTGTAGACAATCGCTGAGCTGGTTTAGGGAGCGATTTGTATATAGGGTAGCCAAATAAAAGTAGATATGTGTGTCATCTGCGTAAAGGTGGTGATCCAAGTTATGACTTTGGGTAACAGAGCTGTGTGGTGTAATGTAGAGAGTGAACAGCAAATGCCCGAGAACAGAACCCTGGGGAACACCATATGAAGTGGGGAGTGCGGCCGAGAAGCAGTTCGCTATCTTTATGGTCTGGTGTCTACCAGTTAGGTATGATGAAAACCAACTCAGAACTACGCCAGATATGCCATACCACAGTGATAAGCATTTAATAAGAATGTTGTGATGTATGGTATCAAAGGCGGCAGACAGATCAAGCAAGGAAAGTGCTATTACTTGGCCTTTATAGGTGTTTAGGGTAACACGATTATGTATTTTTAAGAGAGCAGTTTCTGTAGAATGAAACTGTCCGTAAGCCGATTGTGACACATTAGATCAGCAATTTGAGTTGATGTGAGACATTAGACGGCTAGCTACGACTTTTTCCAGTATTTTGGAAATAAAGCTGAAATTGGAAACTGGTCTGTAACTATTTTATTTAGATCTTCTTTAGGCAGAGATGCTACTTAAGAAGTGGGTTGACATGGGCGTGTTTGAAATCATCCGGAAACAAGCCAGAACACAGCAATGCATTTATAACATCCGTTATCGGTTTGAGCAATGTATCAAGACATGCGTTCAACAGTATAGTTGGTAGTGGAGCAATATCTCAGGACTTTGGAAGGACATTAATATTTTCCTTACTTCATCAACTGTCTGTGGCAGGTTCAAATGATGCAAGTAAAGAATTGTTTCCTCCAATGTTGCATCATTTCGTGAGAATCGCTGTTAGTAGTACCAGATGCCACACAGAATATATACTTTCCCTTTTTATCCGTTTTATGCCGCTCACATGATATATAGGGCCTACCACGCGATAACCTCGAGGCATGGCTAGCTTCCTGCAATGCCAGTTATTTGCATATAAGCAACTGTATTCTGCCAGCAAAGTGGGAACGTTTGATGTGTCGGCATTTGGCAGTGAGATGTTGTAGCATGAAGCCGATTTGAAGACGCGTGTGCATTTTGGAGGTGACATTCCCAAAACACCTGTGCTACAGTACGCGGCGTATTACTGTTTTACGTAAACTGCCAGTTTGGAGGATAAATGCGTTTGCGACGTGGTAGCATGAGCTGGAGGTTTGACATTTTGGATGTCATGAAATTTTAGAGTCACATTTTTTATTAGTCATGCAAAACGTTCACATGGCCACCAAGGGAAATGATAATGCAGTGGGAAACTATGCAGTGGTTCTGTTGCTATAATTTAATGGCAGAGGAAATTGCTGGCATTGTTCGCACTACGGCAAATTAAGTGTCCAATAGTTTTATTTGAAGGACTTAGTCGTTTGACAGTGCGTTGTAACACTCCTGGTCCTCCTAGCGGACAGTTCAGCACAGCCGCAATTTATCCGATACTATATACATAAAATACAAATGCACGCATGCACACACAAGTTGTGCATTAAAAGCACATATATAGGCCCGTTTAATGTATTTCACAGTGATGACCGAGAAAATGACTTGTGGATATGTATGTTTGTGTCACATCAAGATGCTTCATGACACAGTAATCAGTAGGAAGACACACCACTTAGAAATAATTCACAATATACACAGTTGTAAAATATATGTCTCCGGGATGAGGTCTGTAATATACCCTCATGTTTATTACATTGAACAGTGTTATACTCACCAAACCAATTATATGGTTAACAGATTGTATGAGACTTCTTATAAGGAAAATATCTGAAAATAACAGGTGGATATTTATGATTGTGTCACAGTAAAATTGTCCATGACATACTAGTCAGTAGAATGACACATAGTATAGAAATAATTCAAAATATATGCAGTTGTAAAAATATATGTATTTAAGTAGAAGTATTCAAAGTACCTTCATGTTTATTATGTTATACGGTCAACAGATTGTACAAGACTTCAAATGAGGATAAATGTCTGAAAATGACAAGTGGATATTTATGAGTGTCACAGCAAGATTTTATGATTGCATGAATGTATTTCACAGTGATGATTGAGAAAATAACATGTGGATATGTATGATTATGTCACAGCAAGATTTTCCATGATATAATAATCAGTAGAAAGACACACTATTTAGAAATAATTCACAATATGTCGCTGTTTGTTATGTTCTTATTAGACAAACGCGTTGACCAAAATACCTCGACTTTATTCGGAGCACATGTTTACTAGCACACCAAGCTTTCTCACTGGCCAAGCCGTGCAAGCATGCATACAATTAAAGTGGCGACTTCAACGGTAATAGGATAGTGTCGCCATCTAGCTAACCATAAGCGTTCTCGTCACACAATACACACAGTTGTAAAATAAATGTATCTAGGATGAGGTCTGTAATGGATCCCCATGTTTACTACATTGAACAGTGTTATACTCATCCATGAAAAATGGTAAAGTAGCCGACACCAGAGCTGCGGGTGCCGTACCTAATGATGATAGGGACGACGGATGCTGTACCTAATGAAGATAAGGACGACGGATGCTGTACCTAATGAAGATAGGGACGACGGATGCTGTACCTAATGAAGATAGGGACGAAAGCTTTGGAGACGGCGAAACAGAAGATACAGACGCGGCGGACATGGATGCCGACAGTGGCGACACACCAGAGAAGGCGGAGGAGATTCAGCAAAGGCCGAAACGTAGATTATACAAACTCAGACATAAATATGTTTAATTGCGCCTACTAATTAAGTATTGTATTAATTATTATGTATTGGGTGATAAAGCCTTGGGAAAGTTAGTTATGTATAATTGGAATCGGGGCAACCATATTAATGGCCATCGCAGTAATTGCAAATAATCGCCTACCCCATCATATATTTCTGAATTTGTTTCCTCTAATATTTCAGCGATATAAGTTGATTAATTATTTTTCAAGTCCAATTGTATAGACGACGTTATTCGTGAGAAAACGAAAACAAATTGAATAACATTTAGATATAAGAGAATGGAGTAGAAACTAAAAGTTATGCATTCAGCATAATAAGTGTAAGATCGTCAAACAGACACAGGTAGGCTGCTTTTCCCAGTGATAAGGAAGGGACAATTTATCGTGTGAACATAGCCCATGTGTCGATCCAAGTGGACAGGCTAATAATATTATGCTTGAATGTTGAAGGCAGAAGGATTACTCGAAACAAGGAGGAAATGCCAGCATCTGCAATGCTGGAGTATATGGTAAAAAATAATACAAACATGGAGGAAGAACTAAGGATAAGCGCACAGCTCTTACAGATGGAGAGAGAGAGAGGAGGGGGGGGGGGTTTGAGCGATAGACTGAAACTAGAACGGGCTGAAAGACAATAGCAGATGGAAATGCAACAAAAACAATTCCAAATGATGATGGAGATGTTGCGAAACAAAAACAATTAAACACACAAGTGTTTGCTGTTGCTAAGCTACAATGTTTAGTTATTAGTTTCTGCAGTGTTATTGTTGTATCACTGTAGTTTATGGCTTATTTATTTATTTGGAAGGATTATAGCAGTGATCCATAATTATACCACTTAGAATATGATGATATGGAAACGTGTCATATACATTTTTTTATTATAATCTATAGTCGTGGGTGTGTGCTACACTTGTTTATCATATATTTCGTTTTACGCATAATTAATTTGTACATCTACGCAAACTTCGATGTCGCCTGGTTGGACGGTTACCAACATGTACAATAAAATTACAAATTGAAACTGCGTTATACTCATAACATAATTATGTCTTTACCCTCATTTCGTAGCTTTGTGTATATGTGTAAAATGTATGCAAGAACAGTTGGCATATGTACTGGTTACATACAGTAATTGCAAATCACTCGTAGTAAAAATAAACAATTAAAAACATTTATTAATGTTAGATACACAGACCCGCAGCTGCACATTATACTGCCAAATTGTTATATAAATGCCTGACTGTAAATGTGAGCCGCACGTTTGTTTGAGGTTTGGGGTTGATGAATCGAAGCATTTGCGAATCAACGTCAAACTAGGAATTCCTAGTGTTGTCAAATAGACATGTTTTAAAATCGGTTTGTTAACAGGCAAGCGTTTGCTTATCGCAGGTTGTCTTCTAGGGAAGGGGGTTCAACGTCAAAGTACGAACTAGTAATGTTGACGTAGAGGCACGTTTTACAATTTGTCAACAAGCACGCGACAACGTAATACTTAGCAACAAGGGACAGGTATAGTCTCCGATTTGTTTGAAGTCAATAACAGCGAAATTACGCTCAATGTCTCCAAATCCACATGCGACACACTGACGCAGTGGTGTCATGGATTTATTCAAGTTTGACTGCTGTAAAGTGTGCTGTGTGGTGCCAGAAGAACGGGGAGCAAAGAATAGGCAGGATCACCAAATAGGTAATAGGGTTCCCCATTCAGATCCACCTTGTTTGTCAACTGCGGGAGAATTTTACTATCTTGAAGCATGTAAGCGTCATAACGACGCCCTTCCACTGGTCCGTGCAGGTTGGCAATCAATCCACATGGCACCATAATTGCTTGAAACTTAAGTACAATTTGACGGTTATGCCCACTGTAGCACTGTTCCTGTCCATGTTGTGGGAGGCAGATATTCATGCATGTTCCGTCCACAAATCCCCAACATTTGTTAACTGGAGAACCCTTGCGGGTCACAGCATTGGCATATCTCTGTAGGTTGGCAATATCACTTGCAATCAATCAATGAGGCTGCATCGCGGTGACTTCAGTGAGCCAACTTGACGCAATTGGGGGAACTACATCGCTACAGAACTCTGTCTGCATCTGTCGTTGTGCTCCGATCCAGATCTGCATTGCAACTGTCAGATAAGCAAGTTGATTTTGGGCATTCAGGATGTAGGCGCCCCCAATGAGGGGGTGTGGCAGGAAGTGGGAGCTAGGTTGGTCCTAAAAATCGGAGGGAGGCGTTAGGTTGGCCTCAGAAATCTGAATCTGAATCTGAAGATCCCACTGCAGTTATTGTATGTGGGCGCATCACAGAAGCCAATCACGGTTATTAACGTGATGTTGGGGTGTGCACAGCACAACAAAATAGGTGGGAGGTAGACTCAAAAATAGGTGGGAGGTAGACTCAAAAATAAGTGGGAGGTAGACTCAAAAATAGATGGGAGGTAAACTAAAAAATAGTGGGAGGTGTAAAATGTGTCCCACAAACAGGTGGGAGATTTGAGGTTGACAACCCTGTCATACCCTCCTCTCTACTGCATGGGGTGTTAAAATATGCCAAATCCAATAAACATAGTCATAAGCAGTATTTTAAAACTAATGGCCTATTTAAGGTCCCAGAAAAGGGGAACAAAGCTTGGGCCAAGGCAAAGGGGCCATGGTCCAGTGCCAGTTCCCCCCTAATTTATAAATATATTTTCTATATATATTCTACTAATTTATTTTATCACAGCCGCGTATCTGCACACCGTTGCGTAACTGTCAAGAGTTAATAATCAGCGTAAAATGTATATTGCCAGTGGCAGTGGCAGTGGCAGGGGCCAGTGCCGTGGGCCGTGGCAGTGGCAGGGGCCAGTGCCGTGGGCCGTGGCTGTGCGATTGTATGGAAACTCAACTTACAGTTTGTAACGTCACCATTTACTATGTATCTAAATGGAATCACACCAATTCCTCCAATGAAATGCTGGTGCAATCATGATTAGATGGTTCGTCTCGACGGCTAAACAATCGGGTTTATAGCAGTCTTGTGAGCAAGCTAATTATCGCTCACCGACAACGTTTGATCCGGCGGTTAGAGAAGTGTTTCGCAGTCCGCAAAGCGGCGCCACTTACAAAGTGATAACGTGCCAAAAAGTTACAATTTTTATTATGCGTGCCGCGATTATCCAAGCTCCGTGATGTGGCGCCACCGTTTGTCGCTCATACAGCCTGTAATTACATAGTATCGCTTATCCGACACTCGCTCGGCTTTGCGAATCCGCCGAGAAGACAGTCTGGTAGCAGAGGCGTGGTATCGTTGTTACCCACTGTTACCACTCCATTATCTGCATAGCCGTTCCCGCGAAGCGCCAGAAGCCAATCAGTGTCATTATCGACGTGCTATACTAAAACATTTTTGCCTGAGTTAGCTTTTCAGTCGGAGAGTTATGTAAATATAATCAAAATTTTAAGTAAATTCGAATTACATCGTATCAGCTTATGAAAGTTAACTCTTACATTGTGAATCAGTCAAATTCCCGGATGGTATCATAATTAGCTAATTATTTATGCGCCCAGAATCTGGGTGAATACATTATTGTTGTCGCAATGAAATCCCCATTCTTCCTCTAGGCGAAGATGTGTCAGACAAACGGTGGCGCCACAGCGCGGAGCCTGGATAATCGATGCTAGTAATACAGCGTAGTTTTCGTTGTGACGGAAGTGATATATGCAGCGTTTATGCATGTATAATTTGGGTGCATGCAAAATTTGATTAATTAGGCTCAAATACGGGTATTTGGCTAACTCGATCGTCAAATAACAGTAAACGTTGATCAGGTTATACGATGCTTTCAAATCAACTCCCCACCTCTCTCTCTCTCTCTCTCTCTCTCCACTTCTCTCTCTCTCTCTCTCTCTCCACCTCTCTCTCTCTCCACCTCTCTCTCTCTCTCTCTCTCTCTCTCTCCACTTCTCTCTCTCTCTCCACCTCTCTCTCTCTCTCTCTCTCTCTCTCTCTCTCTCTCTCTCTCTCTCTCGAGCGTTTATCCAGAAAAAGCCAAGCTGATACCCCTCAGTGTTAACGAAGCCTGTTGACCGATTTTTAAATGTTCGTACGTTCTGCAGTACAGCCACTGTGTTAGTATGCGGCGAATTCAGTGTCCAGATGACAGTTACATCAGTTTGCAGCGGGAGTGTTACGAATGTAGTGCCTAAAATATGCAATTAAGCGGATTTCAGCTATTTTATAACTGTATTCAGCCAGCGAGGATGGAACGTTTGATGTGTCCTGTATTCAGCCAGCAAGGTGGCAACGTTTGTGGCAACGTTTGAGATGTTGCAGTTTGAAATGGATTTGAAGAAGCGTGGGTATTTTGGTGGTGACATTCTCAAAACACTAGTTAAAAGTTAAACGCGTTTATGACGTGTTATCATATTTGCAACGTAATAAACCAGGACAACAGTCAGGAGAAGCGAATACGACACTTCCGGTCGACGGATGGGTCCAAGAAACGCTGACGGCGTGTCAATTTCACACATGCTTTATTTCACCGCTGCCCATGCACCAATCAAGAGGTGATCATCGTAAAGCGTGTGACAAGAAAACGCCAGGTCTGTTCAAAGTTGAGTGGTGTGGCGACGGATTCGTCGGGTTGTGCAGGGAGACGTACTTTTCCTTCGGAGACATTGACAAACACAGCATGAAATGTCTGAAGAAGCGTCCCAATGGGGTCGACAATGATGAACGATGAACCGTCCTAGCAGAAGAGGGGTAGCAGGTTGAATCGCGGCTTCTGAGTGAAGCAGTCGTCGGTGTTGACGAACGCTGAAGAACGGAGTTTCTATGCAAAACGTAAGGTGCTCCACGACGGACCCAGCACTGCGCCGTGAGACGTGTCAAAAAGGAGTGTTCTAGTGGATGTGTTCAATCGTCGCGATGGACACGCGAACGACACATCCTTTTATGTGCATCATCGCCGGTAAGTCCACGAAAACATTGTCGTCATAGACAATCTGATGGCGGAAACGGACGATAGGTTCACGACTTTGTTCACCAAAGAGGGTCATCACAGTAACGCACACGGCCTCTACCTCGTGCAGAGCCTGTTCCCCCAGAAACAAAGAGAGTCGCACCATCAATCTGAACGCGCAATGCATGGTGTTGTTCAAGAACCCACGCGACACACAGATAATCCACTTGGCCCGACAAATGTATCCGGGTCGCGTAAACTTGGTGCAAGAAGCCTTCAAAGACGTGACAGCTTTATCGTACGGCTATCTGTTGATCGATCTGAAACATAAAACGCCAGAAGATAAACGCTTGTGTACGACTATCTTTCTGGACGATGCCGATCAATACGTCTATCTACCGAAGGCATAAAAGTATAGATGCGGCGCTCGTGTCGTCGTTCCCAAGACAACGATACGCTTGAAAAGGTACAACTTGTGTAGTTAGAGATTGACACAGCGGAGAGCGTTCCGAAAACCATGAACGTCAAGGCCAAGCATTTCATGAACGACTCAAAGCCGACCTCGCTTGGATATACCGAGGCGATTTGATGCATGGCATTTCGCAGATACCCAGAAGTAACATCGTGGATCTCGTGCACGACGTTTTGAGATAACGGAGAAAGAGTGATCCGGTAGGATTGCAAACATTCCCGCAGCAGCTCAAACGCCTCAACCTACCCATGGAGCTGGTAGGCAACATCGATCGTAGACGTTACATACAACAGGCAGTGCGTCGGACCCCCGACGTGGAGCAGTGGACACCCAGATGGGCCTCCTTCATTCGTTGGCAAGCAGAGCAGTCGAAAACACCGCGTCATTGGTCGCCGTCACCCGCCGCCTATTCGTTTAAAAACGCCCCTACGACGTCTTTTCGAAATGGGCGTGGTTTATCCAACTGAAGTAAACGTGGGCGTCGTCGCTAGTGACGACGTTTATAGGGCTTTTGGATGACATCGTGCCTATGACGTTGCAAACCGATAAAGGGTTTGTTGAGGGAGCACGGCATTCATCATTTCTCTACTTATAACGAGGAAACCATGGCGAGTATCGTCGAAAGATTCAATCGTACGCTGAAGACGCGTATGTGGAGATACTTTACGAAACGTCAGACGGTGAGGTACATCGATGCGCTACAGGACTTTGTAAGTCGCACAAAAACACGTATCACCGAAGCACTGGGATGGCGCCGTTTCAAGTGAACGCGACGAATCAGGAGGAGATATGGCAATTTTTTTCGGCTACGACGGTAAGGGGTTACCGACGTTTCGGTTCGGGGATCGCATTCGTATCAGCAAAGCGTAGCTGCTGTTCAAGAGAGGGTACAGTGTGCATTGCAATTGGAGAGAACAAATTCGCAACGGAACCTTCGACGAACCTTCTATAAACTGTACCACGTAGAATCGTTTCTGCAGCGGCGGAAGTTGGGAAAGCGAAAGGAGGCATTGGTGAAATGGTACGGCTACCCCGCGTCGTTGAACAGCTGGACCGACGCCAGTATAAAGGGTAGTTACACACCGGTCGAGTAATCATTCTGACGATGAACGAGGCTATAGCGGTGTCTAGTACCACCGAGGAAGATGTGAGGGATAGCGACGACGTTGGCAGCACCACTCGGCCGCGTTGGCATCTATTTGATACCGATTACACCAAGACGGAAATAGTGTTCCTGTGTCAGGTCTTCGCCTTGTACACAGTCACGGAAGTCAGCATTTACAATCTGACGACCAGTCGACGGGACTGTTGGTTAGTAGACTGATTTTTATTTCGTTCTACCTAGCAACGCGTCTATGCACTTGCAACCCGACAACAAGTTGACGCACTACGTCATTACGCTACCGCAGCATATACGTCTGTCAGTGGGAATGCGGTGGTGGATAACCAGTACCCGCACGATTGGTATAACGTCAGAGACGAGGATTCTTGGTTCTTGCTCGCGGAGACATGGGTTGGGTAATCTGCGGGGGTTTGCTCCTAAACGCCACGCCGCTCTTCAAGCGACGAGTGGTGGCTTTGTGGAAGCGGGCATTAAGGACCAGCATGCACGCCACCGACAACGTCATATCCTGTCAGAACTTCAAACAAGCGGCCAAACGACGTTCGATGGAAGCTGATAAGGACTTGATACGGAATCTTTTTACAACTCCTGGCGCCCTATAAAACGCGCGACCACAACGCGCGACTGTCCAATGCAGCGAAAAGACTTTGGAAAGGAAAGACTTATGCAGAGGCGTGTTCGATGATGGCTTTCGTGCATAGATAATCTTGCGAGTGTGTCAAGAACGAACACGATTTCTTTTCGGCGAACCACCAGAATCAAACAAAAATCAATGTGGGACAACGTGTGGAACGTCAACCGATGGCCTCCCTCGATTTGGGCGGTCCTATCGAATTATTTTACCCGTATCGCGAGACGCTTACCTGAATCTGGCCAGAGCATACTTGTTCGTACTAGCGAAGGTGACTAATGGAAATGGGATGGACCTCGATGCGGATAATGCGGTGGGTCCGGTGAATAATTGATTGCATTTGCTGTTCAGTCAAGTCGAAGTCTACCCGAATAACACGCTCGTGACCCATTCGACCAATACGTATCCTTTCCAAGCCTACGTCGAAACACTGTTGAGTTACCGTACAAAGACACCGCTGGACACACGGATGCCGTCAACGTAATCAACTCGAACGCGATCAATGAATGATTGATGGCTTGGCGAGCATACATCACGGAGAGTCGGGTCGTCGAAATGATGGGGACCTGATCCTGCAAGATCGTTTCCTGCTCAACGGGGTCAGCGTCAAGACCTGCTAGTGCAACGCAAGGACACGTTTGCGCTCTGGCGCCAACCCCGATTACAAAGTGCACATCGTCGACGCAGATTGGAAAGATCCCCGATGGTGTTTGCTCTTTTCTTTCACACATTCAATCTTATCGGATATAACGAATCCTGTTAGTTCCGTCCTTAGTCATCAGGCTCTCGTTAGTCGCTAGGGGGAACCACTCTTGCCGGATATGACCCCAACTGACCGGATATGACACCGCATCACCGGATATGATCCCAAATGATCGGGTATAACCAAAGACATGCCGGAAAGACCGGAAACCTGACCTCACAGAGATATCAACTACGCAATATAACTACTGCCACCAATAGACAAATCTTCGCAATTTGAATGTCGGAGTAGCCCTTTTATTCGTTGGTAACAAAATACAAAGACCAATTTCCTCTTTTTGCCTAGATGCAATGTGTTCAACAAGTGTCTCACATAGAGAACTAATACATTCATACTGAGCTCTAGAAGATAATATTATTTATTTCCACCTAGCGTCCCGAACATCCCATTGGAATTCAAGTCCAATGCCTTCACCACTCGACCACCATTGCATGTGAATGACATTATTTTCTAAAAAGTGTGAGCGCGCGACTGTGACACTGATCTGTGCCACTGATCTATGTGAAGCCCATAACAGGACATCCTCGGCAAGATTCGCCGTTTTCTTGATTTTTCCGCGTATCTACAATCTCGCCGTTTTCTCGATTTTTCCGTGTATCTACAATCTCGCCGTTTTC